>JAQQZX010000008.1:15374175-15385679 GCA_030068355.1 Notoglanidium maculatum | reverse complement strand
ACACACACACACACACACACACACACACACACACACACACACACACACACACACACACACACACACACACCTCTATGACTTTAATCATGGCATGGTCAGTGGTAGCAGATGGGCTGGTTTGACCATTTCAAAAACTGTTTCACACAGAAGTCTCTATAGTTTATACAGATAATATTCAAGATTCTACACTATTTCTACGTTAAAGGTAAGAACATTAGTGATTTTCAGCATGTTAACGGCTTCGTACGAAAGGTCACATTTTTCTCATGCCCAATCTCGTCTATTGAAGCATTTGTTCAGAAGACATGCCAATGTATTTGTTTTAAAATGGATCATAAGATTTTTCACAAACATTGTGGCGTTCATGTCAGCACAAATGCACAGTCATTAAATTAAAAAGGGGACATAACAAATACACCAAAATCGTTGTGTTTTCATAAATCATTGTGTTTTTCAAAGAAACGAAAGCAGGAAGCAAAACAAGGTTGGCGAAATCGGGACAAACAGTAGGAAACACTGTATGGTTTTTCCAGCTAGAAGTCAATGATGGACAAATGTTTTCAGAGTGATGCCAAAGTTGCTGGTTTTGTGCTGGACCGGTAACTGGGTTTAAATAATGTCCAAATATTGCTGCATGATACTGTACCTGTATAGTATTTTAATAATCGTTCATTAGCATCACTGATGTTTTTCCAAGTAATGGCTCATATTACACTGCGATAACACACTAAACTACAGCCTACAGTAACATTACTACTGGTAAAACACAGAGCTGCTTATGTAAATACCACTCTCTGTTGTGTTGGAATAACAATAAAATAATTTTATGAATACAAACCCCTGCTATTTATCTTCCCTCCCATTGGAGTGTTTTCACTCCTGACTTTTCTTCTTGGGAAGCAGCAGCTCAGTTAGCACCAATTCTGCACCTAGCCTTAACCACCTCTCCCTCTCCCTCACTAACATTACCAGGTGGTCTATCTGATATTTGACTCTTCAAATGTATCCTGCTAATATTCGCAATAAAACGCTACCACAATGCAGAACAAGTAAGAATAATATTCACTAGAAATAAAACAGTAGAACACACCATGCTATCTTACATGCAAGTCATTAGTTTCACAGCTTAAATAACTAAATACAATTTCTATATACGTCATTTTGGAAGCACATGGATTGTACAGTGCGGGCACATGATGGCCACTGAACCTTCTAATACACACCTGGAAAGGGAGGGGTGAGAGAGGGGCATTCAGTTGGTTACAAACCTGCAACCTCAGTGCTAGATGCCAGTAGATCCTATATAGGGAACCCTTAAAAAAATATCAATTTTATAAATGTACACAACTAATTAAAACTTGCTTGGGGAAAAAAAATAATGAATGTATTTCAGTGGCGCTGTTACTTTTAGCTATTATTTAGCTATTAGCTGGAGCTAATGAAATCAGCATGGAACTTCTCTTTTGTGGTATTTAGCAAGTGTAGTGATTGTTCATGTTATGCAAGTAGCTTACTAGCTTCATGTTGGATGAATAGCATGATGGTGGTAATGAGTCTAAAATCTCACTGTTAAGATCACACCATCTTCACTCCTGCTCTCAGATCATTTAATATTTGTCTGTTTTTCTGCTTTAGAAGTTCTGCCCTGTCACTTGCACTGTTGCTATAATTGTGGAAAACGAACAGTTTCCAGCCTCTAGCAACCTACTTGTCTCTCTCATACTGCTTCCATGTAAATGTAGGGGAAACATTACATTTTTTTTTCTGTAGTTTCAATGGCATCATGCAAGATCACTTATGGTTCACTGACCAAACAAATTTAGTCCCATACAACTTGTGTGAAGCGAAAATGCACCATTGGTGTCCTTCTTGTACACACACGCACACTAATTCTCGCTCCCTCCTGATGTCTACTTTTTAAATTACTCCCTCCCAGTAATTATTTTTTAACATGAAATTGAACGTTACTGGTTCTTTCTGAAAACAGACACATCCCAACTAAAATAAGAGGGTGCACGCGCACATTTCTCATTTGGAAAGAAAAACCTCTGACATGATTTACCTTAGTTTTTGATAAAATCTGTAATATTAACAGTTGTGTGTTGACCTTTTAGTATGCATGTACTGTATGTATGTATGAATGTATCTATCTATCGATCTATGCATCCACTCACACACAAATGCTGGTTTTACTATCCCTGTGAGCACCTTCCCTTCACATAATAATTAATGCAGCTAATAAATGCTATATCTGTACCTACCTGCTGTGGAATCTTTGTTTCTAGCAAATCACAACTACAGCAGTAATGTTTAAAATAGCAAAATAGGAAATCCATTTCTGTGGTCCTGTAGAAAATCAAGAAGAAGAATTTAAAAATTCCTACCGCACAGTCATATACACTCTATTCCACTTACACGGTCACATACTACTTTATTCAATTCCAAAGTTCAAGTTTCTGCAAGCAAATGGTCACTGTACATATCAACAGCGAAACCGTCAACTCCTTAGAGTTTCTTGCTAAAAGAAGGCAATTCTGACCAGCCCAATCAAGATTGTGAGGAACATGTTGAGGTCATGGAGACACATGGTCCTGGTCCAGTTGCACAGAAGCACAAGTCACACATTTGAGAATATGCGTTGCATGGTAATGTTTGGGTGCTTCTTTAAACACATCAATCCAGTTTGATTTTCTTTCTCAGTTTTCTTGGTCTTGGCGGTTTGCTCCTGTTGACTATTTTATTTGTGTTTATTTAAATGTTGTGTGTATGCAAAAAATGTTAATTAAAAATTCATTTCACTTTATGTTTTCAGTTTTGTATAGCCCAAAATTTTTAGTTTTTCCTTGCAGCAGTACTAATCAACATATGACAGGAATTATATTCATTTGTCTGGTAAACTGCGTCTTTCCCAGACATTGTGACTAGCACCAAAAATTCCTAGCAGAAACTTTATGATGTATATTGGAATTGGATGTATGGGAAATCAAAGCTAATTCTTTTGTTTTTGCTGTACACTGAAGACATTTGGGTTTGAGATAAAAGTGAAAAAAAGAATGTGTGTGAAAATAGCAGGACATCAGCAGTTTCTTAAGTACTTAAACCAGCCTGTCCGCTAACAACCAAAGTCACTACGATCACATTTTCCATCCACTCTGGCATTTGATGTGAACAAGATCTTGTCCTGTATGTACAGGATTGTGAGATTAGCACAGCTGCCACAGATTGGCTGACTGGCAAACTGAATGAATAAGCAGGTATATTTTCCTAGGAAATTTAGATCAATGAAAACAGTTAATATGATTGTAAAGTGATGGCAAAGGGGCACATACAGCTACTGTGATGCTTGGCAATTTTATCTTTTTGAGATAGATTTCTGCAAAGACTTGCCAATGCTGCCCTTTCTTGCAACTATGCTATTACGTACAAACATTGCCCATCACATAATATCCAAAAATACCTAATAACATTTTTTAAGTCACTCTCTTACATTTGCAAATATGGACATTATTCATAATAATTTGGCATAAATAAAAATATTCACCACCATAAATATCTTTATTTAAGATGCCATCATATCCTTCATCTGAGGCACATGAAAGTTAGCAGAACCCACCTTTCTGAATTGCTGCTCATGCAAAGTCAGAAAAAACGCGGGAGAAAAGCACGCACTAACTGCCCACTTCCATATGCATGAGCTCAAAAACGACTGATTGGCTAGCGTTACTGTGACTGATAGGGGTTAGAGTATATGTAACCCCTCCCTCCCCATTTTTGTTTGCTCTCTTGGCCTCCATTTACAAAAGTGGCATCTTTGGGATTCAAACATGCACTCTCCAGATGATAGGACAAACATTTTTCTTTTGTGCCACTTGGGAGCACCAACCTAAGGATTTTTTTTTTATTGTTGTCTGTGCACATATAAGAACCTCACCCTCCTCGTGGCCTTGCTGCTTGTTCTTGGCTCGCTTGCGTGCCTCGTTCTTATCCGTGTCACTGTTGACTGCCTCATACACCGTCTCGGCCACCTCCTGCTGCCAGCGCTCCGAGATCACCAGGGGAAAGTTTTTATACAGCTCCTGATCACTGTCCAGCAGCTGAAACCCAGAACCAGAGAAAACAATACATTCAAGACAGCATGGAAAACAGAAAGCAAGTGGCACTTACCAACTAACACTCAGGAGAAAACCATACGCACGGCTTTGTTTTAAATGGACAAGCCTAAAGCTGGCACTGAACATGTAAGACGGTGTCTGCGCAAGTCAAAAAGAGAAACAAGTGTATGACTTGCTCTAATACAAAACACACTCGAGCAACAATCATGACCCCGAGTAAACAGGCACATGCTGGTAGGCACTTCTGCAGCCCTTGCAAAGTGCAACAAACAGTCATTTGTTCTACCTCACTAGAGCTCACAGGAGCCACATTGAACCAGAAAAATATATTACAGCTTTCTATTTTCTATTGTTATCTCAATGTTTAAGAAAACCTCTAAAGCATACCTGGTAAACTTTAAGACAAAGGCAACCATTATTTTAAAAAAAAAAAAAAAAAAAAAAAAAAAAAGGCACTGAGTGGACACTAAAGTGTTACTTTTTGGTTTAACTTTGATGCTGTACCTTTATGCCTTTGGTGTCTTCCTCATCAAAAGAGCCAATGTCGAAGGCGTCAGCAGCATTCACCTCTCCACGAGGAGGAATCAGTGGTGGAGAATACTGCAACAAAACATAACCATTCATTTCACTGCAAATGGTGATCTGTGAGGTCCAAGCACTCTTATGAAATATTGGCTCATGTGACCAGTTTTGCCAAGTTACAAACAATAGAGAGACCATACATAAACATACAAGTTTTGTCATGACAGCTCAATGCTAATTTTGGGGAATGCCTGCTGAAAACTGACTAGCTGATAACAGCCATGTTTTTTGAAGGCATCATTAAAAAATCCTTGACAGATTAGCACAGCAATGCAACACACCAAATTTCAGCTCAATTGGAGATATACTCAAGAGAAACATCTATTTGAAATGAACTCCATCCCCAGTTGATAACCTTGCAAATTTCTTCAGAACCTTGTAAACATGTCTTTCAAATTGTGTGAATCCATGCAACCAGTCCTGAGTTACAGCAGTGTGAGTAAACCAAGTTCTGCCATACGACGACTGACAGACATGGGGTGGCCATATTGTTTACATATCTCAGCAGCTTTTCGAAAGTTACAAGGTGCAGATGCTGATGATTTATCATACACAATTTTGTGAATATAGGGCAAAAATCCTAAAAATCATTTTTGCATATTTCACAAATCATAAATTAGAACTAAATAGTCCAAAAGGCAAATTTGTATCATTTTAACCAAAGAAAAAAAATTAAATGTGCACCTTATTTTATGAGAGATATGCTTGTTTTTTTATGACTATGGCCCCCCCATGGCTAATTTGATTGAAATTAGTTATTACAGCAGATGCTTACAAACCTTATGGGCAAAAAAACAAAACAAAACAAAATTTTTTTTTAAATCAAATGGATATTATACATTTTCTGTGACCCCAAGCCTTGACCAACCAACAAATAAAGAACTATGACGTTACACTTACTAATCTAGAAAATCCAGACGACTGGGATGCTAAACAGACCTTTCAGTAGGTTTAAAGCTACATGGGAGGTTTTTAAAATTCAAACACTAACTGTAATATTTAAATGTTAAACATAACTCAATACTTAGGTCAAGACGAGTATGCAATTTGAGACAGAATGCTTCAGGTAATTTTAGGTAAATGTCCTCCTAAAATGTAAAATGATTGGTCCAGCTTCACGGCTGAACTTGAACTGCCATATCAAGGATAAAAAACTTCTTACCGATTAGCACAAAGATGCAGTATACCGAACGGCCCTTTTCCACTGCATGGAACTGGTTGAACTTGACTCTACTCACCTTTTTTGGTTTTCGATTGGGCTTAAGATGTCATTACCTATCATTACCTCTGTCGAGGTCCCAAGCAAGGTGAGGTGATAAAAAAAGGTGACACGAAAACGATGCGGAGTCTGGTCAGAGACTGTCACCACCAGTTCATCATTATTGTGAGAGACAGGTCGTCCTGAACAAACACTCCATTTTTAAACTGTTATATTTATTTATCATACTTCACTGATTGTGTGTGCGTGTTGTCACCGCTTGCGCATGTTTGTATACGCATGTGAATAAGTGTTATGGAAAAAAAGCAGCATTTAAATCAACAGGTCGCTGCACAATAGTAACAGCGTAAAACGTACCGTCAGCTTACAAGGGGTGAAAAAGCCGTGCTGCAAGTGCCATATATGGCGTACTGGCGAAGGCGCAGTGCTACCGCTCCATTGATCTGTGATGGGTTCCCTGCTTGGTAAATATTACTTGGGAAGTTTTGCTGCAGGTAATGAATTTAAAATTAGCCAGCCTGTACTAATATTTTGCCCCAAGGAATATATGCAGAATGGGGAAGCGAATCCGCATCCACGAACTGGAAGCCGTGCACCTTCACCATTACTCCACCTCATCCTGCAACGCTGGGATGTGATATGGGACAATGAGGTTTTAATATCATTTGTCAGTTCAGTGAACGAAGAGAAGTAGTATTAATAATAGCAGCGCAGGAGCCTGTCTAATAATAAAGCTGTTCCTGTGTGTTCCATATGTTGAATATGACGTAGTGGCAGTTTTGTGCAGCATCACTATGACAAGTAGGTACACTGAGGGGTACTGAAAACAAACTACCGATTCCAAAAGTGGGTAGAGTCGAGTCAAGCCAGTACCATGCAGTAGAAAAAGGCCAAAAATTAACCATCAGGTTTAGTTCCTGAGAAACGGCTGAACTTATTCCCACTCTGTTTGACCACGCACCAAAATTTGCAGACATCAACAGAAGTATGTCCTGAATTTATGCAAATCAATGAAACCAATCATTAGTTACAGTTACTGGCCTTAGGGTTCTCAAAAAAAGTTACACTTTCAAAGTGGAATATTTGCGATGAGGTTTTTACAGCTTTGACTATGTCACTAATTGATAAAATTGATTTTGGTGCATTATTCTGCGACCACCTCCACTCTTATTTCAATCCCAACACACCAAGAACATTTTTGTGGTGTTTGGCTTTTTTATTACCATACATTTTGCAAGGTAAGAGAACCAGAACTCCACTGAAACTTTAGCTCTGCTGCACCTGGTGGTTTAGGGGGGCCATTACACCTTAAACCTGTTTTCGAGTCTACGGAGCTCACTCCCATAAAAATTTGAAAAAATTGAAGACGTTAGTGTATCGGCTTATGCTGTTACTGTCGAACTTACGGACTACGTGGGCGAACTAATTTTTTTTTGCGCGTGGAGGAAGAATACGCAGTAACTCCGCATATGAGTAAGGGAGCTCAGCGATGAACATTACATTAAATGTATATTTATGTCCTTTTCCTTGTTCTGTGGCTTAGTTGTGTTTTTATGTTCTAGATTATGATTTTACAACTGGGTTAGGATAGGTAAGTGATTTAGGCTAGGGTGTGTTTCGACTTACACCACAATTCAGGTTACATCACTGTCGAAGGAACCGAACTGTCATAAAACGAGGACCCCCTGTATATTAAATGGTAGGGTCTTAGATTTATTAGGTATTCATGGGAAAAGCATTATAATATGTCAGGATTACAGTATATCAAAAATATCGAATGGTCCCAAGGGTAAAGAGTGTTGGCATATATGCATACATCCTATTCTATACACTTTGCAATAGAGGGAATCATGGAATTTTAAAAACAATAATAAAAAACAAAAATCCTGTTTGTTTTTGTTGAGAATTAAAAAAAATAAAATAAGCAAAAAGGACCTGTGTGTGTCCCAAGGGGCCTCAAGGGTTAATAATAATGTATTAGCGTGCTACTCTTGGGTCCATCTTGCCTGAGTAGCTAAAGGCAGTACTAGCTATTGACGAAATTTCACAACTTTAAAACTTCTGGTGTGTCTGCATAATTCATTTTAGGGAGGGAAAAAATACAAATAAGAAAAACATAAGCAAATACAATAAAGTTTCAGCAACTGGCAGCTGGACCCCCAAATACAGACCATTATAGTTATGAAAAATCTTAACAAGAAAACACACCAGGAAACTAAATGCATAGAATCCCAAAGCAGTTACGTCACTCAAAATATGAAAAAGTATGAAATTCTGATTTAAAGTATAAAACTTCTTAAATTTACATATATGAAGCTTTGACATCAGTTTCAATGAGCAGCACCTACAGCTTTACCTTCTGGAGATAGACCTGCTGCCAGTCGATCCCTTTAAAGAACAGATGTTCCTTCACTTCTGAAGCCCTACAAGATGAACCAGTGGAAATAAAATCAGACCACCAGGACTAACAACTATCAACTAACTAGGAGGATATCAGTGCTTTAGCAAATCATCAGGACAGAGCATGTTCTCAACATACATGTAAGTGTATGTAAATGCAAATGTAAAGCCCAGCAGAGAATGCCAATTATGATTTTATACCAAAACAATTTTATACTAAACAAATAGATCTAGACAGGCTGATAGTTTTGATATGTAAATTCAGTTTAAAATGAAAAAAAAAGAAAAGAAAAAAAAGAAAGATAACGGCTTACCCCCGACCCTGGCAGCCCAACCTCTTAGCCACATCTCTTTGCAGCAGTCCTTCCAGCAAAGACTTGAGTTCAGATGAGAAGGAGTCTGGCAACTCTACATTCTTAAAGTCAGCATGAAAATAAGAGTAATGACAGTTACTCACGTTAGACAAAATATTCCTATAATAACACATTCATCGTCAGTGTCGACTAAAATTCGGCCAAACATTAAATGTTGTGCGAAACATGATGAATGAATGACAAGGGCAACTTTAGTCGACAGAAATGCATAAGCAATGCAAGGTGAAGATTTTATCCAATAAAATATCCAATCCAATCAATACATTGTTTGAGATAATGGAAGCCCACAGATGCGGCAGAAAAGCAAGCTTTAATTGCGATACAGACTAGTTTAGGAAAAAAACTTCTGAAAAAGCCAAAAAAATCCCTACTATGGAGTCCAGACAGTCGGTCATTGAAGTGGACATCAAATTTTCCTTTGTCATGTCAATAATTGATTTCAATCTACCAGCTCTTAATAACATATTAAAGACGACACAATTAGTCCAGTCAATTAAGTAAAAAATCTATATGTGGCAGATAAAAGCAGCAAAATTGGCATTTTTGGGTAATACTCAAATTTCAGAAGGGGTGCCACAAAATAGCTCGAACAGAAAGGTGTCATTTAAGGCACAATTCAAGATGGTCAACATAAAATTCACAAACATACATCTCTCAAAAACTACAGGACACAGGACAAAACTGTCTCAGTGTACAGGTTAAGGGTGAAGAAACACAATGCAAGGTAAATTAATGTCCTATGACCACTTCGTGTGGAAATTTTTGGTCCACTCAGTCAGATTGGAGGTCCTTTTCAGGTCCTGCCGCAACATTTTAATGTGGTTCAGGTCAGGCCTTTGACTAGGCCACTCCAAAATCTTATTATTTTCTTTCAGCCATTCCGAAGTGGACTTGCTTTTATGCTTCAGATTGTTGTCCTGCTGCATAAACGAATTACGTTTCAGCATCATATCACGGGCTGATGAACAGACATTCTCCTTTTGTACTTCTAGTTAGAGCCGAATTCATCCTTCCCTCAATTACGGCAAGTCTTCTCAGGCCCTGAAGCAGCAAGGCATCTCCACACCATCACCACCGTTTTACTGTGGGAATGATGTTCTTATTGTGGACTACTGTATGAGCTGTACGCCAGATGTAACGGGACCCAGGTCTTCCACAAAGTTCCACTTTGACACGTCAGTCCATAGAACATTATCCCAAAGTTAGATAAGCCTTTATGTTCCTTTTGTTTAGCAGTGGTTTTCGCCTTGTCACTCTCCCATTCACCATTGTCTTTTTGATGGTGGAATTAACACCACCACACACACACCTTCTAATTCAATGTTTTTTCTTTATATTTATTACTTAAAAGACACTTCATATTGTGCAGTAATCATGGACTGTCATCTCTCTTAATTGAGTGGTTCTTGACATAATATGGATTACAGCTGTTGAATAGGGCCATTTACTGGTTACCACAACTGTCTTGACAACACGACCCATGATCTCAAACACATTACGAAGGCAAGAAATTCCACTAATTAATCTTTGACAAGGCACACCTGTTAATTGAAAAGCATTCCAGGTAACTACCTCATGAAGCTGGTAAAGATAATACCAATAGTGTGCAAAGCGGTCATATACATGCATGCACACTCAAGGGCAAAGAAAAAAACAAAAAAAACAGGCCAAACCCAAAATTGCCAAACATTAACCTTTTTATGGTCTTCACAACAAATTTGGTCATAAATGCAGTCATAAAACCCATGGCACCATTTGCTCATAAATGCTTGCTGGTCAAATTGAGGGGAGAAAAAGCTGGAAAGATATATATATATATATATATACACACACCCACACTCTCACACCCTCTCTCACTCTCTCTCACTCTCTCGCACTCTCTCACTCTCTCTCTCTCACACTCTCTCACACTCTCTCACACTCTCTCACACTCTCTCTCACACACGCGCAGTCATGCATAGCACATCTCAAAAGTGGCTTAGATGGATCTGCTGGCAGGCAGGGCATCACACTGACATCATGCATGTGTGTTTGGTTGCATGTGTGTGTTTAATGTCACTGCCCTGCAGTGCTATATTTGTCACTCAGTTAAAAAAAATACACATACAGACAGACAAACAGACACACACACACACACACACACACAGTAACATCCCTGTGCTAAATCTCACAATCTACTGCCTGTAAGAGTAAACAGTAAACAGTAAATTTGCCTAATTCTGTTCTTTCTCTTTCTCTCTATTTCTGTCTCTCACACAGTTTCTTTACACAAATACACAAATTTGCATTCGATCATTACATTGGTATTCATTTCTCAATTTAGTATTAAGTGGGGCTGGGTATTGGCACAGATGCCCCGATTCAATTCGATCCTGATTCGATTCAATAGGAATAAGAAATAATATGAACTACTATACAGCAGCGTTCCATATTTGTGGTCAGCAGTCAAGGCTATTAAATTAATCAATGAAAGGATATTTTTTCCACACTCCCAGTATTAAGAAGCTTCATCTTTACTTTTCTACTCTCTATACAAGTGCACTACATAAGCAGTCAACTTATTACGACGCCCCCTGCGTAGTACGTATTGTATGTTCCAACTGCGAGCCATTTTGGATCCCAAAATATGATCAGGTGACCTAAATCATGTGCTATTTTACTAATTAAATACAACATCTGATGCGTCTGTTCATATGAGTCCCTGGATCATAATCAATATAATACAAATTTTCATTCAATACATCAATCTACTTGGTCAGCCATCCATCCGTCAAACCGTCATCCAGATTTCCAACCATCCATATCAGTCAGTTCAAA
>JAQQZX010000008.1:15353053-15368480 GCA_030068355.1 Notoglanidium maculatum | reverse complement strand
ATGTTTTCATTACTTATATTACTCTTGTGTGTGTAAGAGCTCAAAATGTCAATGGAATGAGATACAGTGCGTGACCAACTGGTTCCAGGCAAGTGTTCAAGTATTGTAAGGAACAGCACCTCTCAATGACTTTCAGTAGACCTTCAGTAGGGCCTATCATGAAAACACTGGGCATGATCCAGGAAACCACCCTTTCTGGGACGCCATTCCATCACAGGGAATCACACACACATTGGTTCACATTTAGGGGCAATTTATCATCCAGCTACTAGAATATTTTTGGGATTGGGAGGAAAACACAGAAACCACGGACCCCTGTACCACTTATCTGTGAAGGGTTGCCATGAGGTTGGAGCCAATTCCAGCTGACTTCAGACAAGAGGCGGGGTACATCTAGGTCGCCAATCTAACGTAGGGTAACCATTCACGCTCATGTTGCTGTATGTTCATTCATCGTTTCTATATATCACTCTCAATTATGGACACAGGCTCCAGGAGATCTTTATTATACATTGACTTGATACTTTCCAAAGACCATTTCACGTTCACACGGCCAACCAATGTATGTTCATCAAATTAGTTCAAATACGCTGTACATTAGGGCAAAAAAAAAGTACCGTTGGGTCCCTCTACCAAATTCCAGGAGTTGTTACCGATTCTGGTTCAAATGTGAGCGGTACCCAAGTCTACTATACATCCCGCCGGAATGTCCTGACTGCACAAGAATGATTCATACATCCACTTGTTTCATTCAACATTTCTCAGCTGGTAGGCATTAACATAATGCCTACACAGATATAGTGCTATGTGACGTTAAGATATCCAGCTCTATTCTCAGACAAGCCTCAATAAAAAACAAGGATGTAATTACATCCTGGCTCCTCTGTGATACAGAGCAGAGAGAGGCAGACAGAAGACTTCCTGTCATACGGTACCTACGCACACACTGCATTCAGCAGCAACTCTATCTGCACACACAATAAGAGAACCTACACAGTGCTCACGTGCCGAGTTATAAAGCACGAATACAGAATTATTCTCAGTTGAACGTAGGGTTATAAGTGTCAGGGTTTCATGGTAAACACCTTACTCCAGTGGTTCTCATCCCTTTTCAGTCAGGCTGTGACTCCCCAAAATACGTAGGTTGGATTTCCCTCTAAATTTCGAACCGTAACCCCGGTCGTTCAACATCGTTAAAGATTTTATCATCAGGAGGTCGCAAGATGATGCCAAATCCTGACAATGCCACGCAGATATCCATGGCCGGGAGCCAAGGGAGCAGAATTGGAGAGGTGGAAGGATACACTCTCTCCTCTTTCAGCCACAGTTATACTAGCCAGTCACAGGCATCTCTGACTAGGGGTATCAAAAATATTGGCACTCTTGAGTATCATGATATTATGTATTGTGACATTACATATCGATTCTCCAAAACACTGTATCGATTTTTAATTACTAGTTTACATGGAAAGATTCCTGGCAGACCGTGGCTCATTTTCTGTTGTGTTTAAACCCCCAACTGCTAGATGGCAGTGCTGTAATCTATCTTCAGCAATTTGACCCTTCCACATCAACATAAGAGCGTAAACTGAGATAGGAAGGAGCGGAAGGGCACACCACTAACATTAGTTTATCTGTTCTTTATACTATAACAGTTTTCCTACATATCGCCTTGCTTACAGTATCGAAATATATTGAATCGTAAGCCCTGGAGAGTTGGCTGGTATGGCAGAGTGGTCAGGTGATCAAATTGGGGGAAAATGCATGGAGTGGATTATTAAGAAATATAGCACTTGCTATTGACTATTGAGCTACAATTCTCCTTTTCGGGAAACAGAATAAATAAATCACAAACTTTCAATTAAAACCAAGTGAGTGTGTGCATGTCTAAGATGAATCTATTCTTACAATTGCTAGTTCATGTCTATAAATAATAAATCACACTTTATAACTCTTTATAACTTTATATGAGTTCTGATTAAACACTGTTTCTTCGCCGGTTAATGATTCAGTGGATTGCGATCATTGTTCACCTGCTCTATTAATATAAATGCATATAAGAATATAAATGCAAATAGATAGGAATGGAGTTTGACTACGCCTGACTAGCTGAACATAAAACAAATGTCTAGGGAATGCAATATTGAGTAAAAGTGTTAAATTGGGATAAACCCTGAACCAGGATCAGTCAGCAGCTCCAGACGTGGCATTCCTCACTCTCGTACTGTTGAGTCAAACTAGAGCTGTGTGAAGTGGCACATAAAATTTCATGTTGGAAAAATCTCGTTTACTATTGTCCCACCCTTTAGCAAAACTGTAAAATGGGTCTTTTTACCAAAAAAATAAAAAAATAAAAAAAAAAAATTTGCAGAACACACACTGGCAGTATTGTGTGTGAAGCATAGCCAGCTCATGGCCTCAACAGGGCTACTGAGCTATTTTGGGACGTTCCAGTAAGTGTGTGCGTGTGTGAGTGCGTGTGTGTGTGTGTGTGTGTGTGTGTGTGTGTGCAGCTGAGGAATCAGAGAAGATGGTTGATGTTGATCTGATTGTCAGTGTGAGCTGCTGAAGCTCTTTCATCAATCACACATCCTCGCAAATAAAAAAGCATGTGCACGTGCACACACACACACACACACACACACACACACACTCCACTCAGTTTGCTTTGCTGTCAAACACATAAACATGTCTTGTGGCTGCTTGCTAATGGTAACCTATGCATTTTATTTGATGCACTGTTCAGTGCACTAATATGAGGTTTGGGACAGGGAGACAGAAACACCCACACTTATCACATCCTCTCTTTATCCACATCACGACTTTCACACCTCACACACAAACACACTTGATTGTGAAATTTAGGAATGCACAAATTTAACATTCACATAGAAACAGGTGGATAAAATCTGACTACTGGCACTGAAAGTGGTCTGTTCTTGACACTCTTCCAGAGGCTAATCAGCTCCAGCAGGGAAGCAGAGCAGCTCCACGGCTGTGTTCCAAATGCCTATCTACTCACTGTTCTAGGAAATGAGTGAGTGTTCAGTAATGGCTAGAGCTCACTAAAATTTGTTCATCCTTCTGTCATATAAACACCATCACGCCAACACTGTGGACAGGGCCTCAAACCACCTACGCTATTCACTATGCCCCATCTTCCAACACCAGTATGAATTATGTACAATCAGTACATAATTCAGTAATCACAATCATAATCATAATCAGTACGATAGTTGCCATGATATTCTCCACTATTCATTCTACAAAATGCCTGACTTCCGATAATATATTTGATTATAACACTAAAGTGTACATCATGGTAGAAATACCAGATCATAAAAAAAAAAAAAAAATTATTAGAGATCATCCATCCAACACCAGGACGACAACAGTTTTAATCAAAAGACCGACATACACCAGTAGATTCGAATACCAACATTGATCAAATTTGACAATTCTTTTCCGTCGAATACCAACATTGTCCATCAAACACAAAAAAAATTTCCCTCAAAACACCAAAATTCTCCATCAAACAGTAACAGTTCCTTAAACACTAACATTAAACAAACCTTTTTTCTCAAACACCAACATTTTCCCTTCAGAAACCAATTTTTTTTCCATCAAACAGTAACAGTTCCCCAAACACCAACATGCTTCAAGTTTCCCCTTAACCACCAACATTCCCCATATAACACAAATTCTCCATCAAACACCATAATTTCCATTTTCCATCAAAGACTAACAGATCATTCTCCATCAAGTACTAACATTTTTCCTCAAACATTTTCGCTCAGACGCCAACATTTTCCACCAAACATCAATAATCTACATTCTCCAACGTTCTACTGCAAACACCAACATTTGGCATGGAACCCCAACATTTTCCCTCAAACGCCAATATTCTGCATCAAGCAACAACAGACCACTGTTCATTCTCCAACGTTCTACTGCAAACTTCAGCATGCTTTGCTAAACATTAGTGAACACGATTTTCCAACAAAATACCTAGCAAATCCAAAAAAATCACCTTTTTTTAAAATCAAAAAACAACTAACAAAAAACGAAGAAAAAGCAATACCCGTTGCCAAACCTGTGCCAGAAAACACGAACATTTTCCATCAGTTACCAACATTTACCAAAACACACAAACACTCTCTAGCCGACATCAACATATGTCAGGAAAAAATGGACAGAACAAATGAATGGGTAAGATAAATTTTTGAAACTTCCAAACAATTACAAACAAAAGAGAGGCATAGCTCAGAGAGAACTGGCTCAAAGACCGAGAGACCGAGAGAGAGAGACTGAGACGCTGGATGTCTGCCCTGAACTAATGAGGGTTTGAGAGCCGGAAAGACATAACGACCATGTGATTAGCCACTATAATGCTGCATCAGCAGCTCCTGATTAAACACCATTTTCGGGACATTGACCCCCAGAGGCCTCTGACAGCCACGCGGCTGACAAAGCAGATAAAATTAGGTTCCGCAAGGCCGGCATGTCGTAGTGTAACTCCTCACCCTTGCTACTAAACATCCTCTCACAGCAACAAGGCTGTATCGGTTTGTAAGATTATTGTTATTATAGGCTAGGTCTATGTACCACCATCTGTAGCTTCTGTATTAAACTTACAATCGACTCAGTTGTGTTCCGCTTGCAATATTATGTAACTAATGTTAATTAGTGTAGCTTAAAAGCGAGCTGGAAATGGTGAGGCAGTAGTCATGTGCAAACAAACCGAGATTTTACTGTTGTGGACCTTACCAACAAAATACACCTCTCCCAAGTTCCAGTCTCATAACTTGTGCAAAAACAAAGCAGAACTGTTACACAGTCGTTCCAACCCTTTTTTTTCCCACCACAGTTGCCTGGTTGTTTTCCGTCACCAGGGAAAAGTCACTAGCAGTCATTATACCATCTGACGGGCTCATACACTTCTAATCCCGTTTTTGGAGCAATTTTTGTCGCATTTAACTATAATTAAATTGCACTTGAGATATATTTTCACAACTCTAGCTCTAGAAAATGCTTATATCAGGGATGCATTAATACCCATTTGTCAGTATGAGTTATGAGTACATGATTTTTGGTTCTCGTAGATACTGATACGCATACTAAGTAACCTACTTAGTATTAATCAATCAGGGGCATCGTGGAACATTTTCTGTAGCTTCGTTTACGTATCCCTATTTTTAGGGAAATGTAGCCATAAAAAAATCACACGTTTTTGCACATGCATGTTTTTATAATGTTAGCTAGCTGATTTTATATGACATGCTCAAACGCTGGCTCGAGTACCTTGTATATGAAGAAGAGCGCACTTAAAGAAGGAAAAGTGTTTCTTTGCAGCTCTAAGTAATGTGTGTTTTATTGTTTTTATTGCATCCGAACAGATTTGTTGAGGAGCAATAGTGGATGATATTCAAGAACAATATCCTAGGTAAGTGCTTTTATTTTTATCCACCTAGGCCTTTCTTGCTCCAGTGTTGGTTCTCCTCAAACTCCTCATTCTGAGAGTTGAGAACGTTTATCAGGTTATTTATATTGTATGGAGATTCTGTAGAACTTCTCTTGGTATTTTCACAGAGCACAGTTTGTAGTCTTGCTTTGCTTTGATTCCCATAATTAATCATGAAACACATCCAGCAGTTTGTTTGTCATAAGAATAAATGATCGTTGTATCAGACCCATTACCAATATTGGTATTGATGCATATAGTGTATATAGTGACAGATGTTTAATACTATAAAGGTTTTTCCTTTTGTTTATTTTTATATTACCTTTAAAACTCTGTTAACAGTGAAATAAAAATGTTGGTAATGACCTTTTGGACCTAACTGCATTAAAATCCACCCGTGCAGCTTTTATAACTGCTGTGCAAGTAAGACAAAAATAGCACACATCTGATATAGGAAAGGAGACAAAAGCATTTTTTTTTTAGAAAGGCTGGGTGGTGTGGCAAAAATATTACCTTATTATTTGAAGTTTAACAAAATAATTTGGAAAAAAAATATGTTCTGTTGCACTACTGTCTGACACGAATACACCTGACTGACTCATTTCATGATTTCACCCTACAAACTCAACAAACACACCAACACGCTTCAAATTCTCCCTACTGTATCCCATGGTAATGTGTAACTTTAATTTTGAACTTCAAATGCATTTATTATAATAAAATAATTGAATAATCAGAAGCATCTTAGAAAGTATAAAATCTATGGAAACCAAAGACAAAAACTAGAAGGCCACTCAGAGCACGTAGACCTCCGCCAAGGACAACAGCTGACTTTTCTATGATATGCAAAGCTGCAACCACAACCACTTTATATGTCTGTGAATATTTCCAGCGGAGTATTTCTACATTGGCTATGTTTTGTCAATATTGAACTTTATTGCCGTCCACCGGATTTTAAAATGAATGGCATTGTCGGGCCCAGACTTCCGCTGAGCTCAAATGTTGTATCTTGCAATGTTAGCGAACGCGTAACTAAACTCGTCGAGCCACCCTGGGAGTCAGATCCTCTCCAAAATGTCATCGGTCCTTTCTTGGCCTGCGCTGCACCCTCCCACCAAATTTCATGAAAATCGGGCCAGTAGTTATTGCGCAATCCTGCATAAAGGCAAACAAACCGCCCCCAAAACACAACCTCCTTGCCAGAGGTAGAAACCACTTCTTACTGAAATTGTACGCATTATTACAGAAAAGAAAAAACAGTGAAGGATTACAGCCATGTACACAGTGTGAGTCTTGAGTAATAATCAGATTAGGACAATTTTGTATGAGTTTGGCATCTCATTCAATAATTTGTAATAGCATGCAAACTATTAAACCTATAGACTACAGCTGCATTTCCAACATACTATAATACACCATTTGACTTTGTTTCCTTACACCTTATCCCACACACACACACGCAAACACATATATTCTTGGGAGTAAGTTGTTGCCATTGGCGCTCACAATTGCCCCCACAGTTACAATGGACCTTTTGTTCAAATCAGTGTTTAAATAAAGAAATGTAGCACAGTAAACACACAACCCAGCTGGATGCCTGTATGTTGTGTTTTTTTAATCAATGATCAAACACTAATCCAACTTTCTCCTCAGCTGAACCACATTATTCAAGAACAATTTATTTAAGCCTGACACAGATCTTTTTTTTTTCAGCTGTATGAGGACTCCTCATATCATAAAGCCCAAAATAGACAAGTTCGTCTTACAGGTCTGGCTCAGAGCCACCACGTCACACACAGTTCATAGCAGTGTGTCTTTCATCTTGCTCCCTTTCATCTCTTCTTCTGCTTCCCATCAAATACACATACACCATCTCTCCCAGCTATACTTACTATTTCACTGCACTGGCCTGTTGCCCTACCAGGTCTCACGTTCACATTAAATCTGGCTTCTTGATCAGTGTAAACCATTTCAATAAAAACTAAGCCCCAAATGTCCTTTCTAAATGCTCCAGAAAGCTGGATATGAATTTAACTAACTTGAAGTATGTTTTATTAACATAATAGGCAGAGCCACATAAAAAAAGTCTGCTTGATCTTTTCCAATAATTACAGGCCCCCAGGGCCGTATTTTACATTTTATATGAATTTGCAGACTTCTTCTCTAATCAAGCTGTTTATGTAGAAAAGGAAGTAATTGTTAGAGACTTAAATATTGATTTTGGAAATCCTTAGTGATCATCTAAGAGGAGTGTTTAGAGTGTTTCGGACAGCTCCAGTCTGACATTATTTCTGATCAGTAGGTCATTTCATTCAAACTGTGCTTCAGTCATAATCTACACTATATGGCCAAACGTTTGTGGACACCTATATGTGGTTCTTCCCCAAACTGTTGGAAGCACACAATTGTATCGGATGTCCCTGTATGTTGCATTACAACTTACTGTACCTTCACTGGAATTAAGAGGCCCAAATGTTCCAGCATGACGATGCCCAAGTGAACACAGGGAGCTCCATGAAGACATTCCTTGCCAAGGTTGCAATGGAAGAACTGGAGTGTCCTGAACAGAGTCCTGACATCAACTCCACTGAACATCTCCGGGATGAACTGGAACACCAACCGCACCCCAGACCTTCTCATCTGACATCCGTGCCTGACCTCACAAATGCTCTTGTGACCGAAGAGCACAAATCCCCACAGCCCACATTTCAACATCTATTGGAACGCCTTCCCAGAAGAGTGGAGGTTGGAATGGGATGGGAATGGGATATTCAACACTCACATATTGGTGTGATGGCCAGGTGTCCATAAACTTTGGCCATATATTGTATATATTCCCCACACCACTACACCCAGCTGTATCGATTCGCCAATCTGTTAGCTTGGACTGGATCACCACCTAACCCCACAGGACTTAATGAACTTTTTAATTAATTACAGAAAGGCTCCAACTGCTGCAAGTAGATACAGTAGATATCTGAACCCTAAATGTAGACAACAAAAATAATCCACGATTCTTACTAAGTACAGCAGCAAAGGTACCGAGGACCACTGCCAAAGCACAGATACCAACAGACCTTGACCATTGTGAGCTGTTAACCTAAAGGCCAATATCAAACTACCCCTTCATCTTCAGGATGTAGTTTAGTAGTTAAGCTCATAGAAATCACATACATGAAATTTTTCAGTACTGAAGCGGTGCTATATATATTACAGTACTGAAGCGGTGCTGGTTAAAGTAATAAATGGCCTGGCTTCAGATTAGGTTGTGTCCTTGCTTTTATTACTTGCGCTTTTGAGACCATAGATCACAATGCTTTTCTAGACAGATGCTGAAAGTGAAGTTCAGCGTACCCCAAAGTCCAGTAGTCCTGCAGCTAGATTCCTTATAGACCCTGGAGGTTTGTCCATATCACCAGTATTTCATCCCCACTACATTGGCTCCTACTGAAATGTCACACTGATTACAAAACAAGTCTAATGACCTACTAAGCAGTGAATGATCTTGCCCCACAGTGCCTGAGCAATCAGTACCTAGAATAATAAAGACAACAGCAGGGGGAAGAGTCTTTTCCTAGAAAGTCTGTAGCTACTGAACAGCCTTCCAATTAGTGTTCATGACTCAGACACAGTGTCAATCTTTAAATGTATTGTTTAGTCAGACATTTTGTTAAATAGCTTTTCTCTTAGGTAAACATGCAGATCTGTGGGTTCATAAAGACTTTTGGTAAACTGGGATGATTTGAGCTTCCCATTCTAAGAACTGCTGCTGTAGTCATATAGACTGTCCTGTGCTCATGTCAGAACTCTTATTCACAATATGCTGAACAATCATACTGAACAACACGTTTAGTACTGTTCGACTTTACATTTACGTCATTTGGCAGAGGCCCTTATCCAGGGCGACTTACATATACCTCATTTATACAACTGAGCAGTTGAGGGTTAAGGGCCTTGCTCAAGGGCCCATCAGCAATAGCTTGAAAGTGCTGAGGTTTGAACTCACAACCTTCCGATCACTAGTCCAATGCCTTAACCACTGAGCTACCACTGACTTTACTGTTACACTGCAAGATGTTGTATTCTACCCAGAAAAAAAGATAGGTTCCCTTTTGCATCTGGTTCCTCTCAAGACTTCATGTCATCTCAGGAAGTTTTTCCTTCCCACTGTCACCTCTTACTCATTAGGGTCTATATCTGGATTTCTGTACAGCTGCTTTGTGACAATGTCTATTGTTAAAATAAATTAGAACAGAACAGAACTGAATAACATGTGTGCCGCCCATCACCAAAAGAACCCACTATTTTTCCTGTTTATATTATTTATGAGCTTAAGCTAAAACTGTAACAGAGAGTCAAAGAAACTTGGGAACCCACCTCACACGGCTAAATGGCCTTAATGAAATAACATTTAGTTTAGTTTAGCATTTAAGATTAGTTTCGGGGGTTTTTCTGTGATTGATACAGGCCCAAGTCTCCAGTATCATATATGTTAAAGTAATTACAAAAGGCTAACTTATCACAATGTGCAAGGTCATCAGTGCTCTCAACCTGAAGCTGAAGGTCTTCATCAACAAGACGAAGGTAATGTAGGTAGTTTTGGAGAAACCCGAAAGAGTAAGCTAGATTTTGAAAGTATCCGACTAAAAATCAGGTAGACAGGTAGGCAATCGTTTCATTCGGACTTAAAGAAATGATTGTACATGCTTTTTACAGCCTTGTGACTGCCAAAGATGACCGATTTGATTTATTCATTGCTGTCAGGATCTAAAGAGAACTTCAAGAACAAAACAGAAATCCTTCTAAAACAAACTGCTTACCCTAGCTTTAACACATGCTCTGAAACCATCTCAAGTCTTGATCTCTAGGAGAAGATCTCCATGTGCCACTGGAGAGAAAGACTTTGCAAAGGTCACAGGCACATGTAAAAAAAAAAACACGTGAAGCAAAGATGCTTTTAAAATAATGAAATGAAAAGTTTCTATATATCAAATACAAATCACAGAAACTGTAAAAAAAATAAAATAAAATAAAATTTGTAATTTACGTCGTTAGTTTTACATCGTCATGCAATTAGGAACTCCAATACATTGAAAAAAGTCTTTGTTGGAGAACCTGCCACAGTTCTGCATAATTTGTCTCACTTGTTTCTGTCTCTGTGTTACATCAGTGCTGGTTTTGGAAATGGAAGCTTTGTATTTTATCGGCCCTTACAGGCTATAACTCATCACATAACCCTGCCAGACCTCAACCTTTAATCTATTACTTAATATCTTTCTATCTGTCAAAATACGAAACAAAAAATCATCGCATACGTTGATGGAAGATTTCGTATTGGGGGGGTGTGCACAGTACTGTAATTGAATTCTTTACACGGTATTTAATTAATAAATGATCAATGGTTTCACTTTGCTCTGGGAAATTAATTAAGTTCATAAGACGCAAAGTTAATTAAACTCGAGGTCGCACCTAACTCCCAGCCTCCATCCGGGAAAAGTCAAAGAAAATAGCTGTGAACTTGAAATTCCTACTCATCACCCTACTCGGGTGAGTGACTTCAAATCAAAATGGCTGCATACAGCATCAGAAGTAAACAGGTAACACTTCGTACTTTATGCTGTATAAATAAGTATTTGCTTGAGATAGACGAAAATAGAGTTTGTTTGTTTTTTTCAAATTGTGTGCCGATGCACTGAAGTAGAAAATGACAACCTGAGAATTGCCACAAGGTAAGTCAAATGCAGAAATATAGTGATTTTCCAGTTGTACTGCTGCAACAAGATAAGCGTAGGATGCACAGCCAACACTCCTGCCACTTTCTGTTCCCCTTCACACATCACTACAGCCCAATCAGTATGAAAGTGGGTGGCCCATTGGACTTTTCATACTGCCTCCCCTTCCCTTTCTGACCTTTTGAAAACTTCGGAAACCTGCTGGAAGGAAGCACTAATTGTTGTCTCTCAAAACCATATACTGGCTCAGTACACGCTTCCCTGTGTTATGCATTTTATTATCCCTATTGCTTTTGGCCAAAAAGAACAGACTGTATTAAGCACACTCAGCCTATTGAACCCAACTGTATTCAGAAACCCCCTGAAGGAACACCTGAGGCACCCAGCTGCTCTCCGCCTATGTGTTGGCGCTGTATTAAACTCAGGAAGGGAATTTCCGCTCGGGTCGGAGAGTGGAGAGGAGGGGGAAAAATGGCCAACACTTCTGCACTCAGTGTAACATGGCGGTTTGGCAAAACCGTAAAATACCATGACTAGCATTTAGCGCTTCTGCCAAGCCACATGTGGCCCATATGTGAAAAACGGAGGAGCTGCATCCAGTCGAGACCAACAGGCTGAGGGCACTACCAAGAGCCGTGTTTATTTCATCAGTTACTATAATTCTTCAATGATTTTCTGAAGCATCATTTTTCACTAAGGCCAAAGCCTTATATATATATATAGTTTAGCAGCACCAGCATTTTACATTCAAGCGAAAACCTTCAAGCAGAACGTTTGTGTTTCGTCTTTACACTGGGTTTGATTAATGATACTATATACATAAACAGTACGAGCAACACAAAATAATAAAAACTACTAGAACATTTATCGCACATACTAGTCTGTCTGCTAAGTCCAAAAAATTGATACTTTTGGTCTGTTGGCTGTTTGGTTTTGATTCTTTCCCAATATACCAAAACCTTGGGTTAGAGGTGTTCATTAATTGTTCATTCGCTGGTCAAAAATGCATCAACCTTTACCAGGTTTGTGTAGTAATTACAAAAATCATTCAAGGTTGAATAATACAAACCCAGTGCTAAATAAATGATTAAATAATTGTTTAAATAACTAGTTGCATAGCTAGCTATGCAAAACATTACAGCTAACTCACTGTACTTACACTACATAGCCAAAAACATGTAGATATCACACACGTATGTGGTTCTTCCCCAAACTGGTGCCACTATGTCGAAAGAACACAATTGCCTTTGTATGTTCTAGCATTATGATTGGACTCAGAAGCCCAAACCTGTTCCAGCATCAGAATGTGATGAACAAACTGAGGTCCATAAAGACAACTGATGTGAAACTCAAGTGGCCCTGACTTCAACCCTACTGAACACCTATGGGAATAATTGGCAGTCCAGACCTTCTCACCCAACATCAGTAAGATGCTGTTCTAAATGGGAACAAATATCCATAGCCACGCTCCAAGTTCAAGTGAGGTGCCTTCCCAGAAGAGCTGAAGCTGTTATAGTGTCACAGGGGGGACCAAATCTTTACTAACGGCCATAGTTCTGGAACTGGATGCTCAAAAAGCACATTGGGTTGTGGTGTATCCACATACTTTTGACTAAATAGTGTATGTTATTCGGTTTAGTTTGTGCCTCGCGGCCCATTTTCACCGCTCGCATTAATGTAGCTCAATATAAACAGCTTGTTTTGTTCGTCTCCTGCAGTTGGTTGGATTCAGGGTCAAATTTCTTTCCCAATCACACTAGAGCTCACCTGAAACCTAACCGAGATCACCTCGCTCAGACACTTTTGAAAGATTTTCAGATCTTTTCACCCTAAGAATTCAGATATCACAAAACGAAATAGAAGGCAACCTTACATCCAAATGAGGTTAACCATCCAGTGAAATTAACACATGTAGTGGCTCGACTGTGAAGGTGCCAGCTCAGAATCCCAGAATCCAATTCCTTCTTTTTGTATAAATAGTGGCCACTGTGTTTGAAGCATGAGCTCTTCATTCCGATACACCTAGCTGAAGTCTTTACAGGAAAACCTTCGCTAATAAACATGGAAGACATCGCCGCGGAAGAAGATTATGAGGACTTGAGCATCAACCTAGATGTAGAAAGGACCAGTTGCCATGAACGAAATGCCTACCAAATCGCGAACAACAACAATGGACCAATGAAGTCAAGCAAAGTCCTATGGAATAATTTTTATATCAAAACTTTGTGTCAAGGTATTGATTTCTTTAGTAAGTAGCCGTGTAACAAGCAGGATCGTTAGGGATTGTTTTCCATTCCAAACCCAGTGGAATATCGATGGTGCTGAAAATGGCAACTTAGCGCAGAAGCTTCTGGGAAGGGTGAGCTCTTAAGGCTCTGCGTTACTGATCAGAAGGTTGGGGGGTTTAAGCACCAGCATCGCCAAGCTGCCCCGGTTGGGCCCTTGAACTGGTCCAACGGCGCCAAATCATGCGCTCTGAATCCAACTTCCTAACGAGCTGGAATGTACGAGGGGAAAAAAAGGAATTTCACTGTGCTATTGTGTTTATGTGACAAATAACAGCTTCTTCTCTTCTTGAAATTTAAATTACAATGAAACAAAAATAAAAGATGTGAGTATAGAAAACAAACTACCAAGAAACTTTTTCAAGGACAATCACCCATTCACTTCCGCAGCCTGAGGCTTGAACCTTCCTTTCCAACAAGAGCAAAGTGCATCACTGGCACTTTAAATATTTCCCGCAGGTATATACAGAAAGATATTTGCATTTCTAAAAACGTTAAACGCGTTCCAAACTTCAAACTTCAATCAAGATTCGTCACTCTCATAACTGCATACTTTTCCTATTAATTTCACTGTAGATTCTAAGCAATTCAGCAGCAATTGCTGAATAATCTGTTTTGATGAATAACTGAATAATAAGCTGGGAATTTACGGTTAATGTACTGCAAATTATGCAAGGCACAAGCAATTGTGGTTGCCAGGAAATCAGACCTGAAATGCGGCCTAGGACGAAAGCATTACATCTTGAATCAGACAAGACATTCAGTAAAGAGATAAGTCGTGCTCTCGGATGTTGCGCTCCTGCTTTCCTACAGTGCTCTGGCTAAACTTTTATCATGGCTTACATTATTCTCACCATATTCATTGCTGAAAATAGTACAATTTCTATATTTGTGACTTTAATGGGACTTCTGCGAGAAGAATAAATGCAATATATGCTTTTGTCTACAATAAGGACCATTAGAAGATGGCAGTCCCGATGCTGTGTTCGGAAAGGGACAGATTTCTTGCTGCCTATATATTTTGAAGCTATCAATATTCTGCAAATTGGTAATCAGTTTACTGGTGTGTGAACAGGATGTGTATTGCTCCACTAATGGATGGCAAGGAATAATGCATCGCAAATAATGTGGATCAGTTAAGCAGACTATAGGATTAGTCTTTGATAACTGGGGAAATAAATACAGGTCTCAGTAGTGTAACTCAAGACTGTCAGAGAAGGGAAGTGCTCCACGGAAAGAAAAAACAAGAAAGAAAGACAGAAAAAATTCCCTCTGCGTATTTTCCATTCAGAGCTCAGACACACTGCCTCATTCTCTGAGCCGGAGAAACTGAGCTTATTTAAAAGTCAATAGGGAGAGTCAATGTGTTCCTGTCTCTCACTGACTTGTTTTGCATGAAGACAGGTAGCTGGAAAGCCCCACTAATGTCCATTTGGTGCGTCTGTCCCTCCTGTGTCTGCCTGTCATTAATGTATCATGATATTATGTATTATGTAGTAAGCACAGGCATCAGCATTCGGTAGATCTGCAGCCTGGAATCAATCCGTCTAATTATGTTTATTATAATGAAGTACGTTCTGCTGGTATCGTTTATGTGGTTTGCGTTGTGCTATAGTGATACAGATAATGGTTGAAATGATACAGAGAATTCCAGCCACAGTGCTTCGTTTACAATGTTTTCCAACATGGAAAGACTTTTTTAAGAGGTGATCAGACTCAAGTCATCATTGTTTATTCATTCTTCTTAAGCAGTTAGTTTATCCTCATCAGGATTATGATGGATGCAAAGCTTACCCTATGAAGACTGAGTGTGAGGCATGAATAATATTGGATGGGATGCCAGACCCAGAAAGGCACAATGCAGACACACACACATCCATCCATCCATTATCTATAGCGCTTTATCCATCTGGGTCGCGGGGAAGCTGGAGCCAATCCCAGCATCTTGG
>JAQQZX010000008.1:15326358-15343194 GCA_030068355.1 Notoglanidium maculatum | reverse complement strand
TTACAGCATGACACAGTGTTAGTTACAGCATGATACCGTGTTAGTTACAGCATGACACAGTGTTAGTTACAGCATGATACAGTGTTAGCTACAGCATGACACAGTGTTAGTTACAGCATGACACAGTGTTAGTTACAGCATGATACCGTGTTAGTTACAGCATGACACAGTGTTAGTTACAGCATGACACAGTGTTAGTTACAGCATGATTCAATGTTAGTGACCGCAGATGATTGTGCAATGTTAGTTAAAACAGGAGTCTGTGATAAAGTACTAGTTACAGTATCAGGCTGTAACAGTTACAGTAAGATGTTACAATATGCATATTAATATTCCAGTTTTTTCAATATGGGATTTGCAAGACATTATACGCTGTCAGTGGAATACATTTAGATGCAATTAGACTAGAAAAATTTGGGAGATCAGACATATTGACAATAATTGTATTAACTTATGCTGTCTTCTCAGCTACAGGGCTCTTAAAAGAGAACTAGGAATATATATGAAATTTTTGTGTCATTACACCTCTAGTATCAGGCTATAATAAAGTGCTAGTTAGAGACCCGGTTAGGATCAGGTTCTCATGCAGTGCCTATTTTAGGATGTCAGGAAATGCTGCAAAGTGACGGTTGTATAATTTGTAGTCGATATCAGACTGTAGGATGTCAGACTGTAATGCAGTGTTAGTTACGGTATCAGGCTGTCATGCAGTGTCAATATGTAATGCAGTATCAGGTTGTAATGTGATGTTAGTTGCAATATGAGACTGGTGTAATGTTAGTAATGGAATGTAATATATATATATATATTTAATATAATGTAATATATCATATATATATAGTTTGTAAAAATATTTTCCTAAGAAAAAATAATTTGATCTATTTTTCCTACTGGTTCTTCTTTTGTTTAGTCATATATCTACGTATGTGCAAATACACACTTGTAGAAAGTATTCGCAATGACATTTCCCTTTTAATTTTCAACACCAGTGAAACTGTGTTTTTAAACAGCTGATTAATGCAGTGATACTGTGAAACCCTAATATTTCTAGACTAGATTGTCATAACACGAAAAGTTCAAGGACTCCGTGAATCAGGCTTTCATGCAGTGTTAGTACCACTATCAGAACTGATGACTGTAAAAAACACAGACAGCATGACTCCATTGCTTTCCATTGTATAGAAATTAAGCCAAAATTCCTCTGCCATGTTGTGAAATTTGGATCCAGAGTTTACAAAGTGGAGATGAGAGTCAAAGTCAGGTACACATACTCATTAGGTGAGGCCGTCCCTTCTCCCAATAGGTCCACGTGTCGCCAAGGCTGCCAATCACGTCATTCCCGAGTGTATCCATGCCTTCTTACAATATATAAAAATGTAAAAAATATTAAAAATATCTGAGGGAAAATAAAAAATTTACAGATATCAGCATCGGGAAAATTACCTGCTCGAAAAAGACACTGTAAATTCAAAGACAACTAAGGTGAGAAAAGTTCAGCCATTGAAAGACATGGAGATGGGCAGGGCCACATGTTGTCCCGCAGCCAGCCAGCAGGGGTGCTAGATCTGCTTCACTTTTCAGAGACTTTAGGCTGTCCATGTTTTTCACAGTCATTGATCAGGATGTATCGCACTCGCTGCAGACAAAGGCTGTGATGCAGTGTTATTTACACTATCAGTGAGGAATCCATTGCTAATTAAGTATCGAGCTGTAATGCAGTATGAAGTATACAGTTAATTCCACTATCAGCTTATGATGCAGTGCTAGTCAGGGTCCTTTGGTAAGCTTCTTTCAAAGCACACTAAAAATATATGACATTAGATAAACATATTATTAATTCAGCAGTTGTTGTGAAGCATTAACGGAAAACCTTTTTCTTTTTTTTTTGCAATCATTCTCCAAAAATATTAAATCCAGGACGAAACTTACAAGACCCAGCATAATAATATATATTTCGCAATTTTTTTAATAATTAAAATTTGGCTGGGTGTTTAATAACACACTTTTCTGTGGTGTGACAAACTCAGAGTACATACAGTTTTACTGCTTTACATCAATCTTTAAAATTCAGTAGATGGTGGAAAAGTTGAATAGTGACAAAACATAGCCAATGAAGAAATACGATGACTCCATTGGATATGTCCAGACATATAAAGTGGTTGCAGTTGCAGATTTGCATATTGCATAACTCTCTAAGTGCTCTTCTTTTTTTCCAATTACTTTACCAATCCAAGCTGGGCTTTTCAGCAGGAAAAGTATTAATCTGTTAATTAACATTACAAAGAGCCTGATTGGCCAGTGCACTGAATAAAGCACTTTGAATAATCTGCATTACAGCCCAATCTCACAATGAATTTATAAAGCCTGATGTGTTTGTACCCACAGCAAAAAAATATTGTTAATTGTGAGTTGAAGGTCATACTAGTAATGCTAGTAGAGTTGAAACCTGATTGAAGTAGTAACAGCTTGCAATGTGCGCCCATGTTACATGATTTTCATATTAACCCTGTGAAAAACATTGCACCGGCTTGGGCCATCATTTCTAATATTTGCCAACTGTGACTAACATAATTGGTAGCTCCAGAAGCAAAATGTATGTTGTGTGTGATAATATGATAATTAATCTTTCTCTAATCTAATCACTTTTTAAAAAATGCCATAACTAGCATGAGTCTTGCAAGTCCAAAAACCAAGGCAAGCAAATGCGAGCAAAATGTGCAGAACCTGTTAGTTTTGGTATCTGGCTATGCTACAATGTTAATTATGTAATCAGGTTGCATCACATCACAGTGCTACAAACAGAAGCTGAACACAGTGTAAGGCTGCCGTACAATGTTAATTACAGCATCAGCTTGGGAAATAGTGGCAGGATATCATGCTTTCATGCACTGCTTGTTACAGCATGAGGCTGTGACCCGTTACTTATAGTATCAAGCTGTAATGCCATGTTAGTTGCAGTTAAAGTTTGTGATGCAATGTTAGTAAGATAATGTGATGCAGGATTACAGTACCAGGCTGTACTGCAGTATACAATCTTACTTGTCACCCTGCACTACCCCCACTCACACATGTCCTGGCCACAAGGGGGCCCCCTGAGAAAGCCTGAATCATGGTAAGAATAAATGTAACAAAATCTATGGCAACAAAAAAAATCTTGCATTCGTATGGGCCCCTTGGTAGCCCATGGGCTATGAAGCTTGCAGTGTTAGTAACACTGCCATGTAGTGTCACTATGTTAGTTACAGTGCCATGCTATCACGTGTTAGGTACAGCACCATGCTGTGATGCAGTGTTAGTTACAGTACCACTCTGTGATTCAGTATTAATTACTGTGCCATGATGTCATGTTAGTAGCAATGTCATGCTGTGATACAGTGTTAGTTACAGTGACACACTGTAACTGGCATGACATCACAAAATTACACTGTACCTAACACTGCATCACAAATGCTGTGATATCACGTTAGTTGCAGTGTAATGCTATAATAGCATGTTAATTGCAGTGTAATGCTGTGATGTCATGTTAGTTACAATGTAATGCTGTGATGCAGTGTTAGTTACAGTGTAATGCTGTGATGTCATGTTAGATATAGGGCACTGCTGTGATGTCGGGTTAATTACATCCTGTTTTAGTTACAGTGTAATGCTGTGATGTCATGTTAGATATAGGGCACTGCTGTGATGTCGGGTTAATTACATCCTGTTTTAGTTACAGTGTAATGCTGTGATGCAGTGTTACAGTGCTGTGCTGTGGTATTGTTAGTAACATTGCCATGCTGTGATGTCATGTTACTTACATTGCTGTGCTGTGTAAGTTACAGTGAATGGCTATGATGTCATATTGGTTAAAGTGTAACGCTGTGATGCAGTATTAGTTACAGTGCCATGCGGTGATGTCTTGTTAGTTACAGTGCCATGCTGTAATGCAGTGCTAGTTACAGTGTAATGCTGTGATGTCATGTCAGTTATACTGTAATGCTGTAATGCAGTGTTAGTCGCAGTGCTGTGCTCAAGTATTAGTTGCAATTTAATACTATGTTAGTTACAGTGTAATTATGTGATGTCATGTTAGTTACAGTGCAATGCTGTGATGTCATGTTAGTTACAGTGCAATGCTGTAATGCAGTGTTAGTCGCAGTGCTTTGCTGCAGTGCTAGTAACAGTGTAATACTATGTTAAGTACAGTGCAATGCTGTGATGTCATGTTAGTTACAGTGTAATGCCATTATGTCATATTAGAGTGTAATGCTGCGATGTCATGTTAGTTACAGTGTAATGCATTGATGCCATATTAGTTACAGTGTAATGCAGTGTTAGTTACAGTGCCATGCTGTGATGCGGTGTTAATTACAGTGTAATGCTGTGATATCATATAATCAATAATAATTGATAATTCATTTATGATTGTTGCCTTGATTCATTTCCATCACTGCCTTTTAAAACTGATAAATCAATTAAAATGTTAAATTGTAAAATTCCTATTAAACACTGTCAGTTTCAGTGTCTGGTTGTAATGCAGTGTTAATAAAAGTAACAGCCTGTAATGCAGTGTTAGTTACAGTGTAACATTGTAATGCAGTTTGGAGTAAAATCTGAGGCTCTTATACAGTGCTACAGTAATATAGTTATAGAATCAGGCAGCAGTACAGTGTTCATTACAGAATGAAGATGTAATGCAGCGTTAATTAATGGATTAGGCTTTAACTGCAATGTTACAGTAGGAGGCTGTGATGTAGCATTGATATGATTCTGTTATGCAGTGCTAGTTACAGTGTCAGGCTGTAGTGTATGTGTTAGTTAGTATGTTCCAGGCTGGAATGCAGTGTTAGTTGGATGTATGAGGCTGTTATGTACTGTTAGTTAGATGTGTGAGGCTCTGATGCACTGTTAGTTAATGTATCAGGCTCTAGTACCATGTTAGTTACAGTGTCAGGCTGTAGTGTAGTTTGTTACATGTATAAGGCTTTTTAGATAGTGTTCGTTACACACGTTAGGCTGTTATGTAATGTAGTTAGATATACGAGATTGTGATTCAGTATTAGTTACAGTGTCAAGCTGTAATACGTGTTAATTAGGTGTATAAAGCTGTCATTTAGTGTTATTTAGAAATATAGCTGGGAGGCAGTGTCTGGTAGCATATCAGGCTGTAATACAGAATTAGTTTCATTGTCAGGCTGTAGAGAAATGTTAGTTATGTTTATCAATTTATGAAGCTGTTATGCAGTGTCTGATGTATGAGACTGTTGTGTAATGTTAATGAGATGTGTGAGCCTGTCAAGCAATGGTAGTGTACCAAGCTATAGTACATTGTAGAGTACATTTATGAAGCTACGTTACACAATGTTAGCTAGCCTATCAAGCTATAGTAGTGTCAGTTACATAGTCATGCTGTAGCAAAGAGTTAGTCACATGTACGAAGCGGTGATGCAATTTTAGTTACATGTATGACCGTGATGCAATGTTATTTTGATGTGTGAGGCTCTGATGTGTTAGTTAGATGTATGAGGCTGTGATGCAGTGTTACTTACAGGTATGAGGCTGTGATGCAATGTTATTTTGATGTGTGAGGCTCTGATGTGTTAGTTAGATGTATGAGGCTGTGATGCAGTGTTAGTTACAGGTATGAGGCTGTGATGTAGTTTTAGTTAGACGAATGAGTCTGTAGGGTAGTGTTGGTTACATGCATGAGGATGTGACGTGTGAGCTGTATCGAGGCTGGGATGCAGTGTTAGTGCTGGCTGCAGGTAACATTACACAGACTGCCTGAAGCAGGTGAAGCAGGTGTGCTCAGGTAAGCATGTGTCCATTACCCTCATGGTGTTATAATGTTAAGCAGGTTTATTACATATGCCTGCAAGTCTGCATTAATACCATGCCCCGTTTCCTAAGTAATATCGTTAGACTGCAACGTCGAAGCCGAAACCCGTGACACCTGTTCCCAAAATAATCGCGGGAGACCGAGTGCACGCGCTCTAATCGACAATCGATGCATCACATCAATACAGCACGAGCACACATAGCAGATTTATACAGAAACGGGACACCTACTTGCTTTGCCGGGTTTGGGCCTCTGCAGGAGTTTCTGTACCGTGATTAAATCCTCGGTCTTCACGGCCTGGAGCAGTTCCTGATCTTTGCCCATGGTTAATAATTGTGTTTTTACACCCGGAGCATCCTCTGAGCGCGCGCGCGCGCGTGCGTGCGTGTGCTGTTTTCCCCGCGCGGATCCTCCCTGTGCTGGAAGGATGCTTCAATTCGCGCGACGATGAAGAAAATGCTGCTGGTGGTGCACGGCGCCGTGTTGTGCGATTTTAGGATTTCAAGCTTAAACTACAAGAGCCTCAATGGAAATCACTGTGCAATCGACAGCCTACATCAGTCCAATGTCGAGAAAACAACGTGCATATTCTCGTGCACAGAATCCGTTACACGCAGCGCAGGAATCACATCGCTGGCGTTGGACGACCAACTGAATACGATTTTTTAAAAAGCAGCAGCATTGGAGAGTTACATTCCGAGATTTGAGCAGAAATCCCAGTGCTCGCGCTGTGTAGCAGCAGCAGTGTGTGCTGCCATCGCTGCTCCTCTCCGTGCTGTGTGTTACCGTCCCAGCTGTATTAAAGCTGGGCTATTCGAGAACGAATCGGTTCCTTTTGAACGACTCTTTCAAGAAAGAATCGATTCTCTTGCACGAATTAATCCAGCGTCTTGACATTGACAAATTTGCGCTTTTTTTTTTTTTTAAAAAGTGTTATCTTTTCAAATATATACTTTTTTGACTTGTTGAGTTATAACTCTGGAAAGCAATCTCATTCCATGGCATATGCTATTCTTGTGTGCCGATTGTAAATTGTTCCATGTTCATTGATAAATTGATTCGACAGTTAGCACGCACATGATGTACTCTCTTAGATTTAAAGGGGACTGACAAAGAAGTGATCATATAAAACCGTCAAACTTGACTCAAATTGTTGATTAGAGGCCGCTCTTAGCTGTCAATATGAGGGGCAAATCAAATGAATCAAACCCCCCGCGTATTCGATTCAGAACGACACATCGAGTCAGTGACGTGAATCCGAGCTGAGCGTCGGTTAGCGTCGCCCTAATGGAAACTGCAGTAGTAAACAGCACTACTCACTCCAGAGGCCGGAAATTAAAGGAAAACTGAGAGCCACCGAGCAAATTATGAATTATGATAGCTGTTATTCATTTTCAACGGAAAATACGCCGAGGCAGCACAGCCGTTGCGTGGCTAAAAATATCCTGAAATGATTAATAACAATCCAAACATTGAATATCAAAAATAGTTATATTCAGTGTTTGCCAATTCATAATTGAAATGAGCTGAAAATGATGTTCTGTCCCAAACGCAAGCATTCAAGCCTAGTGATTTGAATGTCAGCCATTTTATGGCTCTGTCCCAAACACTAAGACACATTGAATCGTTTCTGACGAGACTTCTTGATAGTGGTTGTGTTCTTATGCTTGTGTTTCTGTTACCCATAATGAACTGCATGTGACTGTATGTCAAGTGTAAAACACACACACACACACACACACACACACACACACACACACACACACACACCCAAGCATTTAATGTAATACTTACACTATATGTACACTACAGAACAAAGGGTATGTTAAATGTTCTCTGGGTTGTTAAGGTTTCTTCGCTTCTAAAAGGTTTTAAAACTCACCCTCTGGCAAAAAAAAACAAAAAACTTTTTATTGTAACATTAATTGCTCATTTGGCTGATATTTATCCAAAGTGACTTACGAAATAAGACTTGGCCATGTTGAGATTGGCCTCACAACTCACCAACTAGCAGCCCAAAGCTAACCCGCACCTTCAGGTGAGCTACTACCCCTCACTATAGACCCTTTAAAGGGACATGCTAACTAAGGTTTGTATAGGCGTGACCCATAACTATAGATTCTGGTAGGGCGGGATTATATGAAATAACGACACAGGCTCAAGTCAAATGAAGTCAACAGGCTATCACAGTTGACTTATTCTATAAGCTGCTATCTAGTGAATTTTTGCACTAATTATGTAATAAGCATTGGAAAGTTGTCAAGACTGAAATGAACTTGAACAAACGAACTATGCAAACCAATTTTTGATAAGGGACCAGAAAGATCCATCCATCCACCCATTATCTGTACCGCTTTATCCGTCTGGACCAGAAAGATGTAGTCCAAAAATCAAAAGGTCAAAACAACGCAATTAATTTAATTGATCAAAACTAAACATCTCTGACATAACACATAACACACACCTACCTCCTTGTGTAACTTCCTTCATTTGTAAAGAAATTTAGCTATCAATCTTTCAGATGAGAATTTTTTTTTTTTTGATCATAGATCAATCCACTCATCCATTATTTATAGTGCTTATCCGTTAGCATCACAGGGAAGCTGGAGTCAATCCCAGCAACTTTGGGTGAGAGGCAGGGTACATCCTGGTATCGGTCACAGGGCTAACACAGAGATGAACGACTATGCACACACACATTCACATCTATGGGCAATTTAGAGTAGCCAGTTGACCTAATCTGCATGTCTTTGAAGTATAAGAGGAAACCAGTGTGCCCAGAGGAAACCCACAAAGGCATGGGGAGAACATGCACACTCCATACAGAAAGGCCTCAGTCGGCTGGCAGGTTCAAACCCAGAACCTTCTTGTTGTGTGGCGGCAATGAAATCAGACATTAAATTCATACGAAATTGGTGAAATTATGATGATTGCTTCCTTTATAATCAGGCAAAGAACTGAAAACTATGGACTAAAAAGAGGAGAGTGTTATTTTACAAACGTACACTCAAATGGGGTTTTTAAAACTAATGAAACTATGTTTCATGTAGGCGTGGTTCCCGTTACCAGTGTTACAGAGTGAGGCGAACACAGATGATTCTGTGCTCTACCCCTCCCCTACGGCTAAAAAAAGTTTATTGAGCAAGTATTAAAAAGAGTGAGCATGGCATACAAAATGCAACCCTGTCAACCCTCATTAACTGTCGTACTCATTGATCCTCCCCAAGCATTGAGCAATGTGATTCCTGCCTCAAATGGGCCTCTATTAGCGCTTGTTGCAATTTCCAATTTTGACCATTAAGTGCAATAATAACTCTATTGAACTAAATGGGGCAGAGAGCATACTGCCCCGTGATCGTGCTACAGCTAGAAAAGCAGCCAAATCTATAGAATCCCTATCTGTTAAATGGCAACATTTCTAAACAGTTGGTCACACAAATTAATGGTAATTTAAATGGAATTTAAAATGTTTGGGATTTTGAATGAAGCTCTGCCCCTATGACTAAGCCTACCCTGGGTTTGCCAATTTAATCATTTTTACCAAGAGTATAAAAAGTGCAAGGTAGTCAAGATAGTCAAGATAGATGTGAATGCGTCTTCCATTTCTTCCATCAAAAGCAGTCCAATACCCAAACTCAACATCTCTGTCAAACTACAGTCACTTCCAAATGTATTGTAATATTTACAAAGTAGCATCACACTGCAGTAATTAAGAGCACTACTTACACAAGTAGCATTCTTTATTCTTTATAGTTCTTTTTATAATATTCAGAATTATTGAATTTTAGTGTTAAGTAAACCACAACCTGGTCACATTAAACAATAAACAAAAAGATTAAAAAAAAAAATAAAAAAAACCCCAAAAAAACAAAGATGAACAAGCACAGAGTGAAAACTCAGTACAAATATTAGAGACGGCGGTAAAAAAAAAAAATTGTAGAGGGAAGAGGGCGATAATTCATTTACATTTAGTCATGGAATTTTGTTGTCGTTCATAAAGTTGATACAGACAGAAACAGCATCATATCATACACTCTAAGTAATTTCTAAACACTCCTTTAGGGGAAACCCATTAATAGAGTATTAGATAGACTTGACTCTGTAGAGTTAGTATAAGGCTCCCATACCTTATAGAATTGTTCTATTCTTCCATTAGTAACACACATTACATATTCAGGTGGTAATAATTCTTTCCAAATTCTGTGCCATCCCTCCAGTCCACGGTTGGACATTTATCACTAATCTATTGCAGTGGTATATTCTTTCTCGCTGCAAAGCTAAGTATATTGTATAACTTTGTTCTGCTCTAATAGGAAAGCCTAAGATCATAGACAAGGGTTTGGACTCCCAAAATATTGCCAGTTGCCTGTACTATGTTAACCCAGTATATTTGCAGCTATAAGCATTTGTCTAGACCTGCCCTTGAAATTGCTTATCTGTCAATTGTCCAATAACTTTTAAGCCTGTGAAAATGCAGGGACTATGTAAAAAAAAAAAAAAAAACATTTTGCAACATTTTTGTTAAACCACTTGAATTAAAGCTGAAAGTCTACACTTCAATTATATCTTGATTGCTTCATTTCCCATCCTTTGTGTTGGTGTACAGAGCAAAAATTACAAAAATTGTGTCACTGGTCAAATACTTATGGAAACCGACTGTAAATGTCCTATGTAAAATCTGGAACTTTATTGCTTTAGTGTGATTACATACTGATATAGATTTAGCGTGTTTCAAGACATTATACCAATGATCCTAGCTGTTGATTCCAATTGCTGTATTTGAAACCAAATATAACCTTTACAAATTTAAAATTTCTGTAACAGTTGTTTTAAACATTTTTAGTTCTAACAGAATGTTTATTTCCTTCTAATCTTTCAATCTTTTGTACCTACACTGTTAAAAATCCTACGAAAAGGTTATGTACAACTGGAGGTACATGCAAGTTGAGGACCACCAGGGTGGTTTCCTACGGAACTAGTGAAGCTTTCCCCTTTGCTCGATTTCTTTTCCTGTGACCTAATAGCAAACTTGTCACCTTGTGGCCCTGACTTTATGGTATTTCCTACAAACATGTCAAGTTCATCCTCTGGTCATTCTCGCATAATCAATTGAGCCACATGACTCTGATGGTCTTCCACTTGGTCATAGAACCAACCTGACCCACTCCCTTTCATTCCAGACTACTGAGATGGTTTCGGTATGAACTAGTGAAGGTCACATATCAAAGTCATCATGATGGTTCATAACACGGACAATAGACAGCACTCAAATAGTGGGAATGTCATATTTCATTGAGACCCTGTTAATTCTGCATCCTATTAAGGAAGAGAATCACTCTCTGATCGTTATTAAGGATAAGATTCACTCTGACATTCTGATATTGCTCTCTACTGATCGTGAGAATTATCCATGGTGTTGATTTTGTACTCTTCTGAGGATAGGAATTGCTCAGTGTTGATAGTTTATTCTATCAAGGCTAAGGAACACTCAGAGTGACAACGGAGTATATGAGTTGCAGCAAAGCAACAGTTAGTTTGTAAACTGGTGAGACTCTTAACCTGTTTTTATGTATGCTTGCATGATCATTTCCTGTTCCCCACAGACTAACCTGTATTTAAACACCAGCACCCCTTTATGGGGCTCTTGCAGATGATTTTTGGTGCCAAATGCAACCCAAACGGAACAGCATGTCATTCTACTAATGTAAAAGCAGGGAAATTGCTTGTATTCCAATACAACTAAATCTTTAAGGTGTATTTAACTTCACTTTAACGACTTATAATTACGCTATACGGTGTCGCCTGGGAAGTGAATAGATTAACTGCTGAACCTATTGCGCTTAAGGTTTCTTCATGTCTTCTCAAGAAGTTTTTCCTTGGCACCAGTGGTTTGCTCATTATGGATCCAAATCCACATCCAGATTGCAATAAACCTGCTATGTGGCAACGTCCAGTCATGCTTGTTCATGATTCTCATAACATCCAATGAGGACTGGATAGAACATCAGATGTATGTTGACATTAAGGTTTCATAGATCCAGAATGGTATCTGGTGACCAGGTCGTCCCGTAATGAATCAAAGAGCTCTTATACCCACTCAAAGCCCATTGAAGTTGCGACGTCAGAAAGATCGTGTATACTGGCTACAATGGCAGATGCGTTGAGATTAAAACCTTCAGTACACCAATAGTTTCAATAGTGGCACAGGTTGATGAAGGCCTGCATGAAAACCTAACAGCATATAGCTGAATATAAAAGAAGATGAATATAAAATGGCATAGACTTTGAGAACCATCATGTCAGCTTTTATATTATTTTATATTCTTTTATATCTGCATCCTGGGCTACAGGTTTTTAAAGGTTTGAGCGCCCAGAGTCAGCTTCTGATAGCAACTACCCCTAACGTATTGCTCTCTGAAAGCACAAAACAAATGAAACCACTATTTCTTGGTGGAGAGAGAGAGAGAGAGAGAGAGAGAGAGAGAGAGAGAGAGAGAGAGAGCGAGAGAGAGAGAGAATGAATGATGTGGTGTTCAGGCACCCCCTTGTGGTGAAACAATAAGTGTTGGAGTTTTCAGGCAAACAGCTAGAGAGTGGCCTCTAACGTTCATAAATAAAAAAAAATGCAGACTGTCCCAAACAGATTTTATTCACAAGCCAAATCTGTGTGTTCAGTATTTTTTTTAATAAAGTGCACATTTCCCCCTTTTTGTTTTCTCTTGCTTTAGACTCTGTTATGAGCTTTATCCTTAACATGAGTGTTAGATAAAGCATCGAGGCGCACAATGTACCAAGAACTCCCTGCTAGAGTTTAAAACAGATGATATTAGTAAGCATAAACAGGAGCAATAAAACATGCATAGGGAGTGTAAAACTTGAGACGAGCAGAGTTAGGGTTACCACCACAAAGTTTATTATTTGCTTATAACAGCATACCCCAATGCACTTTATTCCTCTTACACTGCAACAATTTGTTAATTATTGTATATTAGTATAAGGGATAAACAAGATACAGCATCAGCCATGCAATTTTGCTTATCACACTAAGCACATCACAAATAGTTCAATAGAAACATTTTTTTTTACGTATTTCTGTGTGGACTTGAAGTAGTTTTGAGGTATGTATTGATTATGGCTGATAATGTACCATTCCAGAATGACTTTTTGATTCAGCTCTTTTCTTTAAACTTTGAAAGTATGAGTGGTTTTTTTTCTTTCTTTTTTTTTGTAGATGTAGGCAATTTAAGTAATGACTAGCTCATTATCTATCAATCTATATATCTATCTATCTATCGATCTATTGATCTGTCTATCTATCTGTCTTGTTTTATCTGAAAGCATCACAGGATCAAAATTATACATTCAACACACTTAATATTTGGTTAAATGTGCCTCAGCATGTTTCACCTTGACCAGACGCTTTTGTTAGCCATCAACAAGCCTCCCAATAACTTGTACTTGTCAAACAAATTTGTTGCCCCGTGCCAACTTTTTTGAGACCTGTAGCAAGCATCAAATTTGAAATGAGCTCATTTAGTGGATAAAGGTGTACAATTTCCCAGTTTGAACATTTGATATGTTATCTATGTTCTGTTGTGAATAAAATATTGTCTCATGTGATTTGAAAGTCTTTTAGTTTTCATTTTACTCAACTTTAAAGAACGTTCCAACTTTTCTGGAATTCGGGTTGTAACTTGTGCAACAGATTCTTACTTTTTGAGGTATGTTGTACAATCTTTCTTTCCAAGAAGAAGAACAGTTCAAAGAAATTGCCGTGACATTCATGTCCATAATGACTGTATGGACACTTCTGACCTCAGCTTTATCTATCTATTTATTTATATTCAGTAACCACTTAGTCACATCCTTGGAAAACTCTTTCCAATATCTGAGCTGTTTGTTTGCTTTAACGATGTGAGGTGTTTTACTTTCAACTGTGTATATGAGGGAAGGTATTATGAGAGGCAATCAGTTATCAGGATAAACAGACATAAATCTTAACGGAGCACAGGCACAACAGGGCACAATAACAATGAAGGGATGCCTACTGTATTTGTCAGTGCAATGCCAGTGCAACGCTGATGTCGGCAAGATGTAAACCTTTGGTAAACATCAATAAAGGATGACCAGATTAGAGTTTGCCAAAACCATACAGTTAGGGAACAACATCCTATGGACAGATGAGATACAGATACGCAGTGTTTGGTGATGTCTATGGGTTACAGACTTCAGGTAGTCAATGACCAAAAAGGATTTGCAACTAAGTATTAAAAAATGACCAAATGACCAAATGACAGGGTTCCCCCATTTATGTATACAAAATGCTGTGTTTCATCCAATTTGAATAGAAATGCATGTTTTTAATTTTTAATAATCCTTTAGATCACTCAGTTCAGCCCATCTGATTATTATTTACTATCAGACTATTTGAAACATAATTCTTACAGGTTTTACATGAGTTTATTCCTTTTAAAATAATTTAGTTGTCACAAAGAATTCATATTTCAGACATCCTAGAGTTACAAAAAGTACAAAACTACAGTTTTTGTCATTATAAGTTTTACTTTGTTGAAACTAAAGTGATGATCATCTACAGTAGGCTGTAAAAATAAAGTTTATGTAAGTGTATTAATAACATCAGGACAAGACTGTAAAGAAAAATCCCTGTGTCTAACCTTACACGCAATGCTTCTTCAAATATTTCTCATTCTTGTGGCATGAGCTTGGATTATAACAAAGACCTATAATTTACTTTCCAACATAGTTGTCAAATTAGAGGATTAAGTCACAGCATAATTACTAACAATAAGGGGAACAGGAGAGGGGAAGACAAATTTACTTCTCTCAAAGCAGAAATGTTTCATTTTACTCCAGACAGACAGACTCTACATTACACTCACCAGTACGTACTAGTGTTCATTAAATTGATTTCTGCCATTTTTTTTTATTGATTAACTGGTGAGGGGAAGACTGCTGTAAGTACTGTAAGTGCACTTTTTATCCTCTTCTGTTCTCCCTCTATACTGAATCTTATGGTGAGGTCATAATCCACACATGGGTTTTCATACCACTGCTATGTGGATGACACTCGATGTATCCTGTCCTTTCTTTCCTCAGGCACTGATGTTTGTGCACGGATCTCAGCATCTCATCAGCTGAAACTTAATCCCAGCAAAACTGGCTGCTGTTCATCCATGGAGATGAATCCCCAATATCAGGATCTTCTGATCTCCCTGGGCAACTCTCAGATCAACCTTGGGGACTGTCCTTCTCGCCTCACATTGCTACACTGACAGGCTCATGCCTGTTTCTCCTTTTACGGCATCATCAGGATTTGTCCATTTCTATCCACAGGAGCCACTCAGGTGCTTGTTCAGTCCCTCGAGATTGGATTACTGCAACTCACTCCTGGCAGGTCTGCCTCTGAGCACCATTTGAGCTTTGCAACTGATCCAGAATGCAACTGCACAAATACATTTCAACCTATCCAAGTTCTCCCACACCACCCCATAGCTACACTTCCTTCACTCAGATTTAAAACACTGATGCTTGCATACAAAGCCAAAAATGGACCAGCAATCTCCTACCTTATAGTACTTATCACACCCAGCTCTGCACCACACGTCCTTCAGTCGTCTAGCACTGCTCGACTGGACACACCGTCTCTCAGGGCACAAGGAAGGCATGGATCAAGACTCTTCTCTGTTCTGGTGCATTGATGGTGGAATAAAACTTCCTCCAGATGTCTGATCAGCTGAGTCACTGGCTATCTTCAAAAGACAACTATAAAGACCTAAATCTTCATGAAGTACTAATATTAGCAGTTTATTATGAAAACAAATCCATGTCTTGTGTTTTTTTTTTTTTAATATTATACAATAGAAAAACTAGACTTTTTACCTGCTTGGTTTGACTTTTGTATAAATAACTTGCATATGAAATGATATATGCGATAAGAATCATGACATGAGTGCATAACAATTTATAAGATACAAGATACATGTTCAGGGAATAGTGAGTCATATTTATTTGTCTTGTATTATGGCTCATGACGCACACACGGAGCAATAATTTCTTTCTATATATAAACACCAAGGATTTTGCTGTGCAGTGTTAACTAGATGTACTCCTAAGTTATGGGACATGCAGTATATCATAGATCCAGAAGGACAAAACCATAGTTTAAATTAAACATCCCAGTACACAGTACATGGCCAAAAGTATGTGGACACCTGACCATCGCACCTATATGAATTTCTGGGCATCCCATTCCAATACCATGGGTGTTAATATGGAGTTGGCCGTCCAGCAGCAGCTATAACAGCTTCTGCTCTTCTTGGAAAATTTTGTAGAAGATTTTAGAGTGTCTGTGGGAATTTGTGGCTATTCAGTCAAAATAGCGTTAGTGAGATGGATGAGGAGACCTGGCTCTCAATGTTCCAATTCAGCCCTAAGGTGTTCAGTTGGGGAAGTGAGGAGTTAGGAACTCCTGCCTCTTCATGCCCGAGCTGTTGTTGCTCTTAGACTCTTCTATTTCAACATAATAGTACTTACAGTTCACCAGGGCAGATCTAGCAAAGGAAACATTTCACAATCTGACTTGTGGCCAAGGTGGCATGTCATGACCATGCTTGGTTTAAAACCATTGAGCTCTTCAGTTCAACTGATTCTATTACCAATGATTATCTATCAAGACTGCATGTCTATGTGATTGATTTTATGCACCAGTTAGCGATGAGTGAGGCTGAAACACCTGAATGCAGGAATTAGGATGGGTGTCCACATACAACCCGAATTCCAGAAAAGTTGGGACGTTCTTTAAATTTGAATAAAAGGAAAACTAAAAGACTCTCAAATCACATGAGCCAATATTTTATTCACAACAGAACATAGATAACATATCAAATGTTTAAAATGAGAAATTTTACAATTTTATCCACTAAATGAGCTCATTTCAAATTTGATGCTTGCTACAGGTCTCAAAATAGTTGGGACAGGGGCATGTTTACCATGGTGTA
>JAQQZX010000008.1:15314040-15326258 GCA_030068355.1 Notoglanidium maculatum | reverse complement strand
CCCCCACACACAAACACACACACACACACACACACAGTACGTTCTGTCTCTCTGGCAGAGAGACAGTTTAAAAAAAATAACATTGCAACTACTACTAATGATTATGGATACAACCATATTAATACTGGTATAAGGCGTGGATGCAATACCATGCACATTTACTAACATTCGTACTTGTAAAACCTGCTCTGATACCATCATACAGTACGATACTATGTGACATAAATCTAGTGTACCTTGTTATTCTGATTAACAGAAAACACGAACTGAGAGCAACCTGGTGCCCGAAACAAAGCAGATTGCAAATATCAACAGGATAATATCAACAGGATATACCCCAGCATATTCCGACAATACAAGTGATAAAACAACAGTATCTTTAATAGAGACCATGAAGGCTGCTGATCTGAGTCTCCGGAGTGTCGTCACCGTGAACGGCACTCACACAAAGGGATTCATTATAGAGTAGCAGTGACATGAGCGTGCAGAGAAACATGAGCGTGTGAGAGCAATTCACTTCTGCGGGCACTGAGCGCTGAGATATGCCAGTGTCCTTCCCCCTCACTCACCAGTGCTACACTTCGCAAGTCAAGGTGCTATTCAAGGTACCTTGCACTTATTTTTAATGACCTTGGTCTCTGATACTACTCTCTGCACATAGTATAAAATAGTAATAATAATTAATAACTAATAAGAGATATAAAAGCAACAGTAATAACTATGACAGAAACACCCTCAATGATAAAATGAGCTACGCGGTAATACTGTATAAACATCAACAATAGTAAACAGTAACACTACTCATAAACATTAATGCTAATAACATCAATATGAATACCATGAACAACAGTAATAATGAGCACAGCAGCAACACTAGGGTGAGTGTGGGGTGTGTTCGCAGAGGGTAGTGAGGTGTATGTGGAGGGAAGTGTGTAAGGTGTATGCGAATGGGTGTGTGTGTGTGTGTAGGTGAGTGCCACATTATCAGCAACAATAATATAACGAATTTATTATTCTTTAAAGGCCCATGAATAATTTGACCCCGCAATGTACGTAACTGAGGATGTGTGTATAATCAGTTTGCGCTCCGGCCATGTTATCTGTGTTATTTTAGGCTTTGTGTTTCCGTTTCCTGCTCAGCACACAGTGCTATCTCTCTGTGCACACTTACACGTATGCACAGACAGACAGACTGACAGAGAGACGGACACACAACTTGCAGGGTTGTACAGTCTACCAGTAGCTCCAGGGTGTGTGTGTGTGTGTGTGTGCTTTTGTTGAGAAGCTGGATCGTCCTCATTCCAGACATTTGAAAGAGATTAAAAATGTATACAATTTTGTGTTACCTTTTAAGTTCATGTTTGACCTATACCTAGCCAGCTTCCACCCTGAATTCTACATTTCAAAAGAAAACACACATATGATGTGTGTCAAAGATACCACAGATTTGTACTAGAAGCAGAGCAATGTTAAATAAACAAGCAATTTATTTAGCATGACAACCTGCATGGCTTTGTTTCTCTAAAGAACCTGCCACGATGTGTTCATTCTGAATGTTAGCCTTTTAGCACTTTTATGTAGAAATCTAATGTTATGTTTGCTACACTGAAATAGTAGTTCATGTGTTTTTACCTCAGAGCTTGTGCACGTTAGCATCTCTCATTATGACAGAGCCTGGGGAAGTTCTGTTAGCATTCACAAGTGTCACTACAGTGTGAAGACCTTTCTTGGTAATTTGCTAACACATTTATTGGAAACATTCATATTCCTCACGGTTCTGGTATTTGCGCCTCTGCTACACTGTTTGTGTAAAAGAATGGGATGAATAGTTAGCCTCAAAGCTAACTGCTATGGAATGTCTAGCATGTTCACTCTCTTGTGAAGTGCTAGCATGGTTATAGCATTAGCTAAACAAACAGATTTAAACAAACATAATGGCAGAACTGCTTGTGTCCCTTTTGGCAAAGTTAAATCCTATAATTCTGGTCAGAGTTCAGTAAACATGGTTGGCCAAAATAGTGCTCTGACAGGAGAATGTTTACAAATCTTAATCAATTGCTTTTGTTCTTATGTGTTCATAACAGTCCTGTGCATGATTGTGTTTGTATTTGTGTTCATAGATTGACTAAAAATGCCACCTCACAGCTTATATACTGTAGCTAGCTTTCTACCTTCATAGTTATGTCAGTAAGTGAGGAGAAGTCTGGCTGTTTTTAGCGGCAGAATGCTAGCTGGAGATCCGTCCCCATGTATAGCAGTAGTTAATTCACAGGCGCTATGTGCGCCATACCAATTCAGATATTAAAGAGCAGCCCAGAGGAAATGCTAAGGTTTCATTTTGGTGAGAAAAAAAAAACTTCAACTTCAAACTACAAAAGCAAGTGATTTAAAATGCGCCACAGCTAGACTGTGTCCTGTTTGTTTCTCTTACCATGATGATATTCAGATCAGTTTTTAATTAATATTATTATCAGCAAATAGCAGAATGACTGTCTTGTCAAGTTTTGAACCGCACTAGTATTACAGATGCTGTCTGCTATCAGGATTATTGCTATGTCCATGCTAATACATTTTAATTTTAAAATATATCACTTTGCTATGTTTATGGCTGGCATTCTTACTACACTGGAGTTTTCGTGCCTCAATAATGGAGAGTTTTGGAAACACTGCTGGCCTTTTTTTTTTAGTTAGAAAACTCCGGAGTTCTGTTAGTGCGGATGAGGGAAAACGGAGGCTTTTGGAAACAATGACTCAGACACCCACGTTCGCTACCTGATTAGGTATGTGTATGTGAATGGTCATGTGATAAAATGCTCATCTGGATGGAGATCATTAACGTTTTAAAACACTGTTTTAAAACTAAAATGTGTTAATGTGGGCGTGGCCTCAGATATCACGCTGAGCTACATTTAGTTACTGGTTCCACTCGGACATGCTGTAAAGTTGAGACTAAATGAGTCTTGCATGCACATTTTGTTGTGACATAAACAGAGATGATATAAACATATTACTAAATTCAGGATTCCAGTATACGAATCATTCTATGGATTTTTTTTTTTCAATTTCTGCATGTAAACATGGCTACAAAAATGAAGAAAAACTGGATTGGTATAAGTAGTGGGCACTTGTAGTAGTTCTTTTTTCATATGGTACAAGAGGAAGTGTGTGTGTTTGTATGTTTTCTCTCTTCAACTTTACAAGCATGAGAGACAGGAAGTGTGGCGGTTTCATCTTGGTGAATCAGAGTTTAAAACGTAAAGAGAGGCCCTTGTCTTACACCATTTCCTCTTTTTCACACCCACACGCCATCTTAAAGTGATTCAGTTCTCTATGCGCAAACTGTAGACTATCTACAAGTCACACATATGAACTGTTTTATATGAACATATACTGTGTCTGATTTTGTTCATACTTTTCTCGAACGGTATTGGGAGCATCATCGATACTTCTGTAGCACTGACCGACTCCACCGTTAATAATTTCCAGTTTATTTTTGTAGTCTGCGGCACATGGTCACCTAATGTAGGTGAGACACATAGCTACCGGATCTAATCATTACACTAAAGCACAGCTCATGCACAGTTAATAAATAGTCAAGGTGTGACACATGGCTAGTTAGATTAGCCATCATCCCAGAGCAAACAATAATGACAATTACATACGTTAAAAGATGTGGTTAGTTATCACTTACAGTAAGCTAGGTAGCTACCAAAGTTAACAATATTGGCAAGACTCGTAAAGGTCATTTAACCAACCTGTTACCAATTCTAGCTTAATGCAGCATTATCGTTTCCTTTCTAACCCTGCAGTGTGTTTGTGTTAAAGGTGCGAGGAAGCTCCACTCACACCCGCGAGGTTTTGAAACGGCATTTTCAGGAGCTCCAGGGGACGCTGAGCCGTTTGCTCAATGAGCGACTGAACACGCTCCTGCAGGAAGTGGATAACATCGAGCAGGACAGCATCAGTCCACTAGATGACTGCCAGAAACTCATCGAACATGGCGTCAAAATGGCTGATGAGCTCTTGCGTGAAGGTGAGCCTGGGTTTTGCTACGACAGTGCTATATCACATGGAACAGGAACAAGCTAGCTGACGTGGCTAGTCAGCAATCACGCTACAACACAGTGGCAATCATGGTGGAACACGCTTTTAACATCAACATGTTAACACAGTAATGCTAGGATTAGCAGTGTAGTTAACAGTATCACTGCTAACGCTGTTCTAAAAAGGTTTTAAAAACCATGTTAATGAGTTAGAAGTGACAATGAGTGAGACAGCAGGTGTGTGAGAGAGGCAGGAAGGTGTACAGTCATGCGAGGATATGAGATATCCTCCTGAAATACGCGATAGCGGCCATTCGACGGTATTCTTCTTTGTGGTCCTTTGTATTGTCAGCGCCGGTGCAGGAGCCAGGATGGGAAGAACAGTGTCGGAAAACACTGTGACGTAGAGGCACTTCGTGTACAATTGCCAGTTATTACCACTGCCAAGGAGGTTCGATTTTCAGTGCGGTTTGTTTGACCGTAAGTAGGATTGTGCAAGCCTGATTTTCCTGAAATTTGGTGGCAGGGTGTAGCATGGGCCAAGGAAAAACCCACTACATTTTGGAGCCAATCTGACTCACCGGACGGCTCGACGAATTTAGTTTCCCTCTCGCTACATTTTTACAAATTCGCTGCAGCATTTAGTGTTAAAGTTGACTAGTGACAAAACATAGCCAATGTAGGAATACGATGACTCCATTGGAAATATATTCTGACACATAAAGTGGTTGCTTATCATAGTAAAGTCGATCATTGTCCTTGGTGGAGCTCTGTGCTCTCCGAGTGCCGTTCTACCTACTAATCGCTTCGACTCGAGAAAGATATTTTTTCATTTTATTTGATCTTCATCGTCTCTTTATTTTCTTTATTCCTTGTAGACTGACAGCTTTGTGGCTACTGAAACTTAGTATATATCAGTATCTCGACAACGCCTGTATCTTGGTAACTAAGCGCAACTTGGACTGTTTACAGGAAACTATGTAGCTGTTGCAGTGCTGCGTTTTATAACACTGACTCGTGAGACAACACGGACATCAAAGCAGGTCACTTGTATTTCAGATGCAGTACGAGTCGTTTAATGTGATTTAACCCAGCGTCTCATGTTCAGAGACATTAAACGCCGCATAACCATGCAGCTGCAGGGTGAGCGTTCAGTTATTCGCAGAGGAAATATTTATATTGTTTATATATATTGAGGCTTGTTGTGTTCTTGCTACAGCACAGCATAAGTTAGTTATAAAACACAGCTGTTATAAGAATTTAGTTAACAGCGCGGTCCTGTCATGCACCCTGGGCCATTACCTCTCCAAAGTTGATTATTTTCCAATAACAGCACATCCTGTATATAAAGCGTTTTATGCTATAGCAGTTTGTGAGCACAGTCTATTAAAAAACTACACATTGTACTTTTGTTTTTTTACTTGTTTATAATTACGTTTAACGTTAAATAAGTTACCAATTACATTATAGCAGCTATAAACAGCCTTTCTCTCACAAGCCTCTGTTTCTTTTCTTTCTTTATATTGGAAGTTGTAATACAAAAAAGTGCGGACTTTGGAGAAATGTCTCCTTAGAGAAAAACCATATCAAAAATCTTTTACACACGAATTCAACAGCGCCGTGGTATAAAGGGCTTTTTAAACCTTGGAGCCGATTTAAATCATACATGAAATGAACATCATTGTCATTATCTATAGGGATATATTGTTGTGAAAGAACTGTTCCAGATTATCCCAGTCATATCTGTGTAGCATCACTGCCCTAATCAGAGTATCAAAGCGTGGGGTTTAATGTCTTCTGTTCGCGCAGGTGAAGCTGCGATACGCTGCGGGATCAGTGACCGAGAGGATAAACTGTGCACCTTCGCAAAAAAAGCTCTTCACATCCAGCTGGACAGGTGAGAACCATCGACTATGTGTCTGTCATCACATATTACCATTTGTACATAAAGGGTTTTACTCCTTAATAGTCAACTTACAGAGCCATAATTAACATAACTTGTGCGCAGTCTCCCTGAGGTGCCGGCGCTGGTGGACGTGCCGTGTGTGTCGGCGCAGTTGGACGACTCACTGCTGTGTGTGATGCAGGAGCGAATGGCGCGGCATGGGAGTGTGTCATCACACCCACCTGTACAAATAGAGGAGCTGGTTGAGAGAGCGGGTGGAGTGTTGGTGCGCTGGAGCAAGGTAACACACACACACACACACACACACGAATGTGAGTGTGTATGTAAGTGTTAGCTGGTCAGTGAGAGTGTGTGAACAAGATGGCGAGTTTACAGTATGTGATGATGTGTGTTTGTGTGTGTGCGCGCGCAGGTGGATGAGGACTTCTTCCCTCAGGAGTACAGACTGCAGTACAGACGCAGTAGCTCCACCCACTACGAGGACGCCTACATCGGGAGCGAGTGTGAGTTTCTGCTGCTACACCTGGACCCTCACACAGATTACCTGTTCCGGGTGTGTGCGCGCGGCGAGGGACGCACTGAGTGGAGCCCGTGGAGCGTCCCACAGACCGGATACACAACACTCACAGCGCACGGTACATGTCCACACACCGTGCATATCACAAGTCTGCTAACCAAGATAAATCATATCAGTTCCACGTGTAATGTTTTATAGCGGTCAACAAAATCCGAGTGATAAAAAAATGAAACGTTTTTAGGAAAGAAAAAGAAAAAAAAAACCTATAAGCAGGTGTGTATAGACTTTTGATGATCACTATACATTTAGCATAGACCAGGGGGTTCACAAACTTTTTTGCAGCCAGAGAACCCTTCAAGGATAAGAGTTTCCAAGGACATTATGATGACTGCACACATTTTAGATATATGTAACAGAAACGTATGATGACAATCGTATTTGAGATATCGGAGCTCTTTCCTCTGAATCTTCCGCTCATGCAGATGCAGATGTGAAACACTGAGTAACAGCAGCTCTACATTATGACTCTAGGGATTGGCAGGGGCTAAAAATACATTAGCGAAGGGAGCAGGCAGATTAAATAAATCCCTAACGATGTAATCACACATGAGAAAGAAAACAGAATGTTACAGAAGCGTTTGATGAGACATTAAATGAATACAATAGGTACAGTATGAATAAATGAGTTCACTGTAACCTGTGTGTAGAGTGGAGTGCTGGTGTGGACGGCTACATTCTGAGCAGTAGGAGGAACATGGCCCTGCGCAGTGACTCCTCTTCCTCAGGCTGCGCGTCTGTGCTTTACTCCAACTCACCGTCGTACTTCTGCGGACAAACACTCACCTTCAAGTACGACCTTCGGCTTCCGAGCCATTTTTATTCCATCCGTTCCCAGATTACGTTTTAAATCTACTTGGCTCTGCTAGTTAGCGATCTACGAGACAGTAAGCACGATGCCGTAAATTAGATTCAAATTTGAATCTTTGGAGTGTGCAGATAAGGAGGCGAGAGAGCTGGACAAACTAAAGACTAAAGCGCTGCCGCAGCACTCTCTGCAAGAAGAGTTCTAGGTGGATTCAAGTATATGTTAAATATATCTAGGTACTTCTATCCTAGTTAATGCTGTTTAGCCTAAGTCATGTTTCTGTTTAAATCAGTCACTGCTCCTGAAATACAGTAATTCACTGTTGTGGATTAATATTAGCGAAAATTGATGTTTAATAAATGTTAGAGATCGTGCTGGAGCTGATGGTGCCGCTGTTTGTGCGTGTGTGTGTGTGTGTGTAGGATTACAGCGGCCGGGCAGATGGATAAGCGTGACAGTATGGGTGTGAGTGTGGATAAACGCAGTGAAGCCGAATCTCTGCAGAGGGACCAGGCTGTCTGTATCTCCACTAACGGTAGGTCTGATTCTTCCCATCAGTGAGGAACGATACATCGTTACTGACAACGTTTTGGTGTATAAATGGGACATCGTCGTGATTCTTCCCATGCACCTCATAAATCATCATTGGAGTTTTTCTTGCTGTTGGTGTTGTGGTATATCCTGCTCCTCCATAGATCACCACCATTTCCTGCCTTTGGGATTTGAAGTAAGAGTTAAACTAAAAATGAAGTGTTTAGCATGGAGCTAGGAGGCCAACTCATGTTGTCATGGGTCTTGGTGGCTGGATAGTTTGACGATACCTCAGAGCAGAGATGTAAAACAAACCATCGCTTCACCACTAATCATTTACTTACAGCACTGTTCATACTCTTACCAAAAAAATATCTATACAGTCTTTTTTATTTTTGTTCAATCCCAACAGTCGAACTCGAAGTAAACTGGTTGTCCTGCTAACTGAAACACACACTCAGCAAAATGAATGTGGCATAGAGGAGTTTGCGCAAGACTGTGTGAAATGGACTCCAAAGCTGCGGGGTTGACTCTTAGTTCTCAGTAATTTCCTGAATTGAGAGAATGGACTCTTTTTTTGGAATCAACTCTCAGCGTGTTCAAAGGGAACCGAATGCAGGAAGACGACTTGATGTGCAACAAGTATGTAAAGAAATATACAGTCGGGGTGGATAAATCATAAATGTATTAGCTAGGCAAGTGAAAACGGCAGTGTGCTGCCCAGTCCCATAATTTGGTTGCTTGGAAACCTAATAAACCAGGTTAGTGCATTAATGTGAGTAACTAATTAACTTTGAATAAGTTAGTTAAGTGCATTAATACAGATACAAATGAGTATATAAATACCTGTACGGATGTTGAATAATATACTGTACTGTAGCACTCAGACTAGTGATTTGTCCACTTTTCATTGTGTTATGGAAAGTATAGCACGTAGCAGGGTCAACAACAGTTTAGCTACTTCCTGGTCAGCTAACAATACTAACTAGCCGTGACTGATAGTGAGCACTGAGGGCTCACGATCTCATGCTTATTTGCTGCTGTGAGAATGGTCAAGAGTGCCTTTGCTGCCAGTTTTCTTTGTAATGAGCTCTCATGAGCTTTTCAGCTGACCGTCACCTCTGGTGTTAGCTAGTTAGCATGGGAGTTGGGTAGGTTTATGTTTATGTACTTTTCGATGAAGGTCGTTCCTCCAAACAGTACTCTATCTGGCTCTCCAAGTGGTAAAAAGGTATCTACTTTTTTTTACAATGTATATAAAATTGGACATTCAAACACTTCATGTGATGGAGCATTCGGCCATGTCTAGAAACTGATCGACAAGCAGCCAAATAATACACTTGTGCTGAGACCATGGCTTAAACATTAATTCCTTAATCACGTTTTACACATTTTTTCGTAAGAAATAACAAGACAAAATCAAGTATTGTAGCATTAAACCCGTCATGTATTTGAGTTTTGTTTACTTCTCATTGTTTCCACATTAGTAGTCGTTTTCCTGGGAAATACTGCATTCCACACTATGCTAATTATTATGACGTTTATTTCAGGTGCGGTGTTCGTTAACGGGAAAGAGATGACCAATCAGCTTCCTGCCGTCACCATTGGCTCGGCGATCACCTTCGACATGGAAGTGGTCAGCGTTTATCCTGCTAACAACAACAACCCGAGTGATGGGAGCAGCTTCAAGCTGAGGGTTACGATTGGCTCGGGGAGCAGGGAGGTGGTTTTTGATTGGCTGCTCGACCAAGTCGTGGACTGCCTCTTCTTCGGCTGTTCCTTCACGCAGCCCGGCTGGAAAGTGCTGGTTTTCTGATGCCGCACTCCCTGTTTTGCTGATGTCCGTCGTCGCGTTTGTATCTTGATGTCAAAGCTGTTTACAGTGTTTACTCACACATACAATTAATCCCAAAGTAGAGTCGTTGCACATTGCTTTAGCCGCCATGCTAAAGTTACCACAAGATGCGATTGCTAGCTAGCTGTCCTAGCTAAGCAGAGCCTCCTTCTTATGAAATTGGATGTGATGGCCTTGCCCTTGCTATGCTGGTCAGCGGTGACTTCACATATACACATGTATCACGCTCACGCCCGTGGTTACCTACACCAGTTATACAAAGGATCCACACATGGTTTTGACATGTTGATGGCCGCTGGTTCTTTACTCTCCTTCCGGTGTTCGTTTTCTGGGAAGCTCATGAGCTCAGCTCAGATTACAAAACATTAGAATAAGATACAAACAGCCTAATTAGCTTCCCTGAGGCAAAATGAAAGGGATCCTTGTGCTTAACCAAAGCTAGCCAGCTTGCTAATTCTGAACAGGAAAACTCGCTAAAGAAAAAACTCCATTTAAAACTACGGCAGAAAGGAATATTAACGTAGGCAAGGATGCAAGAATCAAAAACGCATATCAAGAAACAGTACGACTAATAAAATGAATAACGACCTTATTCGGATTTAACGGGGAAACTAATCATTTTCAACCATTATGGTTTGTGCCTGAAAAGAGTAAGGCAACGTTTGCACTCTTCTCTCAGTAACAGGTGTGTTTGAGCTTCTAATAGATCAAAAACTCTTGTCTGGGTGCAGACTCGCGTTGCAGAGCATGCTGGTTTACCACACAAGGGCAGATACAGATCTTTAAGGTTGCGTACTTTTTTCTCTAGCTCTTTTTTTTTTTTTTTTGTGTCAGCTTTTAACGTAGTAATGATTTTCTCACCATGCTAATGCTAATGCTAATCTCTGGGATTTGGCCTGAACTGAAACTGGTGCAAAACAAATGTGAATGTCGTCACAAAAGCACAAAACATAGGTCACAATTGTACACGGTCATATGTACATACCATTTTGAATAAGACGCTAGCGGGTGAGCTAGCATTTAGCAGCCTCGATTTTACACTTGGTTGACCAAGAACTTTTTTTTTTTTATGAGAAAAATGGATCTCTATTACAGAGAGACATTCTTGATTAGTGGTCATTACTACAGTAAATTCTACCATTTTGCAAAAAACAAACAAACAAACAAACAAACAAAAAACAGTACACTGTCCACAAATGAAATGACCGAGCTTGCTAACTCGCTAGCTGAGCAGAGTAGTGCAATCCCATTAGTTTGTCATTTCTAATATGGGGAGCCAGTAGAATAAAAACCCGATCTGAACCCAGTCCAACACTAGTCAGTATTGGAAAAACAACGAAACATTTTGGTTATTTAAAAACGTGTAAAAGGTACTTCGATATTATAATGCTGTTGAACATGTAACCAGCCACACAGCACCACTTATCAAGCTGTGACGGTTCAGTGAATTTGTAATCTTCCATGTACCTCATTTGTGTGCGCGTGTGTGTGTGTGTGTCTTCTAAAAACATCTGTTATAGTGCAGCAGAATATTTGCCAATAATTAATAAACAATTCAATTCTATATTATTTGTGTAGTGCTTTTAACAATAGACACACAGCAGCTTTACGGAAAGTGGAGAAACCTGGAGAGGAACCATTGTGGGATTTAAAAAAAAACAAACAAACAAACAAAAAAAAAGATAAGGATGTTCACTGTGAGCGTACTGTGAACAGGACGTCTAGACTAAGCACAAGACGGTGTTTATGATTACAGCAGCAGTTCTGAGAATCGACAGCATCCTGGTGAGATTATTCACTGAAGCAATGGCAAGTCTTGGACGTAAATAAGAGGTGGGCAACCCGAGCTATGGAGGGCTCGGTGTGGCCCGATTACATGCACGAGTGTGTGGACGTGGGCTTTCTTTTCGCCTTGACGTTACATGAGCAGCAGAAAAGATGTGGTCATCTGGCTTTGTGTGTCTTGGAGGAAGTAGGAGTTAGCCTTCACACTCCCTGCCCAGTGGATGGGAATTGGTCATGGCTAAAGTAGGGAGAAAATGCTATGGTATAACTATAACTTTCCTCTCGCTTGCTCCCAATGAGGTTATGGAGAATGGGGACAACTTTCATAATCCTAAAGCCAATTTGAGGCCAATCATGAGGCACCTTTAGGTCACAACAAGCCAGTTCCATGTTTCAAAACTCACGCAAGACTCAAACTGAGTGACCCTCATCCACCCCGTGGAACAGACCCTAGAAAGCTCCCCACCACCACTAAAGGGGCTGAAAGAGAGGAAGGTGATTTGGACACTTTCCAGATAGAAACAATACTTACTGTAGTTGATGACTACACCAGAGAAATAGGTCCTGACAATGTCCCAGCTGGGATACTGAAGTTTAGCCACCAGGCTTTTCAGACCTTGAGGATTTTCTCCATCTTAAACATACAAACCGGATTCCAAAAAAGTTGGGACACTAAACAAATTGTGAATAAAAACTGAATGCAATGATGTGGAGAT
>JAQQZX010000008.1:15269222-15300146 GCA_030068355.1 Notoglanidium maculatum | reverse complement strand
GCCCTGTGGTGGACTGGCGACCTGCCCAGGGTGTACCCCGCCTCTCGCCCGAAGATGCTTGGATTGGCTCCAGCTTCTCCGCGACCCGGACGGATAAAGCGGTATAGATAATGCATGGATGGATGGATGGATGGATTTAATTCAACAGTGTAATGACGCAGGAGCTGAATTCTTGTATGATTGAACATGTTTTTAACGTATATGATTTAACATGCAAAGCAGGGAAAACGGTAAAATAGGCAGGACGGGGTTCTTCAGGACCAGGGCTGGGAACCTGATATATTACATATACTATTACATTTAGCTTTTTGCATTGAAAAACATTTCAGTCTTCAATCACAAAGTTATTCTATGGGCTTTGCTAAACACCTACACAATATCTACCTGACCTACTGTTTCCCTGTTATGTTGGCTAACTTGGCACTTTACAAATTTCCAAGCAGTTAGGCCAGATCTGCTACTCTGAGAGGCTCGACTAAGACGGGCGCTGGTGTGTTAGAGCAGGAAAAAAGTAGACAGTATAGAATGCACAACTTAGAAGTGTCTTCATCTTTCTCACAAACATACACACAAAACTGACCTGCAGACGAGGATGTGTGTGACGCAGGTGCGTTTAACAGGGCCGTTGCGACTGAAGGCGAAGCCGGGCTGGCAGTGCAGGTCGTGAGGATTTCCAACATAGGATCCATCGTAACACTCGTTCACCGACACGTCTATCCGCGCGCCTTTAGGGTGAGGCTGCTCAGCACAGAAATGTCAACATTAAACGACAGAGTAGGTGCGTTTAAAAAAAATATATCATTTATAGGAACCCTGATGGATTTTACAAAACGGACAAAAAAACGTCTAAGCAAAATTGGCGTGTCGATGAAAACGGTACTCATTATGAGAAAACAAGTAACTGCTGGAAGGACATCAGTGATGCCTTGAGGATTTACCTGGCCAAGCCAAAAATTGCTGATCCTTGTTACGACTTACCGAGTCGCAAATATTTTCTAACCGTGCTGTTCTTCAACTGAATGCAATACAAACCGAGCCCAAAAAAAAAGGAAGCTTATTTTTTTATTAATATTACCAATTAACATGGAATTCTGTCCTGCTGATGTTTTCCCACCCAGAAACCAAGAGGTATGCTAACTTTTGCACACAACTACGGATGCACTCAACATACTTTGGTAGAGTTGTCTAAAGAAAAGGAATAAAAGCGGGGTCGGGTTTGTTTCTTCTCACCACATAGTTGAAGATGAAGCGGCTGTGAGACAGTTTGAGGTGTTTGAGGAGGCTGTAAAGTTTACGGCAGTTAAGCGTACACCAGGGACAGTGCAGGTCGTCTCGAGCCTCCGTCTGCTGCCGCGTGTTACTGTTGTACAAAAACTACAGGCAGAAAGAGAAAGATAAAAACAGCTTTTAGCAAACAGCAGCACTTTCTCCATTATGTTAACATGAAGTTCTTGTTAAACCCCCTATACTTATTTTCTCCTCTCTCATCCTGTAAGTGGGACGCTGACAAGCTGTTATTACCAAGTTATACAAGTGCATGTGCTGTACTCTGCTCACTAGGACAAATTCAGAGCATGTGAGACAAGAAGGAACATGATAAGACAGAAAGATGTGCTTCTGAGCGAGTGTACATTAGTTCCTCTGTTAGCTTGCGGACTTGATCCTACAAAAAAACGTCTTACCTGATAATAAACACGGAGTTTCTGCCGAGGCTCAATGTGTAGATGCTCTTTCCGCATGAGTGCGTCTGCGCTTACTGGATCTTTAACAGCTGGATAATAAAACACAGCAGAAATATCAGCAGGGGGCATTAAAGTGGCACTAGAGACCCATTCATAACTGTGAATAAAGCTGTGCTTGTGTTAAAACTAATCATGAGTGAACAGGTGAGACGTGAGGATTGTGGAAAACGTGACTCGCGTTTAACACACGATCGAGACGCTATAAAATAGAAATAAAAGGGTTTTGTGATGAGCATGATAGGAAAGTTTACCGTCGCCATACCTACTGTTTGTGCCGGTTTAGGCGTGTTAGTCTTCTGGTTCTCGCTGCCACTCGTGTGCGTGTTGCGTGTAGCGAGGGGTCGGGTCATCGGGGGCGTGGTGAGGTCACTTTCCTCGCCGGTCCAGCGGAGCGTGAACTGCAGAGTCGGGCCGTGAGAGAACGTGTCGAACGGAGGAACCCACTGAGAGAGTGCAGACAGACACGACAGGTGAATATCCAGGGCCATGTTTTCCTACAGTCCTACAGTAATAATAACCATTTCTGTCACACCTTTCCATCCACGATGGTTTCCCATGTGGCTCGTTTCTTGCCTACGGGACACTCCTCCATCTCCTGCATCGACACTTCATATTCACCGTCCAGCAGCTGCAGACGCCTGAACAGGAAGCACACACACACACACATTAATGTAGCGTTCAAGCACATGGCACTTATTAAACTCTGTTCACCTTCACACAGACACTCACCTGTTCTTATCAAACACGGTCATCTGTGCTACAAAGGTTGTCTCTCCGTCATCTCTGTGGGAGGAGTAACGCTTCTTCCTGCCGGGTATCTCGTCAGCAATGTCTGTGCAAACACAGCACACACACAAGATGAGCGTGCTGTGACGCAACTAACAGGCACACCGTGTAGGAGAGTTAATGTGACCAGCTGTGACGCATCACGGTCGGTGCATTCTCACTTTTACAAACAAGAACCGGGTACTTTCGTAGGCCTGCTAATCGTTTCATGCGCTCGTGACGGACTCCACTGCCCTTTATTTGGAGTAAACAAGTTCTTGTTTGGTTCTATTCTCAATACAGGGACATGTGGTAATCGTGGCGTGTTCCTTTAATGTGGCTTGCAGCTAAGGTCTTCTTGCCCAAACATTTCGCTGTGTAATAGTAAATCTAAAACACTGATCTGATGACTCATGTCTGTAACCGAGATCCTTAACGCTCTCAACCGTAACGATGATCTCAGGAAAAAGTATTCGATGCGTTTGACTTCCTAGTCCTTATAGACATGGAGTTTGTGTGCAGCGTGTAATGTGTATGGCGTACTGTTGTCTCTGGTGCTGATCTCCCTCCCTGCAGGACACGTGACTCTGAAAAGCAGAGAGTAAGACTTCACCATGTGGCTGTTACTGGGCTCAAACTCCTGACTGGGCACCGTGATGGACGGCCACGTGCCCGTCTTCACCCGCGGGTTCAAGGGCACCTGCTTCTTCCCTGTAGGCACCTGTTTTATAGGGCAACTCACATCCTGCAGATATGAAGAAAAGAACAGACCAAATCTGACATGGACGTATAATCAGCATTATTACGGAAACATCGATGTAGCCAATGCTAAGTTCAAATAGGGTGGTGTGTTCCTTGTTTTGTTTTGTTTTTTCCATCCAAAGTTTCCACATCGTGGTACTCACAACATTCATGAAGCAGCGCTGATATTATGGCTGAATCTGAGGCAGTTTTGTCTAAGTGTAATTTGTTTTCCCAATAGTTTCCACGGTCACTACAGTGCTTGTATAAACAACTATTATGTGCTAGCTAGCTAGCTACTTTGTTAGCCAGGACAATAACAGTAAGGAGTTGGGTCTTTTTCATACCTATTTGCTTTTACTGCAGAACCTACAGGTTGTTTACAGAGGCGGGACAAGGGTGTTCTAGAGAGCGTCCGATTGGACGCAAACTGGATGATTATAGGATGAATCATCAAACCATTTTCAGTCTTTTTCCCAGAAATATAAATATACCTACACAGGCTTATTTGTGTCTACAGTACCAAGAAACAAGAATTTAGATTTCATTGGTACTTCAATGTGGCCTACTATGGAACATGGTTATGTGTGGGTGAGTGTGGAGGTGTTTACCTTCCTCTTCTTATGACACACTTTGATGAGCAACACCTCCAGAGACACAGAACTCTCCTCATTCTCACAGTTCTGCGTCTTATCTGGAACATTTTATTTTGATATTATTAGCCACATTATTAACCACAACGACTGCAGCACAAGCTGCAGAGGAAAAAGTCGTACAGACAGAATGACAAGAGAAACATATAAACAAACGTACTATATCCACCTAGCATGACAACATCTTAAGTGGTTGTAAAATGCTAGACGTTTATCATGACACGAGATATCAGTGTAAAAGCTGCTCTTACCAACTTTATGGAAGAAGCCAGTGAAGGTGAGCTGCAGGTGTGACGCCAAACTGAGGAACAATTCAATGAAATGCATCATTCACTTCAGACTACGCACGTTTGGGGGGAAAAAAAGTTTGAATCAACTGTGGATGAGCGCAGATCAGCTTACTTGTGCGCCTCCTGCTCCGTTTTCATCCTCTCTACTTTGAAGAGCAGATCGTCCATGCTGAAATGTTTCCTGACAGACAGAGAGAAAGACAGGTGAGGGGGCGACAGGTTCTAGCTGTTAGAACATGGCATGTTTATGTAGTCGACTGCTTTTCTCGGGCTGCAATACCAGAGCGAACTTCTGGTCCTTTACGATCCGTCACTTCCGTCCGATCTTACTTAGATCAAAAGGTGCAGGCTATTTGTTGGTACCTTGAATAGTGAAGGCTACAGCAGGAAGCGGAGCTTTCTCTTATAAAGCCCCTCAGTTATGCAACAGCCTTCCAATTAGTGTTCGGGACTCAGATTAGTGTTAAACGTAGTGAACAATTAGTGTCACAGTCTCAGTGTTTAAGTCTGAAAACATATTTGTTTACTCGAGCCTTTTGTTACAAGCTTTTTATTAGGTAAAAGAGCAGATCTGGAGTATTCTCTGGCGTAGAGTGTATAAATATTTATCCATAACAGCTATATTTATGGATAAATTTATAGATTAAATCATAGATTAAAATCCAGAATTTATATATTTGTGATGCGGCATTGTGCTATACAAATAAAACTGAACTGAATTGAAATTGTGCTGCAAAATCACTGCTGTCAAACTCAAAAGAAATTCTCGTTCTAAAGAGGTGACATCTATGATTTGTTACCATGTGGTAATGATCATTTCTCAATGACTTATTAGTCAGAATCAATTCAGCCTTGAATTAACCTCTCGCACATCTGCTGTCAGCCCGTTTTGAGTTATGAGGAACTCCATATCACTCATCTGCTAGTATGGAGGGTTTTGACAGTTAGTGGTTTTGCCTGTATATGGCAATAGAAGTGCTGACATTACAGGTGGTGAAGAGCGTGGAGCTTTCGTGCCTACTGTATTATTCAAGTTGCCTCCCCATTACATGACTTATACATTACAAAATTTGATCCACCGAGAACCCTCCCCGAAAGAGTAAAAAACGTTGAGTATTCTTTGACAGAAAACCACAATGCTTTCATTTTTTGCGATTAGATAGCCTCGAACAAAAGGTCAGAAACCTGATAATCTTACACTTCCAATGAGTTGAAAGAATAAAAGGAAAAAAGGATGAAGGATCGTCATCCTTACCTTTTGCCGCTGGCTCGGGAGTTGCGGTGGGACATGTACGTGAGGGTCCTGTGCAGAAAAATGGGCTAGAACGAAAGGAAAGGCAGAAACATTAAATAATGTCAGGTGTCTTAGATTTCTCTGCTCGGCTGTACGGTGTAGGAAGTGGTACAGATGCGCAAACTTACAGCCATGAGGTTCCTTGTGCGAAGGAATCGGTATATCTGAGTCGGTTCTGCAAACAGACGAAAAGAAATAAATATCGACATTGGATCAGAACGAGCACTTAAAGTGACCGTTCAGTCAGAAATGGTCCTCTTATGCCAAAGAAGTTTGATATTTGTGGTTGTATGACAGGTTGTTCTTTAATAAACCTAAAGTCATTACTAATTCCTTACTTACTGATTGAGCAACATTAAATGGCTTCAACTCATGATTCGCAAGTTAACACCAGGCATGCTACTATTTAGTTTCTTGTTTCTTTGTTTTTCCAGCAGTCCTTTACCTATTAATTACTACCAAAGTGAAAATTTCCTAACCACAAACATTGCTTTCTACACACAGTGGCACTGCATCATTTTTAACCAAGAATGCACCAGTTGATACTGAGCATCTGTCTCAGGGTTAATAATAGAATTGATATCTGATAAATCTTGCCATCCAATCCTTTACTACAGAGAAATACGTTCAAACATATAAGATGATTTCCATTTTCTCCCATTTGGTCATGCACACTTAGAGGAAAGGGCCATCTATCTGCATACATGATTGACAGGATAGCATTATGGTATCCGTCTCACTCAGAGGCCAGTTTTCCTCTCTTGGACTCCTGGCCATGGATGGCTGTGGGATTGTCAGGATTAGATCTCATAATAGGACAAATGTCCCAAAATGCAAATTGTAGCTTTAAAAAAAAAAAAAAGGAGTAGTGTGAATAAATTTGAAAGCCCTATTAGCCTAATGTCTAAACTGCCACTAATTTGGTAACATGGCCAAGATGATTAATTTGGCCATATTTAGTAGCCATGGTGGTGTAAAGAAATCTCGCTATGGTTTACCATTACCTTATGGTTAACCATGGTTACCTATTGTTTTGTTACATCGCTTCAGGGTAAACATAATACTACTATAGTTTATCTATGGTATAGCATGGCTACGTTTCTTTTCACTTTGGGACTTCTTGGCATCTGTAATATTGCTAATGGCTTAACTATGCTCAAATATGATCTTACTAGAACTAGAACCATAATACTATGGATTAAGTATGGCATACTGTGCTTTTACTATAGGCTTACTACAGTACTTCTTGGTAATCATGTACATTTTAGTATGGTTTACCTATAATACAGCATGCTCAAGCTTGGTTTTACTGACATACTCCATAGTAACCCTAATACCACTACGGTGTATTTATGCTATACTATGCTTAACAACACTTTTACTACCATGGTAACCATAGTACTACTAGGGTTTACTCTAGTACCACATTGATAAGTTCCGTTTTAGTACTCCATGGTAACAATACTACTATGGTTTAACTATGGAAGAGCATGCATTGGTTTTACTGTAGTACTTCATGGTAAACATAAAACCACTATGGTTTATCTATGGTACAGTATGGGTATATTTGGTTTTTACCCAAACATACTACTACGGTTAAGTTCGTTTTAACTGTAGTACTACCATGGGATAGTATGGGTAACTATGACCTTCCCTAAATGCCTATAAAGTTTTACTGTAAAAACCTCATTATGGTCCATTCATGTACATACACTACATCCATGTTTCCAGGTGAAAGACATAATGGGTTATTGTTTTTACCATTAATGTAAGACTTCTTTATGCTAACTGTGCTGACAAAGACCCAATCCAGCACTCCTGAGCCCGTAGTACTGAGTGTTTATGGAAAGTTTCTGCTATCAGCCTTTCACATCGCCGTAAAGCGCCTGAGGCAAGTTACAAAGTTGTAAAGAAGCAAAGAAATATTTGTGCTACTTTTGGCCTTAACCGTTCTTTCTGCCCTCGGGGCATTTGGGTTAATAAGAACAAGCTGCGGAAGTTAACTGAATAATCTATAAAGGACAAAATGAAGAGGAACACGCCGAACGCACGTGCCGTGTCTTTTTAATGCGCGCGCCCTTGATTCGACTGTTGTATTTATTAAAGTAAATGTAAACAGGTATTCCGTTGTAGTCATATCCCGACCTAGTAAAAGCACTTTAATTTGAACAGACAGGCATTTTTGGCTTACTTTCTGCTAGCTAGTCCCCGCCTTTAGCCCGACACCCATAGTCAACTTTGTAGTAAAAGATTATTTCTTTGGCATTGTAAATATCCTCCAGTAAAGAACGCCGAGAATGATTTATTCATACGTACATGCTATATAAGTGTTAGAAAAAAGCAAAAGAAAGGCATTTTAGTAAGGCTAAACGAACAGTATTGTTAGCCATCGGCTAATTAGCTCAGGATCTAAACAGAGTTGAATTGTTTAGCCTTTTTAGCTGTAGAGAGAAGAGAGCGCGCGAGACTCACTCTCGAAGGCCTGCAGGAAGAGCTCATGGTCGGCTTGGAGCTGCTCCATTTTGGGTCTCTTGGCAGCACTCATGGCCAGGCTGCCGGCGTGTGTTGGATGCGCGTGTGTTTTTGCGGATCTGTAGGGATCCGAGCCGGGCTTGTGCGGTGCCATAATCCGCCCCCCCTCAAAAACACCGAGACTGTGACAGAATCCAGCACACACAACTCCGCTGAACAAAAGGCAGCAGTGTTGCTCTAGTGGTGACTGTATTTCCGCCAGCGGATGAAACGGCGCGCGCCCGTCTCCATGGCAGCCGCGTTCGATTCTTACAAAAAAAAAAACGTAGTTTTTCGCGTGGAACGGAACGGAAACCCGCGCGCGCGCTCAACAAAACGCCGTGTTAGCGTTCTTTAGTGTTCATTCAAGATTGAAATGCGTCTCAATGCTAAAGTCCCCCTGATTTCGGTTTGCTCCGGTGGAACACTCTAGGCTATTTAAAACAATTCAGCAACACTGTGTTTCCGGAAGAATAAAATTTTCGAACCCTGTTTACTTTCTTAAAACAAATAGAGATATAGACATAAATAATTTATTCATGTAAAACATTTAGGTTACAAATCTAAAACTCTCCTTTAAACAGGCGTCCCGAATCCCGCCCGCGCGAGCGAACCGGGAGTGGCTCGGTACCAATTTACACGCATAGTGCACTATATAGGGCGCAGACGTCATTATAGCCTGTGTATAAAGTGAGGCTGTACAGAAAGCATGTACATGTTTGGTATCGAGCCCATCCCTATAACCAATAGCAAGTAACTTGGGCGAGTTTGTTAGAGAGGTTCGACAGGCATTTCCGGTTTCATCTGACGTTAAATAAAACCGAGGCTCGTTCCAATACTGTTTAGACGTTGACTTCCCATTGGTTGAGTCCCCTTGGACGCCATCTTAAGGGAGGTTCCTTTGCTGTAGCAGACTATTGTCACTTATCCACGTAAAGGATCATGAAATGTAGACAGTAAAAGGGTTGGAGTTCCGTTTATTTAAAATACATCACTATAAATCCATAATCTCTGAAAATCCCTTTCCTGAAATGTTATAATGCATACTCAATATACAGCCTGGAACAAATATGTTATAATTAGTCTTTCATTCATGCAAAATGGATTTACGCTTAATAATTACATAATAAAGCCACACAAAACGTTCAGTGCCAAACTAATTTATCTGTATTAAACAGTGTAAAGGTTCAAGTCAGATTTCTGAAATCACAGTACCTGATGTATTTACTGGACTTTTTTTTATTGTTGCCAGGCACGCTTCCTTATACACATTATAAAAAGTCTAATTGCTTTCTGGGTAAAATAAAAACATTTGAATTTAGTGGTTAGGTTATATCTTCTACAAAGAAAGACAAAAGCACCAGAAAGCTATTCTGACAGGACAGGAGTTAGAACCGGACTTCCTGTTACACCTGAGAGAATATTCTCTAAGAAAAACAGAAATGGGAGACTTGGATTTCACTACTATTTTGTTAATATTCGTTATCTCCAAACCATGAAGCCGTCACTAACACCATACTGACTTCCATCCATCCATTTCGTTCATCTTTTTATACCCTTGTGTTCCTGTTTCATAACTCGCCTGCAAACACACTTCCTCTTGGCCCGTTTTTTGTGTAACATTCTAATGCCAAACTCTGACTCAAAAAGTCCTAATGATACATGCTACATCACGTGTCACGTAAGCTTAGTGTACGTTGCTGCGCTCGTGAACACAAAGTATCTTTAAACCGTATCTTTATTAAAAATAAGCTCAAGGTGGAGCGGTGCAGAGAAACTGTTCTGCATGAGAGCACTTCACTTCTGCGAGCACTGAGCACTGAGCAAGGGCAGCTTCACCCTGTCTATTAAAGATAACGGCTTAAACACCATAACATCTTACACCTTGCTTAGAGGACCACCGCCACAACAAAATAAACAGAGCCAAATAAAATGTTCCCTTATGCCTCTGATTGGTTAGTGCTCTTCAGTAGGTTACTCATTATGCTACTGGTATTAATGAGTACTACAACATGTATTTGAACTTGGTTTGAAATCAAAATGGTATTGATGAATCTCTAGTCAAATTGTTTTTCAGGCTTGTTCAATCATCAGTTGTATAGTGTAATATTACATAGAGATCACAGTTATGTGGCAATCACACAATTCCACAGAACAGGAGAAGAGAAACATGGTCACTGTAGAAACATGTGTTAGAAATGCTGTATTTCGTTAAAATACAAAAATCTGATAATATTGTAGGCCATCAAAATGTTTGATAGGAAAATCTGATCAGTTGCCAGTTCATCTAGCTATACATCAGTCATCCTCATACACTGAGGTACTGTATGTGGTGCTTGTCCCATGATTCCTTGAGGCTTGTTTCTGGCGTGTCATTTTTTCTTAAAGATGATGTATGAGATAAGCAGGACGAGGCTTGCTGTGAGGAACACGATGAGGAACTGGTGGATGGTGAGGACGTTCTCCAGAGTGTGGATCCTCTCCTCCATGGCACTGGTTTGGAAGTAATCGTACACTGATGCCCCAATGCCCCACACCATCCATACGACATCCACTATCAACTTCATGGTTCAGTCTTTTAATCCTCTCTCCACACACACACACACACACACACACACACACACGCACACACACACGCACGCACACAAACACTATGTTGCAGAGAAGCGCTGAATCTCCACCCTATCTAGTGCATGTGTTACAGGAGGATTTCAGGGCTTCAGCCATCTCATTTGAAGCTGAAAACATCTGCTGAAAAAACAATCAGGAATTACAGCTTTTATTGTTCCATAAACAAGAACGTCACAGTATATCCAGTGACATAAGCAGAGTTTAGATGAAGCTCAGGAATTACCATTCACACACACAGCACACACACAGACACTGACATTAGCTGTTTGTGACATCTACAAAGTCATAACAAAGCCAACAAATATGAAGAATAAACTCTCACCTCAATAAAGCGCACATCAGCTGTTACTGTACGTGCTATTTTTTTTACGCCGCGCATGCGCGGTGTCACGGGCACCCCTCTGGCCCTGTCTCAATTTCATCCCTACACACTCCGCGCGAGCTAAAACGCGATCAGCCGGGAGCTATATGAGGCCCGAGATATTTTTACACCGCGCGTGCGCAGTGCAAAGGAGTACAGATAGGTGTCACATGGAACAGCTTTTTATACGCTCTGCCTCTTTCTGCCGGTATTTTTTAATGATTCAACGAATGAATGAATGAATGTGTGTGTCACTGTTCCTTATTTGTCAGGGTTCTTTTATGGGAATAATAAGTTTTTGTTTATTTGTTGTACAACATGTTTACATTTTCGAAGACAAAGTATTCGGTCAAGCTAAATTAAAATAACATGTAGAATGAATTTATTTTTTATAATTTTAGTGTAGACGTGCTATTTTATAGTGAAAAATCTCGCTTAAAGCTATTTGGCAGGCGCGTGGTGGAAACGTTGCAAGGACTGAGTGGATTAATTAATTAGTAATAAAATTAGAAAAACGCTCTAAATGTTAAATATGTTTTGGTTGCGATTCTCTTTATCAGAGCAATTTCTGTCTTTTATTATAGCCTATTTGTTCGTTTATTCGTTTATTTTTGAAGCTGAAATGTTCACACTCCATCCAGTCACTGGTCACTATTGTTTCTTCCGCCCTCACAAACGCGTTACTGCAGCCAAAGCCGTTTCTGCCATGTTTAGGTCTTGTTTAGGTCACTGCTCCTTTTCCTTGACGTGCTTCTAGGAGTCTGAAGCAAAAAAATTAAAAGAAAATATCCATTCTACTGGGTCACCTCACTGTACTTTACCCCGTGTATGTAAATAGTTAGGTATGTTAACAGTGTGTTTAACACACTGAAACACATGCAAAGGACAGTTAAACACTCTACACTTAACACCCACACTCTAACGATCACTTTGGCAATAGTACATGTTACTTATACAAGATAAAAATGATCGTGCTTCCTGTAATGTTGCATTGCCTTGTTAATGGTCTAATGTGCGAAGGAAGCATTCAAGTAAGAATTTCATTGTACTCTGTACTTGTACATATCACAAAACTTGGAATGCTTGAACCTTGAATCATAGTTAAATATTAATGAAGTAAGAAACTTAAGCAAGAAAACAAGCTGTCGGATTTAGCCATTATTCCATATATATGCTTCTTTACCTTCATACCGGAAATACTGTTTTGAATAATAAAATAGACCACAGCACAGAGATAAAGGAAAATTCAGACTCAGGGCGCGCTTGTGTTTTCACAAATAAACTTTTAAATATATTACAATACAGATGTGTAGAAATCGCCAGGTCTTTGTTGTATGAGCTAATAGAAATGCTGTAATTTTTGCCTCGCTGCTCGTGTGGCGCGGTGGCCAAGTGGTAAGGCGTCGGTCTCGTAAACCGAAGATCGCGGGTTCGAACCCCGTCCGTGCCTTTAGGTAAAACACAAGACAGTATACGAGCATTTTAGATATAGATAAAAAAAAACCCCAAATGATCCAAGACCAATCACATGAAAACACTACAAGTCATAGGCATGTATTACTTAAAACATCATATAATTAAATAAATTTGTAACTTTGAATTGATGAACCCCTGATTAGTGCAAGAGTTGTTATGAACCATCAGGATACGTTCTTGTGACATTCAATGACATATGGTGCAGTGTATTTGTAATAAATACTGCATACACTCATACAGATATTTTTCCTACAACCTTTTCACTGAGTCCAAAAGACAGGTAAATCTGTGCCCTTATCTGGAGTTCACAGAACCGCTACAGTGTCTGTATGTTGTTTGATCTAAAGCAAAAACAACTGTATACTACCATAATCACGTTTAACAGTAGAGACAGTGCTTACCTGTGTGAACAGTCATGTTGATATTATACCTTATGTGGAACTCCTGTGAGCACCTTCCTTACTTTTTGAACATACTGTACACCAGCTGTGACCTACAGTTTTCCTTGTTCAGTAGCACATAAAAACAGCAGGTTTCAGGTATTGACATGACAAACAAGCCATGCTTATTAATAATTCAACCAATTAGCATGAGTTAAATTAATATTGTCACAATTTTTACATTGGAATGAAATTTCCATAAATTATGGATTAAGAGTTGCATTGTGCACTGTGTGTGATGGCTGGTGGTAAAAAAAAAAAAAACATATTATTATTAGTAGTAGTAGTAGTAGTAGTAGTAGTAGTAGTAGTAGTAGTAGTATGACCACAAGGTGGCGCTTTAACCCTAAACGTAAGTAATAAACTGTAGTAAACTGTGATAAAGCATAAGATGACACCTGGATGTGAAATATTAGAACAGTGACAGTTGAAGGCTTCCACAGCTCAGTCCTAAATTAAAACAGATCATACAATAACATCAGAGAAGTGCAAAATGTTTTTTTTTAACCTAAACTCATTTGTATCACTAATGTGCTAAAGTAATTTATGCCACGGTAGGGAGAGAATGTCAGTATATTAGTACAGATGCCTATCATGACTCAGTTTATTTACTCACTGATTAAATTTTTTTTCAACTGACATTTCCTTCAACTCTCAGATTGAACATTCTGAAATTGTTAAAGTAGTAACTCCCTCACAAACCACTAGAATTAGTACTTACTAGAACTTCCTTTTTAAGGAATTTAGAAGCCCATAATTCATTATAATGACCTTTGTTCACTGTCTTGCATTCAGGCACCATCAGTTACTGCTTGACCCTGGTCAGGGTCACAGCTGGTCCGGATCCTATCCCAGGAACCACTGAGTGTGAGGCGGGAATACACCCTGAATGAGACACTATGAGCAAAAGCATTTACGCAATCACACTATGGGCAATGTTGAGTAGCCATTCCATCCACCAGCACGTTCGATGGGATGTGAGAAGAAATTGGAGGAAACCCACAAGGACAGTAACCCGAGTTCAGGATCGAAACAGGAAACCTGAGGTGGTGAGGCTGCTGAGTCACTCTGCCAGCCTTCTTCTTGATAGTAGTTATTTTATTTTTAAAATGCTCATATCAGTGTCAGAGGGTCTAAGTGCATTATTCAGAACATGCTGCATGTTATTATAATGCTACATTATCTGCATTCATTTCAATTTTAAACCTTTATTGTCCCAAAGCAGCTTCACAGAAATCCAGATGTAGATGTGGAGCTGGATCAGATAATGCTCAAGCCAGAGGTGCGATGGTTTGTGTACCACATTACAGCTCCTCGATTTGCTAACTTTAGGTCGGGGATGCAAACACGATGTGTTCCGTTTAGAAACTTTGCATGAAGAGGATAATAGTCATAATGTTGTTTCTCCAGTTAATGCATTAACTAGGTCACCATACACTAGATGGACAAAAGTATGTGGACACCTGACCATATCATTCATATGTGCTTTCTGAATATCACATTCCAGATTTAGTCCTCTCTTTGCTGTTATAATACCCTCCACTTTTCTGCAAATGCTTTCCACTAGATTTGGATTTGGACTGAGGATTTATGCTCATTTAGCCACAAGGGAATCACTGAGGTCAGGCACTGATGTTGGGCGAAGAATAATGGGGCAAAATCAGCATTCCAATTCTTCTCAAAGATGTTCAGTGGAATTGAGGTCAGGACTCTGTGCAGGTCCCCTGAATTCTTCCGCTGCAGCCTTGGCAAACCATGTCTTCCTGGAGCTCGCATTGTGCCCAGAGGCATGGGCATGCTGGAACATGTTTGGGCCTCTTAGTTCCAGTGAATGGAAGACATCCTATACATGGAGAAGGGTTACATATGGGTATGATGGTCAGGTGTCCACAAACAGCTGGCCATATAGTATATGTTACATAACCATAGCAACCACTTTTTAGCCTAGCCTTTAAAAATCGCAGAATTTAAAGGGGTTGGTTCACCATTCCCTGAATCCAATGCATTGTTTTTGTTTCGAAAACAAGTAACCGCTACCTGCTAGCTCCCTTTGGAGCAAAATCTTCACAAATTCACCGTTAGTGATCCATTCAATATCTATTTTGATCTTGTTCAACAAAAAATCTTTCCTTTTCTTTGCTGCCTCCCGTGAGACGGCGAGGCCGGTTTGGGCCCATTACAAATGGAATAACCAGATGAAAACAGAATGGACCAACTGAAAGAATCTACAATATATACATTGAAAAATATCTTTAATTTGAAATTTAAGCTAAATCTAGGATTTGCTGAATTGTTGGGGGGTTGATTTAGGAATATCGATGGCATCGAGAATGGCGACTCGCTAATTGGCAAAAAAAGGATTCTGGGAAGAATCCGGGTTTCCTCTGGGGTCTCTGGTTTCCTCCAACCGTCCAAAAGCATACAGGACAATATATTGCGTGTGTGTGTGTGTGTGTGTGTGTGTGTGTGTTTAAAAATGAGACGTTTGAAAACGCTACACTAATGCTTACACTAAAAGAGTCGTTCATAAAGAATCGATTCATTCTCACTGGACATTCGAATCTTTAATGCCTCGCGCTGCGTTGTACAGTTTCCCTTTAAAGTTGCACATATGACAGAGCGCGCGCAGGGTCCAAGCGCGTCACCGAGCAATTAGAGGGAAACACACACACACGCGCACACACACACACACACACACACACACAGAGCGGAGTCAGAGAGCCTAAAGCACACATTTTTCTTCATCACTGGAAGGATTTCGGAAGTGAGGGAGGCTCGCGCGCTTTCACACTAAAACAACCGGATCAAAAATAAAACCCGGAGATGTACACTGATTCTTTTTTTCTTTGTAGGACATTTTTTCTCGTATCAAACTGAACAATGTGGGATAAGAGGTGTGGAAAAGCCAGCACAGGTAGGTGCAGATCCGCAGTGTGCAGCCTGGCATGTAATCATGTCTCTCCATGCGAGCTTCAATGCTTCATAGTAATACTAATACTTTACCAATCTGCTTAAAACAAGGCATTACAGCTCAGCCTCGTGCAAATTACTATTATTAACACTCCCATAAACATTCATATGCATGAACATCTAAATAACTTTTGAAAAGCATTCGCTGGGAGCTGCACAGGCACAGCATACAGGACAAGGCAAAAGAGAAAAGACATTTTAAAAAGTCATATTAATATAATGATTCTTAAAGTACACAAAAAATGATGTGCACAAGTCATAATGCAAACATACTCTGCAAACATGAGTGTGGCACCATGCAATGATTAACAGCAGAACTTTCATGCAGTGTTTATTTTAACTAAATATATGTGAGCAAACAAGTCATAAAGAAACAAATGAAAGTGTATGTACAAACAGTTTCATGAAATAATATTGCATATATATATATATATATACACGTAGGCTATTGCTTGCGACCATTCATTTTAATAATAAATATTAATGTAGAACTTGCACTAAAAAGAAGCTGTAATCTATTAGTACAAAAAAATGGAGGGGGGAAAATGTACACTTTCTTTTTATGTTCCTTTCATTACATTACTTTCAGTAGTCCAGGCTGTTTGTACATTTCCAGGTAAAGTTTGCTAGCTTTTTCTTTTTTTTTGCTAAGAGTGCAGGGCATTATGGCGAAAAGTCCTTCGTTAAGCCGTGATGTTTCTGAAAATAGAAACAGTGAAAAAAATTCCCAGTGGTTTAATTGAACATCTGTTGGAATTGGAGACTTTTATTTGAAAAACATTTTTTTTGGGGGGGGAGTTTTAAAAGTTTTATATACTTCTTATTCCTTATATACTAGTCATACTACACAAGTATGTTGAATTATAGAAGAACTTGATGCTAGAAATTTCTACATTTATGAGTCATAATTGAGTCATGTTAAAATGCATGTGTGTGTGTGTGTGTGTGTGCGTCTACGGTGAGGTGTGTTAGAGGTTGGGTCTTTGTAGGCAAGGTGAGTGCTTGACCACGCTCCCTCAACTGGCCTACAAAGTCCCAGTTTCTGGCTCATGTGATCTTCGGTGTGTTTACTGATAAACAATCAATGATGCATTTTCTCTGTTCAAACAGCAGCCGTGAAACCTGTTATCTTTTACAGCCTAAAAAAGTAATCAAGGAGTAATCTTTTTACCTAAAGTACTTAAATAAGGAAATAATTCATATAAATCAGAATTAAATCCTAATTGTCTGTTTGTAGGCATTTGCCGAATTTTCATATCAGGATAATTGGTGAATCTTTTAGGTATCAGACTTCAGAGACACGGGGATATTATGTAGACTTTATGTTTTTAAAGAATGCAGTGGGGTTATAGAGTTATAGGGTTGCACATTAGCAATCACATGCTGTGTTTCTCTGACATTATTACATTTCTGTAATTTGCTAATTTGCAAATTTTTTGTTATAGATATTTATTTGATGAATTCTGCATTTGAAATTTCCAAGCATTACTTTTTCCAAAAACAATTATATTTGAAAAATGTTTGTAATGTCAGTAAAGAAAGTCACATGTTACAGAGACCACTTTTCAAACCCCCCCCAAAAAAAACCCATAATGAAGGAAATGAAGTGGGGGAAAAAAAAAATCTCCAGAAGAACTGTCGCAGATTCTCCAAAGATGCTCAGTAAAACTTACCAGCTCATTTCCTTATAAAACTGCAGAAATGTACTTGGGAACAACGATTTGAGAAAAAAAAGCAAATGGAGGAATGTTTTTTTAATTGAAAAAATTTCATTCTTTTTCAAGTCATCACCTTTTTTTTCTTCCTCTTCTACATTGTACATTACTTATTACTTCACGAGTCTGATGCTGGAATTTATTTATAGCCTAATTCTATTTCTTTTAGTATTGAAAAGTTCCACTCAATGAATATGATTACTTTTGATTTATCTGTTTGACAGTGTACACAAAATCCTCTCTATTTACGCCGAAGTGCAGAGAAACAGTTTTATATGTAAATAGGCTGGGAAAAAAAATGTTTTTCAGCCACTAGTGTCTAGCTTTAGCATTAGCTCAATGATTACACAGCAAAATCTGCATTGCTGCAGCGTTTCTAAATGTTCTGTTGGATGGAAATGAACTCTGAAAGTGTGAACTCAACACTCTGAATGTTAATACAACATATCAGTTCTTTGGCACTGAGTTACAGCACAGAGTAGCAAGAAAAGAAACTACGGCGTATAAACTAAACTTATAATTAGTACTGAATTCAGAATGCTTTATCAGTGATGAGTAGTCAAGAACGTATTAACCTGTCTAAAAATATCAATCTAGAAGGAATTCAAATATACAAAGAAATAAATGTCAAGACAATGTCGAGATAAAACATTCAAATAATGTGTTTTAAGTAACTATAAATCCAAACAAACAGTGTTCAGGATCATGTTGAATATTACAGTATCCTCTGTGACAGATCGTTGGCACATTTCAGGCTGTACTAGTGTGTACCAGGTCACTAAGTGTTTCTCAGCCCGGTGTGGACAAGCAAAAAAAGTCCAAGAAAAACGTGGGGTTTTAGAGAATCATGAGGCTGAACAGGGCTGAGCTGTGAGTGCCAAAAGTTTTTCGAAGGCATTTAACACACACTAAACACCGGTGTGTGAGTGAAGAGGCACGGCAGCGGCAGCTATTCCGCTGCGCTTCGGGTCGAGCCTGCAACCCAAGTGCTTGGGTACATGGCCTGTTTTTATAATTACTGTGTGAGAGTACAGTACTGTTCTTCCTCTTCTTTGTGTCTCTTAATGTACACAGTCAGAGATAGTATGAATGGGATAACGCTTAACGCGGTAAAGGCGGCTATAAGAAGAAAAAAAAGCCACGCCTGTCAGATTCTTCCACTGATGCATGCGCAGATATAAGGGTTAATGATCGTGGTCTCTATGATAGTCCTGGCCTGTCATGAAAGATCTCATGATTCATCTAGTTTTCTCGTCATGCCAAAAAAGCTGGAGCCAAACACTATAACAAGCTTCTTGGCTCAGTATTCTGGAGTTTAATACAAAGGAGAAACAGCTATATTACATATAAGTAATATAATTATCAGGTCGATGATTCAGTTTATTGTGGATTAGCTATGTTTGTGAAAAAGAGCAGCTACACAGAAGCTCCCTGCTTAATAAAATGTAATCTGTTTAAAGGCCGGATTTCTAATAACTAATGTATACAGGTATTCAAATAGTCCACTTATGTTGTAAAGTGTTAATGAAATTGTTAGGAACGCACAAGCTTGTGGTATGAAAGGAAAAATGGATTGTGGATTTTCTGGTACGAAAAAGCAAAAGCAAAAAAAAAAGAAAAAAAGAAAAGATCTCGTAATATTTCTTTCTTTCTTTTCTCTTCTAGAAAGATATTTTTGAGAAGGATCAAACTGTGAGTATTTAGCATGTCGTCATTATACAGCTAAAACAGAGAGAGAGAGGCTGTGAGGAAAGGTGCGAGGAAACTAGCACAGCAGTGTTCAGAGCTGCTTAGCCAAAAATAGATTCAGCAATGCCATGATCTTCTTCGCGTTTCATTGCTGTTGTGAATGATAAAGGGAAGAACGTGTTAGGAATGGCAGCAATAATATGTTTCCAACAGTAGCGGATTATACAGCCAAAAGGTTGCACTGGTTTGGTTTCAGAAGGAGAGGGTTGAGAAATGTTAGCGAGTCGTAGCCAGAGAGTGAAATAAAGGTGGTGTGAACCACTGGAGGAAAGAACTTGATCAGATAAAAATCAAACAAAAAAGAAATATACAGAAATGTATTTTAATTGGTATTTTGAAAAAGTCAGTGGCTAGGTAACTGTCCAATCATACACCAGGACTAACAGTGAAACCATGGCACCGTAATGACCTCAATACCCAGTTACCCATTTCAGACAGCCATATTTCTGGGAAGAATTCAAGTACACATGAAGTTGAGATAATATGGAAAGAACTGTAAATTTTAGTCACATTTTTGCCTTTTTTTTTTTGTTTTGTTTTTGTCAAGATTTAGTCAGTTTTAAATCTAGTCTAATTTTCAGACATGTTCATGACAAACTGCTTCAATGGATTAATGGATATTTTTCTTGGCTGTAAAAGTTCTCTTGAGGAGCCATTCTAACAGACCGATAGATTTGCTTTTTCTGTTAATTTAGTTATTTGCCCTGATACTTACTTATATTTCTGTTGTAGTTAAGAGTTGCATCAGTGTTTTTTCCTGCTATAGAATACCCCCCTGTTCGATATTGTAATGGTACGTTAAATTTAGCGTTTGTGGATGTGGAAATAATAACAGAAATTAGACGGTCAGGTTAGGAGTAACATAGTTTTCTGACTGAATTTCTAACGAATTTGTACCTGCCAGTACTGCATTAGTAAAGGTTTCTTTATGCTTGAAGATGTTTGTCCTCGGAGAGGTTTTTCACGTCACGCTTGTTAGAAGTAACCTGCCGCTATAAAAATGAATGCCTAGCTAGGTTGTCTGTCCGAACAGATCTCGTCTTTAAGATTTCGCCGTAATCTTCATTGTCAGATATTTTTCCTTTACGTCGTCACAACGTAGTCATGAGATAAAAGTCATCGGGTACTTTTTCGTCAATAAAGTCATCGAGTCAGCGAATACTTATCAAGATTTTCATTGACAGAATTAACACTGGAACGCATTTCCGCATTTTTGTTCATTTTCGTTAGAAAATACTGCGCACCATAGCGTTCAAATATCTGCAACGAGTACCAGATTATTAGAAACGTGCATTGCTATGTTTGGAGAACGTTTGGAGGCCACTCCTACACTTTTCACACCATTTCGAATTTTAACCCACGATGTCAGAGTGCGCCGTGCTACAGCTGGCATTCAGGAAAATGTTTTGGTGTGCATTTATTATTTCTCTATATTATTATTACATCCGTCAAACACAAAGAAAGTTGAATTGCAGTGGAAATGAGGCATTTGAAATTTTGGTTAACCAAATAGCCATTCTTTAACTCTTTGACTATTACAATTCTGTAAAAACCAAGCACATCCTTATTACTAATACATCTTAAGTTTGAGCTTAGATGACTGAATTCCTTTCCTGTTGGCCATTGGCTGGTATGTTTTGCTATTATTTTATGTAGGAACCAGGAAGCCTTTTGTGATTCAGTTCATTTTCTGGAATGACTTCACCATTACCATAGAAACAGCCATAAATATGGTTGGCGTTGTCAAGCCCTGGCTCGGCCTGTTTTGGAGAAACACTCGTGCCGAGTAGCCGGAGGAACCTGAACAATTTTTTTGTGTTGTCAGAGCCAAAGTCCACAAATTATTTACACCATGGATTCAACAATGATTTCAAAAGTCAATTCGTCACTCCCGTTCGGGGTTTATAGGTCTCTCCCGATTCAAGTAGATAGAAACCTGGTCATGTATGACTGGAGTTTGAATGGCCACTTCACTCTGGACAGTTTTCTACATGTCGTAAATTACACATTTGGTTGTAACCACTGCAATGGAAGCTAGAAGCAGTGGTATCATCAGCATCTTAGATAAAACATTTATAGAGTATATTGACTGCATTATTGCCATGAAGAGACTTTTTTAAATCAGAAAATAAAACAAGTGCAATGAAAATTAACATGACTGTGAAAATATATCTTAAAATTAAAAGACCACTTATAACGGTGACCGCACACAAAATTTATAGTATTAAATTAAAAAAAAATCTTTATTTTGAAATCCTGAAATCACAGAAATGGAATTCTATTTTTTTTTTACGGAGACCCCGTACTTGGCAGTTTGGATTCGGTTCTAATTTGGAACCGAGTTTTGGTTGCCAACCCTGTGACAGGGTCAGTAATTTTTCATTGAAATCTCAGAGTGTGAGCAAAAGAGTGAAACTCACCATAGCTACAAATACAGTATTGACAATGGCAAGGCGTAAATCAAGCATACCAACGGACATTTTTTACTCATTAATAACAATATCATTGTTGAATCTGGTATAGAATTCGTCCATGATTTTGGCAGCATCATGTTGTACAGTGTAACAAGTAATAATCTTAAAAGGCTGCTGAAAAACTGCACCTGCTTTAGAGATTCAAACCACAGGCTACTAATTGGAAGCTTTTGGCTTTCCGCACACCGCCGGTCTGTCAGTGTTGGGTCAGCCAAATGAGTGCACTGACGTTCAGATTTAATAATCTTCAAGTTTTTTATTTAAAAAAATACTGTAGATTAAAACCACTTCCAAGTGCAAGCTGATGATGTCACAACTGAAGTTATGACATCATAAGCTGACGTCAACTCTGAAAGACAAATGAAGAAATCAAACAGCACGCTTCTCTCGCCAATTCCTTACTTTTTTTTTTAAAACTCTCTCTCATTTTCTCCCTCCTTTTTAAAAAATGAGTTCTCTCCTTCCTTTTTTCCTTCTCTCCTTTTTCTAGTTCCATTTTTTCTCTTTTTTTCCCCTCTTTCTCTCTACCATCCCTTTCCTCTCTGCTTAACACGTTTGAAAGCCTTTGAAAGCTTAAAAAAAAAACCAACACTTAAATCTTTCTTTCGTTCCTCCATCCTTTTAAATTCCTTTGCAATTCACAGTATTTCCTTCAGGAAGTGCACAACTAGGTCAGAACAGAGTACAGCTTTAGCTGAAATAAAAAGAAAGGAAGTATGTCACAGTAATATAAGACATAAGACATAGTGGATAAATCTGTCTACATTTATTTATTTCATTCATTCCTAGCCAGGACAGACAAGTGCAGAGTTTAGCAGTAATAACAAAAATAATAATAAAGATTTAAAGGGTCTCGCTAACGGCTCCAGCAGTGGCTCTCTGGCAGCGATGGGATTTAAACTCAGAACCTTCCGCTTGCTAACGCGGCGTTACGTCTGGCTCTGGTATTTTGTTCCTTTCTTTATGTTGTTAGACCTCATCTTTCATCTTGTTGTACTGAAATCCAACTGTTGCCTATTTTTATCACGCAGGATGGTGAGCTCAGTCCAAACACACACAAAAAAAGTTTTACTGAAAAAAAAAGACCGTGTTGAACTCAATAACCTCTCCCAGCTCGGAGCTCAAATCCCAAAGCAACCCCCACTTTATAAGAGCAACTTATAAAGCCTCTGGCATATGTGTGTGATTGGAGGCTGTGTATGTGTGTGTGTGAGAGAGAGCGAGAGAGAAAGAGAGAGGAAAATTCTCTGCACACTCTTTCTAAAGTTTCTCCTGTTGGACGGCTGACAGCGGCGTTACGGCCACAGCAAGAGAGAGAGAAAGCGAGAGCGGACGAACGAGAGGCAGCAAGAAAAATGAGGGACTTTTAGGGGCAGCTGTGTTTTATTAACCCAGTCATAATGCCCCTAAAAATCCTTATTGCTCTTGCAATGTTCAGCGAGCACCCTTCTTCTTCAGTCCCGTCTTAACATGCCTACTCTAGAGGCACCATCATAAATCCTCTGCACAGATGATCTAATGCACACGCAGCGTGGGATAAAGACGATCTGCAATCCATAGTCCGTGATACAGCGCTTGCACTACACACAAACATGAATGCAGGCATGTGCTCATAATCAGTTAAACCTGATACTACAATATAGAACATGCACAATATTGTGCTAAATATCCTGCATTTCATTTGAGAACCTGGGCTTGTCATTTAAAGTATTAATGGGAAGTATTAATTACTTAAAAATGAATGACTAATATTTACTTAATTTATGCTGTACTGCCGCAGATACGACATCAGCATTAACACTACATTCACATAAACCACAGATGAAAACAGTGTTGCTGTGTTAAAGGTGCACTCATCGATTCTGGAGAAAGATTGTTGATATTTGAACTCAACAACCAAACAAATACACACCTCCCTTCAGTGCTCCTTCAGAAGCTCCGCCCCCAAATTCATGGACGTGCATTGCCAAGGCAAAAACTCGAACAACAACACCCCCATCTTCCACCCCTCCACTTCTGCCTGTCCTGTGATTGGCTGGAATCCTCCCCTGTTGCTGATTGGCTGCAATGCACGCCCCTGTTGCTGATTGGCTGGAATACTGCCCCCTGTTGCTGATTGGCTGGAATACTGCCCCCTGTTGCTGATTGGCTGGAATACTCCCCGCTGTTGCTGATTGGCTGGAATAGTGTTTTGTGGCTCGGTCTGAACCACTTTCTTTGCTTTGTAGTTTACAGTGCCAAGGCTCTGTATAAACACTAGCACGCCCTGCAGGGATAGTCGCTGAATTTGACAAAAAGTGTATTGGATTCAAATTGATGACTGCACCTTTAAACATCAACAACAGCAACAAAATGCACTTTGTGAAATCATTGTTTACTTTCGCTACTACAGTAAATGCTTCATGTTTTTGTTTCATTTTCTTAGGTGACCTGAGATCCACAAAAAAACCTCGTCGTATTCATCATTTAAGCCTCCAACACACGTTAAGGCAGAATCCCAAATTCACTACATGTGCTCACTACATAAGGTATAAATAATAGAATGTTATTGTATAAATAGAACGCCATTTGAAATTCAACCACAGAAAACTGGTTCACTGTTTACAATATGTCACTTGAAACTGAATAAAACATTGAAAATAAACGGTTCCATGAGGTACATGTACTTATTCAGCACATCTGTCCTACATCTAGCAAAACAAAAGACATTTATTCAACTAGTAACATCTGTTTGTATAGACAAAGGATGTCTATAGACTTCTATAGAGAAGCATCAGCACATGTTTAATCCTTACATTTAAAAAAATTGTAAAAATCTTATTTACAGCTCAGCAAACTGAACTTGGTTATGATTATTTTACAGATAAACTTTTAATGTTGTTTTAGACACATATCCAGTGTTAGCCCAATTTAAGAACTAGACTCATTTTTTTTCCATGCTCAATTTGTATAAATCATCCAATAGTCCTTAATTATTGTTTATATCACAGGATAATGTTAGATTGATGTTTCCAGTTGGTCGAACGGTCCACTACCCACATGTCTGGTCAGTGATGGTCATGTGGCCGTCTCTTTCCACTGCTGGATTGGGGTAGAAGGAGCTGATGGATTGCGCATAGCAACAGACAAAGTACAGTCAGTAATTCCTACACCTATATGGTATGTGGATCTGATAAGATGGTGACTCAGTGTGTAAATACACCTCATTATAAAGACCTTGTGCTGAGCGTTTTGCTCCACCGGAGCTGGATTGATACCAGTTGGCAAGAAAATTCCAAAATAAAAAATGTTGTCTGGTCCAGAGGCCTTGAGTGTGAGGAATCTCGAGCCTCACTCCCTGCACGACCTCTAATTAACACACACACACACACACACACACATCACTTCCCAGTGCTAAGAGCCATCCATAGCCAAAAACCTCACAGTGTTCAGATGGCATGCTATAATGAACCACACTTCAATGGTAAGAGCTTTTAAACAAAAACGGAAAACTGAACTTAAGCTGTGTTGACATGTCAGTATTAAGATACACGATGAAACCCGATCATCTAAAATAGTTCTATTTAGATTATCATACCACTACTATAGCGCTGCTAAATTCTCGATTCTGATTGGTCAAGAATCAGGTTTATAATATTATTATTGTAAACGGTTATTGTTTCTATAGCAACAACATACACGGGAGACATTTTCGGTGACAAGGTGTGTTTTTATTTTTTGATTATTTAGGCTTAAGTGTCAGTGCTTTCTAACAGTAAGAGGTGAAGTTGTTCCCTTCGGTGTTCCACAACAGGAAGTCTTCAGGACTGACAAGCTGTTTTTTGTGGGTTGTTAGTTTCAAGAGAGAGAAAAAAGACTTTTAAGCTATTTTCTTCTCTAGTTTAGTGGTAACCAGTTTCTATCCTCTAGCTTAATCTGCTGGACCACAGCTACCGTTCTGAGAGGGTGAAGCCGAACACGTTTCCTCATGTCACGCTGATTGACAGGTGAGAGAGAAAGGCTGTCGTTCCCACACAGCGAGCAGGACAGTAATGCTCTCTCAGACACATGGCTCTCACAGATCACACACTCAGTAGACTAAGCCTCCTTTCATAATAAAAAGAGGTATAAAAGACAGAAAGCAGTGTTTTTGATCAACTGATGATTGAGAGCAGAAGCATAGCCTGACAAGATATAATTTCAGTTCCAAATGCTTACTCGTGGGTGGTTATAACTTATTACTTATGCGCCAAGTTATGTTTTGCACAGTAATGATGTTCACGAAAAGTCACACTACAAGTCCATACTTAAATACCTTTAGTTTGATGACAATGTGATTGTGAGCAACAGATTCGATCATTCACGTTTCCCCTGACTTCTGCTACTGTCTGGCGTCCACTCAAAATGCGCGAGCGTGTCACATTTCCCAACATAAAGTTATTTAGTATGTCTCCGCCCACCCCTTGAAATGAACTCCTGGCTATGCCGCTGGCTGAACGTGATCCTCTGGACCAATCCATTGTGGACAACATTCAGGCAGTTACACGTGCGAATCTGCAAAATGATATTGAGATGCACCGATTATCCTGTAATATTTTGCAACTCTGACCTTTTTTAATATGTCAGATTGATATCGAACTGAGTGATTCATAAGTGGAGAAAACCAAAACATGCACATACACAAATCCTTTATCTATTTCAACCTGATCTGGTATGTATGGGTTTGAGGTGGGAAAGGGGGGGTGTTGGGGAGTGACTCAGAGTACCACACCCTGACTCTGAGTCACACACGCACACACACACACACACACACACACACACACACACACACACTCCTCAGGAATCTGAAGATCTTACAGCAATACAACCATTTTCATAACCTTGCCCGCAGCTAAGTGTGTCATTCTTAAGGTTGACGATGGATAGAGAAAGTTTCTACGTTGTTTGTACAAAAGTTTATATGTAATTGTACAGGTAGGTCCATAAAAGCACTTATTACATAACTATACTCTTTTAGCATGATACTGGAATGAGGGGAAGGGGGAATTAAGCTGTTTCAGAAAGTCACAGATAAAAACACTGGGTTAAAAAAATATTACCACTGATTTGGGTCATTGTCTGCAAAATTCCTCATGCTCTCCCCGTGTCTGTGTGGGTTTTCTCTACGTCCTCCGGTTTCCACCCACATGCCAGTCGTTAAATACACACCAGAGTTCTTTTTTTTAAAGATATGACCAGTGTTTATAGTCCATGTTACAATTTAAAGCATCATCTTTTTGCCTTTTACAAATTGACTCAAATTTACTTTCATATTATCGTCAATTGTCTTGCGTATGACGGCTCGACGGATCGATTGAATTATCCACCTCTTTATATCAGATGAACCTCGCTCAGGTGAGGTTGGGTTTTCATCCTGATCGAACAATCACTCAGATTATTAACAAGTTATTACGCTGCATGTAAACTGTGTGTTTTCAACTTAGGAAGGATGGATTCTTGTCTGACTTTAGGGTTAGTGTGTAACCAAGCAGAGCTCGGTGTGTGTGTGTGTGTGTGTGTGTGTGTGTGTGTGTGTGTGTGTGTGTGAACTGTCAAAGTGAAGAAAGTGTCAACAGTAAATTCTGACAAGAAAAAAGGTGTGGTGTTTTACAGGAACAAAAATGCAAAGCATGAGCCATGCTGTTATGTGGCTTTTCAGACTTCCATACTTTGAACATCACAAGTGATTTGGGTGATAATACGGTATAATTCCGATCCAGTCTACTGCTGAGGCCAGAATAATGCCATAGACAAACACTGCACTTACCTCAACCAGCCATTTAATAGGAATCAAAAGAGTACAGAAAAACATTCATTTTCAGTAAGGGCTTTATGCTGGTCAGAGTTGCTGGACCAGGAGTCTACCCCAGGAACAATCCGCATGAAGCAGGAGTACACCGTGACTGGGACGCCAGAACATCACTAGCCACTATTCACACACTCATTCACACCTGGGGCAAATTAAAGTAGCTACGTTACATTTTTTTGCAGTTCGGAGGAAACCAGAGATAATCCACATGGACATGGGGAACAAATATATACTCCATACAGACAGTAACTTGAGCTCAGGATCGAAACAGGGACCTGTTGCTACCTGTGATGTAACCCGCTGCACCACCACCATGCTGCCCGTTTTGCTATTATTTTCATTTGAAAACACTATTGCAACCTTACCGAATCGTATATTATTCAAGTCTCATTTCCGAGAGTAGGAATGATTCATTTTTAGAAAATACAATCATCACTTACTCAAAAAAACAAAAGTATATTAACCTCAACCCATATATACTGAGTCCAGTGTGAACTGCCCTCTTTGTTTCAAATACCGAGGGCCAATTCAGCTAAAATTAGTTCTGGGCCAGACAAGACTAATGGAGATAAACAGACCAGTGTTAGAGAAAAGTCCAAGTCCACTACTGAGGCCAGCTGGAATTCTTTATTTAGGCTGTTTACATGGACATTTACATACCCATTGAAAACACACCGTTTGCTGTTGATATCAATCAAATCAAACTATCAATCAAACTATGGTAGAAAGCATGACAGGACCATTCATCATCTCATAGGAGATGTTTTTGGTCAGCACATCCTATGCATGCATGACTGTCCATGTGATTCATGGTCAATGCCACCCCTCTCCCCTTACATGCATACAATGCATGTCAAAGATTTCCAGAATGTCGGCTTTAAGCTCATCTGAGAATCCCAGCTGAGGAACATAGCAGGACGGAGCAAGATTGAGGACAAGAAGAAGGAAACAGGAAGCTCCCATTTTAAAAAAAGGTTGAGATGCCACAGATTACCAAATTATACTAGAACATTTGGACCTTTCTTTACTTATTGATAGGTACTTTGTGTAAGGAACTATATTTCTGTCTCAAACTGTGTACTCCACATACTAGTTCACGATTAATACCTGGATGATGTGATACTTGGAGCTCTCAGCATGCTATAGCGTCCTTAATGTACTGGAATGAATGCAGTCATTAGTCTGAAATTTAGAAAATGACACTAATTGCTAGCTCTGTGTATGCTAGCTCGACAGCAGCTAGCTCTGTGTATGCTAGCTCGACAGCAGGTAACTGACAGCAGGTAAATGTTTCCTACAGCTTAAAGGTGCTTTCACACTTGAGGTTCCTTTTATAAAAAAAAATAATGCCAAGCAACTATTTGTTTGTTTTTGCTTATGCAACAAGCACACTGTAACCATAACAACGCTCTTTCTGGTTCTAGCTACTATCAGCTAGCTAACTAGCCTGGGCTTGCTATATAGATTAGATTTGTTATTATCAGTACTAAAGATTAAATAAAGATTTGTACAGTGCTTTCTGCTTCACTGAGGCTTTGGAGGACTAATTCTTCACCAACATTTTATCACACATTTCTTTTCTTTTTTTTTTTTTTGCAAATCGCTCCAACATGCAACATGATTGGTTGGGAGGTTTAAAAAGAAGTGCTTGATATCACTTGGGACTTTCCTGAAAAGTTGAACCGTGGAAGCTCTCCTCTGTGAAAAAAAAATGTAGACCAGAACGCTATTCCCATAAGGTTAAAAGTAAAATGTGTGAAGGCATATGAGAAAAAATGGCAATTGGGAAACATGCCAGCACGCCCCTGTTTTGTGTGAGCGAGTCCTGGATTATTCACTGTGTGTGAAGTGACATCAAATGTTATCCAAACAATGTGCTTACCATTTGATTTCCTGTAAAAGTTTATTATTTTTCATATTCAGGTACCCACAATGTAACTGTGTATCAGTAAATGTATGTACTATGTACTATGTAAATGTAAGTGTAAATATAACAACTAACCTTAGCTAGCTACTCATCGTCTACGTGAATGAATGTCACAACACCATCTTACAAATACTACAGACTGAGCCACTGGTAGTGGTTTAATATTGATTATAATCAAGGTATAATCAAGGAGTTTTCATAAAAAGAGACTATTAGCAATGGCTAACCTTGAATTTGGCAAAGATTGATAGCTAACTAGCTATTTTAGCATTAAACAACTAGCTAGCTAGCTAGTTAGTGCTGTTAGCCTTAATTAAATGCCATTTATGATGATGAGCTTTGCACTTTAATGAGCACAAAGTTTCCCCAAGTATCTAGTCTAATAGTCATGTAAATTAAGTAACTAATCTATTACAAAGTAACAAATATATAAAGTGTCATGAGGTAAAATAACATTCCTAGCTAAAATGAATATTTACCTGACACTCGTTACTCCTCTTGCTCTCTCTCTCAGATCAGAGAATTGAGCAACAATACATTAGATAGACAGATAGATAGATAGATAGATAAACAATGCTAGAAGAAAATTACCACAATTTGTAGTGTAAGGTTTACAGTGAAATCTGAATTTAAGACCGATAATATATAAAGTTGTGAACTGTATTTTCAAGGCAAAGTCCGAATGTCCAAATTTTGATGAACTAACTCTCTCCGCACAGATTACATAATAATGATTGGCCATTACTACTTTTTCTGCAATAAATGGGTCACTGGGGCATCTGGATCCTTAAGGGAGAAGAAGAAAGTGAGAAGGTAAAAACAGAGCTCAAGAGAAGAAAAGAAAAGGAAAGAGAATAAGAGACGAAAAATATAGAGACAAATAAAGAAATGGGACAAAAGAGAGAGCAAAGGAATTCAGTGGTGGAGGACAGGACTCCAGACAGGAGTGGGTCTTCGAGGCTCATCTAGAGTAGATGTGGACTGCCGAACCTTCCACAGCTCCTAGTGTGTTGAGCGCTATGGAAGCAACCAGGTGAGATCATGTAGTCTGTCTGTAAACAAGGACTTCATCATATCTGTTAAAAAAGAATTAATTATATCAGTCAAAATATTTTAAAAAATGTGACCACACAGTTCCTTGCTCTACTGTATATGGGTCACTGTGGTTTCTGCATCCTGCAGCACACACTCAAATATAGCACATCCTATGTGTGTGTGTGTGGGACGGCACGGTGGTGCGGTGGTTAGTGCTGTCGCCTCACAGCAAGATCCTGGGTTCGATCCCCGAGTCACCCAGGGTGCCTTTCTGTGTGGAGTTTGCATGTTCTCCCCGTGCATGCGTGGGTTTCCTCCGGGTG
>JAQQZX010000008.1:15229738-15256161 GCA_030068355.1 Notoglanidium maculatum | reverse complement strand
CTAAAAGGGAGAGCCAGCAGGTAACACAGACATGAGGGCGCCCTGGGACATAAAGCGGCCAGCCACTCCACAGTCAAACATTTATTCAAATATTTCACAAACACTGCACTGCAAATGTTTTAATTTCATACTGGTCTACGCTGGATTCGGCATTAATCTCCACATCTCACTCGCCCTACTAACATGACCACCAAGGACTCCAACTCCCATATCCTAATTGAGTCACTTGGACTCAATTACACTCGCATACAATATAATGACTCTTACATCTATTCACAAACTGCAAAGTATATGCTCAGTGTTTAATATCTATCATTTGTCAAACTTTTCACTCTGCTATAGTCTACCTGGCTTATGACCTTGTCAATTGTTTCTGGTTCAATGTTTATAGTCTTTGTTAGTTCTTGTTCTTTGCTGATCACCTGACTCTAGTCTGTTTATTGTTTAAGATTTTGCCTGAGGATTTAGATTTTTTTTCAAGCTTTTCTAATAAAGCTGTCTTAGTGTCTTATTGTGTGAGTGTTTAATTGAGTCCAGGTGACTGAGAACAGTAAGCAGGTGAACTTGAACATGGGTGATGGGAGTTGGAGTTCATGTTAGTAGGCCGTGTGATGTTATGGGAAGTGGAGTTCAATGCTGAATCCAGTATAGACGTAACGCCCAAACAGTTAGCCTGCTTAGAGCTCTGAGGTCTAAAACCTTGCTATTTAAGTGTACTTGATTAATCTTTGACCGAATTATTGGATAGTTACATATTATATTAAATGTCAGTGAAATCAATACATAGTCAGTGTCTTTCAGTGGCTTTGCTTCTGATTCTTTACTTCTTATGGTATAAACTTTACTTCTAACAGAGAATCAGTCAAGTGGGAGACATGTCAGTTCAGGAAAGCCTGTAGTTGTTGAAAAGTACAAAATGTCAATGAACAAAGGGTTTTACCAGGCCGCCAGATCCACCATGACCCTACCCAGGATAACGCGGTTTCTGAAGATGAATGAATGAATGAAATGTCATTATTTTAGATTATGCATTTTCAGCTACGGGATGTCCTTTGCTCATCTTTTGTAGATAAGCATGTCATACAGTGCCAGAAACCACAGAGCACACATTCTTCATAATGACTCAGTGGCTTTGTGTGTTTGTTTTCAACTCATATGAACTCTCATTATTTATGTCCTCAGCAGACATGATAATCCGGTGTGTAACTCAGTGATGGAGGATTGGTGATTTCACATAGGAGGATATCAGTAGGACAGACAACTCCATATGCAGCAGTGGATAAGAAAAATGCTGAAATGGCACAATTAGATTACAGCTAATTCTCTTAAAGACCAGTGAAAACACGTGCAGAAGTACAGAAAGGTTCACACACACCTCGTGCTTCATAGACTGCAAAGGTCAGCAGCGAGTGTTCAGCAAAAATCAAGGCTTTAACCATGCTACATCCCTGGAACTTTATTTAGTAGAATTTAGCATGATTTGTGGTCAGGTGTATGTGTGGCACTAGTCGCAGATGGAAATTCCATGAACAAATAGTGAAAAGTTGATGCAAGATTCTTGCAGGGTCAATTAAAATCATGGGATCAACCAGCTAGCTATGTTTCAGTCAGTTGAGCTCTTCAGCTGTTTAGCTAGTTAAAATAATGCTACTGAACAGGCAGCATGTGTACATTGGTAGCTAGCTTGCTATAGTCTTCGCTATAGCAGCTAATATATTATATCTGGCATAAATAGCTCTCTAGTATGAATTTTGCTAACAAAGTTAGTCAGCTCACTCCTCACTATAAGACCTGTTTAGCCTAGCTGAGTATCTGAGCTGAGAAGAAATGCTAGCTGGGAAGAAATAACTAGCTGGGATCAACCAGCTAGCTATGTTTCAGTCAGTTGAGCTCTTCAGCTGTTTAGCTAGCTAAAATAATGCTACCAAACAAGCAGCATGTGTTCACTGGTAGATAGCTTACTATAGTCTTTGGTATTGTAGCTAATACATTATATCCAGCATAAATAGCTCTCTAGTATGAATTTGCTAACTGTTTAGCCTAGCTGAAAAGAAATGCTAGAAGAAAATATATGTTGTACAGCCATGTTTTTTTAATGCTTAAAATGTCATCCCAGCTAAAGGTAAACATGGATGACAGCTTCCTGATAATGTCATAGACCCTGATAAAATGGATGATACCATATGTATGATTTGTTATGCTGGGTCATCCATCTTTTCCTTTTTCACTCTGTCGCTCATTAAGAGCTCACAGACCATAAGAGCACTTGTGGTGTTTCCTAATCAGAAGTGCGCAGGTGTTTTCCAGCTCTTCAGTGCATGGCTCTTTCTCTCTCTCTCTCTCTTTCTTTCATTATCTGATTGTGTGAAATCGCTCTTGTAATCTTCTGCCCACCCCCACGCTGCTTGAACTGTAAACACCCGAGACATTTGTCATGGATTTCAAAACCACCTGACCCCCTGTGCGCTAAAGATGCTATTTTAAGACGCTGGCAAAAACTTCTGCTGTGTACGCTGTCGGAAAATAGGTTTAGCAGGACGCATGATTGAGGGCGTGGCAGTATGTGAGGGAAGTATCATACATACACACACCCCTGGTGCTGAGGGAAAGTGTATGGGTTGGAGAAATGCTGGTGTTACAGTTATACACAGATATTATTCTTTGGCTAATCCCTGCATGTCCACTATTAGCTACGGTTTTGGTCATTGATTAGCTAAAATCTAAACAAGTATTTTTTCTGATTTAGTGTTTGCAAAACTCATAATTCTGGTCATAATGTAACTAAGATACATGTTGCATGTTAATGTTGATTATCCTGTCATCATTCACTCATTCAACTGTCATTTTTTAAAGAAAAAATGAAGATTTCAACTTTTAGCTAAGTCTATGTTAAAATGCTAATCTTTTAACTGTAAAGTGTTAGGTCACAGTTTGTGAATTTTGTCTCACAGCTTGTGTGACTATAATGACATTCTCTTCTTATTCATCATCAGAACAGGAGCTGGAAACACAACCATTTGTATTTATAGACTTTTCAAAAATTTACCTAACATTTGAGACACATTTGGATGGACCTAGCTTAAAGAGTCTGGTCGTTGTGGATAGTGTGTGCGTGTGTGTGTGTGTGTGTGTGTGTTTGAGTAAGTGAACAGGCCAAGTGCCAGAAAGCAGAGTGTTTCCAGACATGAGGAAATCTTGGAATATGAACAAGGACTCTCCATAAAATCTAATGATTGTGTGGTTTGTCCATTTGTTGTTTTCAGGTCCCCAAGAGGAAGTCATTCAGCCTTTTTTAAATATTAGTACATATCTAAAACTAATACCAAATGATATTTCTTTTCTCCAGTATGATTCCATCCTCTTTCAGTAATATACAATATGTAGTATAAAAGAGAGATGTAGACAGGCTGCTGAGAGAGAGAGAGAGAGAGAGAGAGAGAGAGAGAGAGAGAGAGAGAGAGCTCACTAACTCCTATTCTATTTCAACTGTATGTGGGCCACATGAATGAAAGCAGAGAATTTTACTCTTTTACTTTTCCCTTATTTATCCTCCTCTTCCTTTAAGTGGGCTTGGGACTTGAGACACAGTGTCTCTTGATCTTTGTTCTAACATTGCCACTTCATGTTTTTACTTATAATAATAATTTACTTACAATATACATTTCATGCCTGTATATTATAAGCAAGGCATAAAACACGACAGGGCACGCAGTTATAGAAAACCAATCAGCAACAGGGTGGTGCAATGCATCAAGAAATGCTTTATTCCTTTTATACCACAGTAATTTGCCAGCAATTATACTTTTCAATTTATAAATAAATGGCACATGCTTTTATGTTCAACGTTGTTGATTGTCCTTGAAAAAAGCTAGTTCCTGTTATCACTTATGCTAAAGAAGCTGTAAACAATCGTTTCCTTATCAGCCTCTCTTTACTTTCTCTGTCTTGATGCAAATAAGAAAAATAATGCAGCTTGTCTTGTCAACAACAACAACAACAAAAAAAAGGAGGCTCAAAATCCTCTATGCTGAAGACGTTCACAGGGAGGAAAACGTCCATAAATGTTAAATATCATCACCTTCTGACCAATCAGAATCAACAGTGTTGTGGGATGCTAGTTAGCAAAGTCCTTATAGGAACGGCTGTCTACGCAGCAGCTATAAGTGGATTGAATGTTACAACTTAAAGCTCAGAGGTTATGAAAGAAGTTTGAGGCAGTTTATTCATCTTTTGTAACCACTTCAATATGGTCAAGGTTGGGATGGATCCAGGAAATGCTGGTTTCAAAGCAAGAGAATCCATGCCAGGTCATTTCAATGGAACAATGTACAACCACATTCATACTTCACATTCGTCCACCTACTGGTATGTTTTTGGGAGCTGGGAGGAAACCAGAGAACCCAGAGGAACCCCATGCAGACACAGAGATTACATGGCATACAAGATTTCATACAGTATATCACATTCAGAACAAAGTGTACCAACTTTTGACATTGTTTTCATGCGTCATTATTAATATCCTATTATACAACAGTTGGTTCCAGCCCACTAATTTGATTGATCGAGATTTGATAGGTTTCAAAATTGCCTTTTAATCTCTGAATTGTACCTGTATCTTTTTTTCTAATATGCCCCTCCAAGGCCATGTGAAAGACTGTTGTAGATTTTCTTTGCAGCTTCTAACTGGGTAAGGAAATCAATGTAGTGGTGCAGTGGACCCTCTTCCTGCTCCGCTCACTAAATAGGAAGTGATGGTTTACTGATGAACTGAAGACTGTCCTCTTACACAGGTGGGAATGAATGAACTCTTTTAAGGCCTTTGGTTGTAAAATCAAGTGGGAAATCACCTTCCATTGTCCCTTTCCCTTCTCTAATAACTCTTATTATCGTTCACCGTTCCAAACCCTGTTTTTGGGTCAGCAATTTTTGCAGGACACTGTACTTTAGTCAAACCAAAAACAAAACTGTTTTGAAAGCTTTTGAGATGTTTCCTGCCAAAACAGCAGTATGAGATTCGGGATGTAGTCCGGCATTGCTTGTTTGGATGACGTCTTGTTGCTTCTATGTTTATTTCCTTCCTCTACAAGTGATGTAAACGGACCCGTGCTGATTCAACCATTTTTCCAACGCGTTCTTATACATATAAATATTTTCAGAACGAGGAAACCATCCTCGGGAGAACAGCGTTGGGTTTCCCTCATAAGTGCCCAAGGCGAAAATGGATCCTTGGGGCTCTGATTTATGGCTGCCATTTTAGTCTGTGGTTTTGGGAGCTCACGTAGTTGCTCAGGAAACACGACAGTGACTGAAGATTTGCGAACAATTTATTCTTTCTTAAATGACTCTTTTAAAGGACAAATGAATTTGTAGGCATGAACAAATCAAAGCTTTGACTCTTAATGTTTTCACCATATGTTTCTCAAAAGGTCAAACAAATTGTACCATCCCTACTTGCTATAAGTTTCAACTGAATCTGAATATGAGTTGCACACTTAATGAAACTATATTTTAAAATTCTATTTCAGAAAGTCAAACTGAGGCCTTAGTTTATTGCAGTCTATAAGAGTGCACGCTAATTTGTGCAGTGGTAGTGCACAAATAGTGGCCGTGCTGCGGCTATTTTAAAAAGAATAATTGCATTCATTATATTATGTGCAAAGCAAAGTGAGGAAACATTATTTAGTTAGGAATTTGGTGAAGTTTAAAAACTGAAAATGAAATTTTAAGAATAGCACCAACTAAAGGCAGGGGGATTATTAGAAACGGTGTTTTATGCCAATGAGGTAAATGAGAATGAATAACTTTTTCAAAGGCTTTGTTTGAATGCCGTTGGCTTTTGTGGCGAGAACGTAAATTGCGCTGCGGATGCAAAACCAATCCATTTGCATTGACACAGCCTTGTGCTCCACACCTTTAGGAAAAATGCCACAGACTTCACGTTCAAAATGGGCAACTCATACTATTTTCCTCAGGTGAAAGACACAATCCCTCATGGAGCCTGTTAGTAAATCAGCTTGCATTTTCTTTCTTTGCAGGCATGGTCATGTTTGCACATGTTTTTACACGAGCAAATATTTCACTAATTAGGACCAAAGTCTAATAACAACCAAGTTATAAATTTCAAAGCATGCATTTCTAATGGAATCATTCTAGCAACCATGACTAGTGCCATCTTGAATTTGAAAAAGCCTTTAAGGTGCCAGTGAAACAGCTTAAAGGTTGAGATTTTTATATACTATAATTATTTTCTTTTCAAATGGGACTTCAGGGTAAGATGCGTCAAGGGACTTACTTCTACGGTGGCTGAGAGCTTTCAATATTCTCCACAGTTCTGATCCAAGTTGCAGTTTTAAGCTAGTGGTAGCTACTGGAGTAATAATAATAATAATAATAATAATAATTCCTAACTTAATACCATATATTATTTAATAATTTATATATTGACAGCTAGATCGCAGCTCCACATAGCTTCATAGGTTGAAGTACAAAGCTAGCTGCCTATTTAGCTACTTATGTTTCAGTTCCTCACTATGATAACTTAGCTATCTATCTATATATATATATATATACATATATATGTATAGCTTATTATATTTTAATTAGTTCTTATCATGTGATCTAGGTAACGTAGTTTTGCTGCTGCATTGATAGCCTCTTGGTGTAACTATTAAGCTAGCTAGCTATTAAGCTATCTATGTTTAGCCAGCTAGCTCTATTTACTAGCTACCTTATTTTTGAGCTACCTATACTTAGCTAACATACGCCATCAGCAGTATATATTGTAACAATAGATAGCAAGCTAGCATATGCAAGTTAGACGTAGTGAACAGTTTCATAATTGCTTTAATGATTTAAAAATAATGCTTTTTTTCTCTCCAGGTAATTTCAATCTGGCTCAAGTATGACAGCTAAAATTAAGGCAATTTGTTATACATTCTGTCCAAGAGATATTTCCAAAAAGTTTCAAAACAGCAATTCGGATTTATTTGACACTTCGGGATTTCAATAGCATCGGCAGAATAATTCATGCTGGTTGGTTTTAAATCGACGACTCAGCTCAGCTCCCTGCTATAATAACACACTCTTTTATTTGTCTAGAGGTAGTCTGGCTTGAACGGCAGCCTCAATGAGGCAGCATGACTTCACACATGCACAGTAGTCACTCTCAAAGTAGTGCGCTTGTTTAAGCCTGCAGCGAAGTGGTGACACCTCAAATGTCAGCTCGATTCTGTTACTGCGCCTCCGGGGTTTACATGGGAACGCCAAACGTCATCTGATTCTGGATCACAGTTAATAATGTTCTCTCTGCTCTGCTGATTTCCTTCTGCACAGTCTGTAGTGCCTTTGTCAGAGTGTGTGTGTGTGTGTGTGTGTATAAAGGGGAACTCCATTCTGACCAGGCATGGCTCCAGCACTCTCTCTTTTCCCATATGATGACTCATAGAAACGTGTTGGGGAATTTTAGCCCATGTGAAAACATTAAGCAAGGCTGAGTTTTTTTCCCGCCCTTTTTATTTTTTGCACTTTTTTACTATTAGTGGAACAATAATCCAACATGAACCTGGTTAGCTCAGCTTGTGCTCTAATTAATATGATGGAAATAATGTTCAGTTATCCAAGGAGGAATAAACATCTTCATTATAACATAAGTGGTATTTCTTAATAAATTTGAAGCATTTCAAGCATATTATTTTAATTGCCCTCTAGCTCTTATTTCCTCTTACACCTGTGTGCGCACACACCTGTCTTATCAGTTTTTCCCCTTCGAGTCAGTTGAAGATGATTTTAAGAATGACACATTGCAGGTGGATTGCTAAAATATTAAAAGATTTGGTCTGGGCCTTTTGGCTAAGTAGAGCACGCTACAGGAGGGTTTTGTGTGTTTTGCTTCTCCGCTTGGATGGAGAGGAATGACATTTGGCAGTGATCTGTTTTTCAGTCCAAACTTGAAAACAGAAACAGATCCTGGCATTTGCGTTCTTGCTAACAGAAAAAAAAGATTAAAATCCTTGCCAAATACACCCAAATGTGGAGAGCTTGGGGGGAGGGGGGGTTGTGATTTGCGGGGCTTGGAGTGGGTGGTGTGACATGAGCGCTGGAATTTTTCTACAAGGGCCTGATGGGTTTCCAGTAACTTTCCTGTTACATACAAATTCTAACAGATGCTATAGTTCATGTTATAGGCAGATCCTAGCATATGCTAGTTGCCTGTTAGCAATATAAACAACAAATAGACATGCAGCAGCAGCGTGACAGCTCAGTTCTGCAGGGTTCTTCCAGATGGACAAGCTGAAGAACTCTTCAATCCTCAGAGTGCACTTGAAATCTGACCTACTGCGTTAATAAGCCAGACAGAAACCATTTAAAAGGAGTCTCCTTCCATAAATGCTAATTAAACTTCACAGAAAACGTCACCATATCAATATCAATATCAACAATTCTTTTTTTTAGCTGTTTATGTAAACTGTAAACTGTTACAGTGCAAAAGTTTACACGTCCCTGTTAAAAATGCAGGGTTTTGTGATAACCAAGATAAATCATGTCAGGCCCTTTTCCACCTTTAATGAGCTATTTATGAGATAACCAACAAAATTCAAGTGAAAACCAAACAAACATTTTTGGAGACAAAATTATAATAACCTGGTTGCATAGGTGTCCACGCCCTTTTGTAATGATCATCGGCGAAGATCTGATTAACGTCATATCAAGAGCAGCTGTTTCTATAGGTTTTATTACTATAGGAATTATTTTTGAGCATAATTCTAAAAGATATGTTTGGCTCAAAAAACAAGATAGATTAACAGTGAAGCGTGGTGGTGGCAGCATGATGCTGTGGGGCTGCTTGGCCGACTTGCATATTAGGGATAAATTTAAATTAAAATTTTATATACAGAGATCTGTAAAGCTATTTATGACCCTGTCCATTATTTTAAAAATGTCATACAAATAAAAATTGGATTAAATTGAGTTAAATAGCTTTAAATACAGATCTATTTTGGCATAAAAAAGTGCAGGGCTCTGTTAGATAGCTGATGATGAAGAAATATTTTACTTTCCAGCATGATAACAACCCAAAGCACAAATTCAAGTCAACTACGGAATGGCTTAAGAAAAAGGAGTTCAGCATTTGGAATTGCAAGGAACAGTGGAACAAAATTGCCAAATCAGGATGTGCTAAATTGCTAGATTTGTACTAAAAAAGACTGCTTTATTACAAGCAAAAGGTGCGTTAACAAAGTATTACTTAAGGGTTAACTACTAATTAGTTGCGATACAGTACATTTTTTTTCCTGTTTTTTTTTATTTTTTTTTTTTACTTAAAATGTTTCTATTTCCTAATTTCTATATCACATTAAATGTGGAAAAAGATCTGACATGATTTATCTAGAGTTCTTTTTTTACACTGCACTACAAATATGATAAAAAATATTATAATGAGCACATCGGCTTCCAAACAACTGTCAGAGCTGCTGTTATAGGAAATGAATCAACACCTTCTGATCAATCAGAGTGAAGTATTCAGCAGCGCTGTAGTATAATAAGGATTGAGACATTGGTCAATTCTATCAGATGTGTCCTGTGCAAGGTATGGAGGAGTTTTTAGTTAAGTTTAAAGAGAGAGAAAGAGAGAGAGAGAGAGAGAGAGAGAGAGAGAGAGAGAGAGAGAGCATATTTCAGCAGCACCACCTAGGGTAAGCTTTAAATATTACAACACTGATAGCCGCTTGACATCCAACCCAATAAGATAATTGCCTTCCACATGTTCATTTTAGTGGAATTTTATGCCAAAGAAGACATAATTACAGACATATGAATCAGTTCATTCTAAACCTATGACACATTTGTGATGTATCAATTGAAATGTATAAGCCATTTAAAAAAGCAGCAAAATAAAGAACAAGGCATCGATAAAACTAAAATGCCAAATCATGCCAATACAAATGCTTTATTATAGTTTTCCATTTAAAGTTTATCACTAGATCATTAACAATTATTTCTTTTCTTTGTTTTTCTTTTTTTATAACAAAAACAAAATAAACTTTAGCTGAGCAACCATCTATCAAATCAGTACTAAAACACCGCTAAAATGATCAGTTAGTGAAAATATGTTTGGTTTGGCATTTCCAAAAAACAAAACAAAACCCCATAATTACCTGTAATAGTCTATGTGCAACTATGAGTTATTAGTGCAAACATGGGACTTTATTCACGCAAATATCTAATGTGCTGATGAGACATTATTTTTAACTGCCTAAAATAATTTCAATTAATGACAGCACATGTGTTTTCATCTTAATATATGAGGAATCATTTAAAATTACAAAATCCTCTTTGCTGTATAGATCAGCCTAAACACACACACACACGCACGCACGCACGCACGCACACACGCACGCACGCACGCACGCACACACACACAGTAATGTGTGAGCTTTAGAGAATTACAGTGGCTTTTCTCTAATATCTTTACAACAGCAAAATAGTGATAATTTAAAGGAAAATGTCAGAACAAAAACAACCATCATTTGCTCTTTAGCTAGGCTTTGTGTGTGTGGTACATAAATACAAATTGTTCATACAGTTTACAACAATGCTACAATGCAAATTAGTGAAGGAAGTATATATGTATATAGAAAAAGTTCCTAGTAAAATCAAACGTTATTAAAAGACAGAAATATAGGCACAAACATAAAACAGACTATTCACATGCATTTTGTGCAATAGTGTGCATTTTTGTGTACAGCAGGAATCTGAACTATACAGTCATTTGCAATACTGTCATCCACATCATGTTTTAATATATAAATAAAACAAAAACCAAGATTACATGGTGATAAAAAATAGAGGTGATACAGTCATGGCATTTACAGTGAGAGCACTTTTCGAGTTGAACATTTGATTGTATAGAGTATTTATCTTAACAAAAAAAAAAGGGACACACCCATTTTTAGAAAGCATACACATGTCAATTAATGAGCTGACTGCATTGTTATAGAGTACTGTGCAAAAGTCTTAGGCACATGCAAAGAATGCAAAGAAATGCTGTAAACTTCTAAAACACTGCAATTAAATCTTTCTACTTAAAAAAAAAATTACTACAACATGCAGTGAATAGTAGGCATGTCATGATTCACCCAATTCATGATTCAATTTTGTCACAATATTTTGAAAAAAAAGAAAGAAAATTTGAAAGAAAATTTTATTACAGAAAATGCAATATTTATTTTACTATTCTTCATCAACTTGAATAATCCTTTTGTTAAAAAAAACAACTTTTATTTCATTTTCTTAATGACCAATAATAATTATTTAGAAACATTTGTAAAGGTTGGAGTAAAATATAATAGCATATTAAGTAAAATAACAGCAACTAGCTATATTTACTTCTCTTTTCCTTTAGCTTTTGATAGTATGTAAAAAGATAGCTCCGATTTCTTGTTAAATCTGTTTATAAAGTTAATCGCACAAAAGCTCTTTCCCATTTTAGATATGTTTTTGCACTATTAGAGCTAGGAAAGCTAGGAAAACCTAAGAGCTTAATCATGGTTCATGTTTTATTTCCATCAATTCAAATGGTCATAAATTTGTACCATGATTTATTGATGCATAATATATTGTTACTAGCCTAGTAAACAGTAATAAACTAAACTTGGTGTGACAACTCTTTGCGCTTTTTTCTTAAATAGTACTCCCAGTTATAATGTGTGCAGTTTTATAAGGAACTGTGCTGGTAAGTTTTACTGAGCATCTTGGAGAATCTGCCACAGTTCTATAGGACACTTTGACTGCTGTACTTGCTTCTTTTTTTGCAGCAAAACCCAGGAGTCTTCATTATGCTTTTTTGTCTGAAAAGTGGTCTGTTATGTGGCTTTCTTTCTTTAGTTACATAAAAATTTGTATTTTTCATATACAAATTATTTTTGGGCAAAAGTAACATTTTTTTATGCATTTTAAAATGTTTATTTTGTACTAAAATAAATATCTATAACAAAATTTGTCCTAAAAAAAATTAGGGTGCCTAAGATTTTGCACAGTACTGTATTTTTTGTCTTTAATCAAGATTTTGTTTTTATCGACTTTGCTATAGTTTAATATAGATAAGCTTGTGTTTTAGTTGGTTATAACACTAACTTATGGGTTAGCATAGTTACTAAAATGCTAGTTTCTTAGTATGTTCACAATGTTGTAATTACAACAAGTGACAACTGGAAAATTCAAATCAGTGCAGATGTGCGATATCACTGACTTTTTTTCAATGTTAATAGTAATATCGAGAGGATCCTCAAACCAATACATATTTTGTCGAAACATTTGTGAGTAATCTGAATTTGAAATATTGACATTATGAATTATGTATGACTTATCAAGTAGGAATTCATTTCTATTAAATTAGCAATCAAAGCTCACTCGGCACAGAACAGAACAGACGTATAGCCATGCTGAAGAAAGTCCACTTTTAAAGCTACCCTGTATTTTATAACATGCCCTTGTCTTGCTTCCCTTCGCAATATCATGAGAATGTACATTTAGAGCCAAAAGGGCAAAATGTGCAATTTTTTAATAAGGATTCACTTGCCTTTATCAGCAATCAATGTGTCAATGTGTGTATAGTCCATTTACTTTGAATTACACAGCTAGCGAGACATATTGTGCTAAGTAGCTAGCACACTAGCAGAGGAAAGTAAGTTCCAGCAGCTGTTATGAACAGATCTAAATCCCAAATGGAATTTTAAATATTTTATTGCTTATGGCTGTTTAGTCTCTATTTGACTTACTTCTGATTTAATAAGAACGCTGTTAAGTTAATTAGCCTAATGCGCTTTTACACACCCATATTGTCTCTGTCTCAAACACTAGATTTCATGTCTAATTAATATTCTTTCTAGAACAGCAACTATTTTTGAAAAATGAGGATTAGAAAAATATTTTTTATGAATTATTCAGGAAGAGACAGGGCTGTCCTGGCGTTCATTTCCATATCTTTTACACATATGTATGAAAATAATGGCTTATTATTAACACACGTCCTGTATTTTTCTTTCTTGATATAAAGACAAAATGTGTCTGGTTCCTCTTACGTACAGCAAGCTGTAAATGCTAGGTTTTGTGCAAATGTGTAATCGTGTGCTGATCATCAGACGATACAACAAGCACAATACTGACATCCCAAAATGCATCACAATATCATCACTTCACCTAGGCTGATACGGGGAGGACGCTACTGTCGTCCGTATTTTTAAACAAAAAAAAAATCGAACGGATATTAAAGGAGCATGTTTCTCGTTACGGTGGTTCTGTAAGTTTGGCAGACTGAACTGTCGCTCTGACTGAGGAAGAATACGCACAGAACTATTTCCTAGCTACTTTGATTAGCACCATGTAAATGTATGCTAGTTGCCCATGTATACTAGTTGGATGCTAGTTGGTAGTTTAAATGTACGTTGAGTTGCCCGTTAATTGTAGCTGAAGAAACATGACACAAAAAAATAGATAAAAAAAAGATAAACATGCCATTGAAGACCAAGGCGATTAGGCAGCTGATATTTCTTTGTGGTTGTCAGCTGCTTACATTTAGCTAACTAATTTAGCTTCTAGACAAGCAGTATACTGTATGTAAGACATTAGAGCTCACTGAAATACTGTAATCTATGCTTAAAGGAATTGTTTGGCAATTAAATTAAAAAATATATCATATCAGCACGTCTATTGCTCTGTAAGTGAGCTCTAGTCACTTAGCTTGTGCTTCGGTTCAGTTTCTCTTTCATCTTCAATTCCATCACTTTTATTCTATGCAATGTTGTATGTTGGAGACAAAAAATGCTATTTTTATTAGATATTATTTTATTTAATATTTTGCTAGTGTCCATGATGGTCATTGGTCTGTTTAGGTTTAGGTTAGATGGTCTGTTTAGGTAGCACAAGCTACACTGTCTACACATCCACTCTTTTTACTTAGGATGATGATGAACCTTCAGCATTTCCTTATTGCCACAGAAAAGAGATCCCATTTCCCCGAAGCTCCGTCCTACATGCATGTGTAGGTATATCAAGGATCCAAATCTTTCTCATCAGGCGTAAGGTGCAAAAGAACCCTGTCTAATAATGACTAATAACTGATTATGGCTCAGCACGTTCCTCTAGTACACGGACATGAAGCCGGTGCTGCTCCAGTGAACTTTCTTTTTCAGTAGGAGCGGATTCATTTCTATACATTTTACAATTCTTAAGAACCTCTAGACAACATTAGATAAATGTAAATGAGTGCAACATGGTGTTCCAGAAGAATACTAAATATTTTACACCTAGACTATGATGTTATATACAGGGATACGGTTGAGACTACATACTCCTGTGCATGCTGACGTAGTAGAAATCAGATGGCAGTAAGAGGCATTGTATCTTGATGGACGATTATGAGAACAATGTTGTCTTGTAAATGTTTAATATTGGTTCTTTGTGTTCATTATGTTAACTGACTAAATGGTCAATTAAAAAAAAGCAGAGTGGTTGTAGAATAGACATTGGCAAAGGTGCTATATAGTTAGCAAAGTGCTTTTAGTCAATAACAACAAACCATCCCGGACTAATTTAATGAAGAACCACGCCGTGTAGCGGCGTGAGATAACTCGCACAATAGAAACACTTAGACCCGAGTGGAGTGTGTTTGTATACATCATTGAATGTATAATGAAGAATACATTTTACAGTATATTTTAGATGTATGACTTCTTTATCATCTCATCTGTGTGATCTCCTGATACAGAAATGTTGGTGTGCCTCACTCGCCCAGCCACAAGATGGCACAAATCGCCAGCCTTGTCTTCTTCAGGCCAGGTCTAATGCTTGATCTCCAGGATGGAGGGATTGTGGTCCAGTATTGCCAGGATGATCTTATCCATGTACTGCCGGAGGCGGAAGTTAATTTCCTCCTGCTCCTTCAGAGCCTCGACCAGCTGCAGGACGAGAACCGCATGAGTGTAAACATGCGTCTAGGAATACATGCACGCACATACAAAGGCTAAAAAAGGCGAGTGGTGGCGAGACTAAGTTGTTTTTGTTTTAGGACCTGTGTTCATCCCAAACACTAGAATTCAGGTCTCATTAAAGTTCTAACAAGTTCCATCATACTAAATGTACAAACCTTCAGTGCAGTGGGGACCGAAAGTGAAAATTGGAGACCACTATTGATTATTTCATACAACCTTTCAATACAACCAGTAGCGTAACCAAAACATGAGTGAAACGTAAAGTCTTTTCAGGGATTTCAGAAGTGGTATGCCCCCATTAATGACAGCATTCACTCAAGCTGGCATGGACTTCACACATTTGTGTAAAACCTGATATTGGATCAACTCCATTGGCGTATCGTCTTAACATGTGCTTAAAAATACTGACCATATTCACACAGTGGATCAATAAGCTCAAATAATAGGATAATGTCATATAATCTGCAAAATCTTTGTCATTTCAACCTATCCTGACTGATCAACAACAGTGGATAATGAAAATCCGGCGGGACATCGGGCCATATTTCAAGGTTACCAACATATTGATAACCCAATTCAATAGCATTGAGCCACCTCCTAGTTAACATTAACGTTTCCGTTTAATAACGTGTTTCACGATACGATAGAAAAGGCATGACTTTAACAGTCTTGCTGGTTTTCACCTGACCTCAGAGATGTTCTGGTTAAGTCTGTACCATTATGTGACATTATGCTCACTGGAACATATATTTCTGTTCATACAGATTACATCCAACACATCTGTATAAAGATTACATCATATACTTAATCAGAACATTTCTGAGGATATCACGTAGATATTCCAGAGTTAATTTACACCTTTCCTATAAAGCTAGGAAGTGGTTGAACGCTAACGTTAGCTGTTATCTAGCAATAGCTAACGGGTTAACAAATATGTTGTTTTACCTTCAAATATGGCCCGATGTCCCTGCGGATTTTCACTATCCACTGTCTTTTCTGTTCAGATCAGCCAGGAAGCGACAACGATTACAGCGATTCCTTATGGTTATATATGACTTGCAATTTTAAACACAGCAGTACGACGTTATGCTTTTATTTGAGCTCCCCACCCGAGTGTGACATCAGAGGAGAATGGTCGCCATGTGAATATGGTCAATTGAAGGGATCATTGAAGATTGAACATCCAAGATATTGTACAGTTTCCTTTCTTTGGTTAAAACATATTTTACAATCTAAAACTGTTTCTTACCAGTTTGGAATGGTCTGACTTTTGGAATCAACGGGAAGTCTCAAAAGTACTGACCCACCTTTTGTTGCTCTGGATGCTCCAATGTGCTGCAATATACTGTGCTCGAGTATATGTGATGTAACATACTGTAAATATTTCCACTTCCGAAAATCAATTTATGTCAAATACTCACCCTTGCTTCAGCAAATAATCTTACTAGGATACTGTAGATTTGTCCTGCTGCTGTATTCGTAAAGACGACCATTTTAACGAAAGTCGTGTGCATTAATATTAGAACGCTAGAACACATTAATGAGACTTCTTGATAATCGTTATTTAAGGGATGCACTGATCTGAATTTTTAAAGATTTTGGATACGATAGCAATAATGTAGCTCTGGGTAACCTGCTAGTGATTTAATTCACAGTGATTTAATCTCACAGATGTTCTCACTAAGAATGACCTAGGAGCGCGACTAGTAACTTCAAATACAACAATAACAATACTGAATATGACCATGAGACCCAGATATCGTTATACTAGCCTATTAATGTTTCCGTGTCCCAAACCACTGACAAATGTTTTGTCTCACCTCGTCTCTGGATGCGTTGTCAATCTCGGTGGCGAGACTCTGAGCTTTAGTGTGGCAAGCAAAAAGGTTTTTAGCCTCGTACAGACTGAGACTGAGAATCTGCCCGTTCAGATCATCATTCTGATCCCGCAGTTTATGGTTTTCCTGTCAGGGGATAGATTAACGATGAGTGATATAGAGGCGTGGGGTTTACATGCTACCAGATATGCATCATAATTTGGTTCTTCTGCAAAGACCAGCAATCTACCGATGAGACATGATAACACAATCGCAGGCATAGTGAGGAGTTTTTATACCTGTCGCAAGCGTTTGACTTCATGCTCGAGCTCGATCTCGCGTGTTCGAGAGCTGAATTCAGAAAGGGCGTTTCTCCCACGTCCAGGTTTCTCTGTTTCTAACTTAAACACCTGCAGATGCTCCAGCTCCCGACGCAGGTCCTCTATCAACTACACACACATATACAAAGAGAAATGATGCATGCACAAAAACAGAGGAGCATGTGGATTAATACAGTTTGAACCTATCGTTTATGTTCCAGTCGTAAATATTCAGATCCGTGCTGCAATAGAAAAATGAATCAACAAATTCTGATTCAAGAATTCCACCACACTGTGGTATAATTATTACAATCAACACAGTCAAAAGAAAAAGGACTGTGATGTCGTAGCTCATGCCACATGTATGCTAATGTATGAATCATAACTCTCAGTGAAAACAAAGGCTTACTGTCCGAATGAGACCATAAATGACATTGGCGTTCTGATACCTTCTTATATTTGTTATTGTATCTCTCTTATTATATCACTTTTCAACAACAGACTGCTGGACAACGGAGATTAGTTGAGGATTAGAATTTGATAACCGATAATTAAACGACAGCGTCTCACTTCTTGCATGGCCTCTCGTTCTTTCTGAAACTCGTGTCGATTCTGCCACAGTTTGTCCATCATCTTCCTGTACAGATCCATCTCGTCCTTTAGACGCAGGCTCGTGTCTTCCAGTTTATCAGTCATGCGCTGCTTCTCCTGCAACAAAGGCAGAGGCGATGAAGGAGAAGCTAGAGATCGTGGTAATTATTCCGAAAGTCAACAGATTGATGACGTCGCTCACCTGGTCAAGTTTCTCGGTCTGAGACTTTAATCGGCAAACGTTCACCTTCATCTCAGTGTTCTCCTCCTCTAGCTGCTGTATTCTGGGGAATTTTTAAAAAAATTAATAAACGTTCATTTGAACACTAAAATTCCTGCACTTCTTTCATTCGAAAACATATGAAAACCTACTTGTGAAAATTATATTTCAGTTCTACTAATAGATCCCCCTAAATCCTACATAGTTGACTTTAAGTTTATTTGAATAAGACCTGAAGTCCAAGTGGCTGAGATAAGTAACATTCCCATTTTATTGTTCTGATTCCTCAAACATGAACATCTTTTCTCAATGTGATGATAACATTTTTTAAAAAGCCTGTGGCTCTGTGACCATTTCTAACACACTAGCTCATCACGTATACGGCCAGACGGATACCTGAGCTCTGATAGTGCATGTGAAAGTGTGTGTGTGTGTGTGTGTGTGTGTACCTGTTAGAGAGGAGCTCTATTTGGTTGCTCTTGTCTTTCTCCATCTTGCTGTAAATCTCTCGATGTCTCTTCAGCTCCTCCTCCAGACTTTGCTCTGCTCGTGTCTCCTGGTCCTTAATCTGCTCCTCCAGCTCATGTACTCTGTACACACACACACACACACACACACACCATCATATCCCCTTGAGGTACAATGTGTATTCATGTTTCTGTGACTTGGATCAGGTTTGTGTATTCAAACAAAATGTTTAAAGAGTTTTTGTGTTAGTTTCTTATGACTACATCAGAGACCACTGTTGCTAGGCAACTTGGAAATATAACTATGAGTATAAACTATGACAAACAATGGTGGCTAACTAGCTAATCTTTTATCTACACAATGGAAGATGTAATGGCAGAATGAGACAAAGATGTCCGAAATATCAACATTTCCTTCAGATCTGTTGTTCAATTGATAAGAAATGACTTGGGGTGATTACAATTATTCTCTAAAACAGTTAGCATTGGCCGCTAATGGAACTGCCATGGGTTCAGCTACATCAAGAAGCATCAGTATTCAGCTCACCTCATTTCTGAGGTGTCAGAAAATAGCAAAAGATGGATTCTTCGATGTGGATTCTTATTTACATAAAGCACACACTACTGCGTCTGAATGAAGTCCTTCTGTTATATTTAGGAGTATACTGAAGACATAAGATTTTATATTACATGCCTATGGTATATGATGACGTGTCTACCTGTGTACCAGCTGTGTGTTATCCTGTTTCAGTTTGGATTTCAGGTCTCCGTTTGCCAGGCTGTCGTTCTCCAGCTCTGTCACCTTCTTCTCCAGGTAACTCACCTGAGGTAACACACACACACACACACACACATACACAAACATTTCTCTAACTATCCTTTTGAGGACCTTCCATTTACATCATTATTTTTGCAGGTAATTATGCTATGACACACCATAACCTAACCCTAACCTTAACCTAAAGGAAACCCCTTGGTGCTTTCATGTATTTATTTATGTGTTTTTAATGAAAGCTGCATTTCAAAAAGCAGTTCGTCTCACACGGTCCAGCCTAAGGTCAAAACCATCAGACATTCCTGTCCTTGTTGGGACCGAGATACAAAAGCATGCCCTGGCACATACCTGCGCAGAGTCTGAAAGCCTTATTTTTTTGATTGGATGAGTGCGCAGAATTGTACGATAGTAAAGACTGGAAAGGATGCAATGGTTTCATCTTTAAAACCCCTCATAATATAAACGACAGGTCTCAGCTGTATTCAAAATGGAACAGCCTTCAATGACACAGATGCAGGCTAGACTTTGAGATGCACCGACTGACTGTCTGTGTGTACAGTGATGAAGCTCTCTGTACCTTCTCAGTGATGTCAATGTCACAGGAGTCGATGCTGTCGCGGAATAAATCCTCCGTGCTGCCATGACTACTGCTGAAGTTACTGTGATGGAAAAGCTGCCTGTGAGAGAGAGAGAGAGAGAGAGAGAGAGAGAGTGAGAGAGAGAGAGAGAGAGAGAGAGAAAGAGAGCGAGATTAGGGCGTTTATGGAATTTTTAATAATAATTAGTTTAGCTGCCTCCTTTGGCAATATGCCTTGTATATTTATCTAGTGTAACTCTGTCAATGCAGTTATGTTCTTGTCAGTATGACTATATGTGTTGCAAAAGTTCCTACATGCCTAAGCAAATCCCTGCACACAAATTAGCCAGCTTAATTAGCCAGTTGAACTTGTTTTAATAAGTACTGTGTAAGGGATGTTGGGTCAGATATGTATATGTATGATGCGTGAGGAAAGCTGGTGAATGATAGATGACTGTTAGTTTGTTCTGTTGTCTATTTGAGAAGTTGTAACGCTAGAAATCTCATGATATTTGACTAGTGATTAGTATTTCGAACTTGGTTATATGCAGCGCGAGTGAGCCTGTGTCTCAGCGAGCCATGTGTTTTAGCTTTGCTCTCTATACTATATTTTAAGTAGCTAGCTGAAGTTAGATGTGGTAGAACCTTATGGAAGTCCTGTTCAGTCCATGTGTGCACACACCATGCTGAGATTATAATGGAGCAGCCCTTTTCCTTTTAACCAGATATTATATCTTAGCCAGTTAACATTAGGTGACTACATCATTCTGCATGTTACGTGCCGTTAATGATCCTAATATAGCTACGCTGCAGTATTGGTGATGCATGGTATTGCTGCTTGATCAGACAGTCAGAGTAAAAGCTCAAACTAGCAAACTGATGTGCCAGTTTTCACACTGACTTGGACCAGGTAAATATACTAATAGGTATGAAAATGCCCTTTTTCATTCAGTCTAATTCATACAGTTGACCAAGGAGGAAATTAGATGTGCATTTATAAAGCAAAGCTTTGAATGGAAAACCAATGTTTTAACTATATGACAGAAATTATAAGTCCTATTCATTAAACATTCCGTTCTTACCGTCCAAAAGCTGTGCTGGAGATCTTCCTGTTTGGGCTGAAATGCAACAAGAGCAGTTAGTGACAGTAGCCTACATGTGCTACCATTTGGATGAACTATTTGGCATTGCAATAGTAATACAGAAACACTGGAGTAGTGTTTTCTCAGTGATAGAATAAATACTCACCTGTTGGCTTTGAGGTTTTTGAGTCGAGCCTCAAGGTCGTTGAGCAAGTTGACTTTCTTACAGCATTGAGAGCAATAAACATCCAGCAGCTCACTATTGTAAAAGTGTCTGATTTTCTGAGGTGTATGGCCAGCACTACGTATAGAAAAGAAAAGTAAAACTGTCAGATGTCATGTACATATATAATGTACATTTGCACTGTTGCATGGTAATAGTAATAGTAACAATGGTAACTCTTGAACTAAAGTAATACTAGAGATAGGAAAAGTGAACAATTCTTAAATGCATCCTCAAACATAAACCATCGTAGTGTGATTTTTACATAGGCTTATGCACAAACATTTCTCACTGTAAAATGTCAATAGTACCAAACATTTCTGATGAGAAATGAAGTGTGATGGCTGTCAAAATGCTCATAAATCAGTGCTTGTGACAGTTGAGACAATGACTTGGCCCAGGTGTGGCCCAGGGACTCCATAGTACCCCCATATGACACTGAGTCTTGCATCTGGCATATAGTTTCACATACATGCACCAACTTTGGTAGGCATGTGGGCCTAACCAAGACGAACAAACTTGCAGTAACATTGTATTAGCTACACCCAACAGGAAACGAGTTATTCTGGATTTTGTGTGTTACATTGATATACTCTTGGGCAAAAGCCCAATATTGCAAAACATTAAGCTTTTAATGGTCTCAACAGCAAATCATTGGTCAATAATCAATTAGCAAGAATTAAATAAACAGATAAAGTAAATTGGTGTGGGACAACATTTTTCTCGATTTCCTTTAAATGTTGAAGTCTTGTGGGTAAACTTGTAGACGGCTTCTTACAGAAAGAAGAGTCCATGTTAAAGTCTTCAAACAGAAAATATTTTGGAAAATTTTGAACACCCAGGAGTGTATTTCTTTTGCCCAGGAGTGTGTGTTACATTTTGATATACTTCTCCTAGATGGTTCGTCAGATTCATGTCAGATTTGCTAATTATGATGTCGAGATGTTACCGATTTTAAACTGTTAAGGGATTTTTGATATCTTGCAAGGAGTTGAAATGGTAAAAATTTACGTCTCACCATGCAAACAGGAATGTGTCATAAATTCTCCATGCACTGCTTGATACGGCTCAAACGTCACAGGTTAGACACTTAGCCCAGAGTGAAAAGATGAATTCGGGTACCTCTCACCAGATTTTTGGGTTGTTTCACCAGACTGATGAGTGACAAGATGTTTAACCAATCAAATGAATGAGTTGAATGAGTGTGTGGGTTGGTTTATAGGTGCTTGAGACACATTTGGACAAGGGTCAGCAGGAGGAATTCCACATACTGAGAAAAAAACTAAATACTCTTTTAATTGTCAAGTGGTGTTAATCTGGTGATATTGCCAGATGTGCGAGGGCCCACTTGTGTTCGCTGTTTGCAACTATTCATTTTAAATTGTATTCAGATTTAAATTTGTTTTAGTGGTTAGTATGCAAATGAGCTACACTATATGTTTGTATTATATAAAAGCAAAGAAAATCACAAGGAAAAATAAATTTTTTTCAGCAACTTCCAAAGTCACAGAATTAGGAAAATTCCAAATTGATGCCTGCTCACAAATAGAAGTTGAGCATCTAGACAAATGAATCTTAGCATTAAAAAAAACCCCTAGATTATTACATTCAATTCAATTCACTTTTATTTGTATGGCACTTTTAACAATGGACATTTCTGAAATAGCAAATTTACAGAAATTTCTGGATACAATTTTAAATTTATCCCTAGTGAGCAAGCCAGACAGTGGCAAGGAAAACCTCCCTGACACGACATGAAGAAGAAACTTTGAGAGGAACAAATCCGCATCTGGGTGACACCGGAAAGTACAATTACAAATCATTTCTCTTTTATAGGTGTATACTATATAGCCGAAAAGTGCCAGTGTGTAAACAGGAACCTATAAGCGTATGAGTAACATATGCACAGAAGCATCAGAGCCATTTCTGAAATCATTATAGTTTTAAATTGAAGTTTTTAACTGTTAGGATGAAGAGTTGAATGCAGAACTGTTCTTAGTAATTGCAGTCCAAAGGCTATATGAAAAAGAACATGCCAGCCATCTTCATGGTTTCTAAATTGTAGCATCCACAGTAATGTCAAGGTGATCTTTAGGTTGGTCATGTTGGGACATCCTAAGCAGCAGCAAGTGATTTTCAGGTGACAAACCGAAGAAGAACATCAGGATGGATCAGGCAGGTCATGATGAGAACAGAAATGATCTGTTGCTGGCCAGACTGGAAGCTTGCCTTTTTGCTTCATGCCCAAGGAGAGCACAACATTGACATTCCATTTACATTTACATTCACAGCATGTAGCAGATGCCCTTATCCAGACATGTCTTCATACAAGTACAAATAGGTCAGGGTCTAAAAATATCATTAAAGCTAAAACCCTGTTAGAGGAGAGAGTACAGTAATGAAAACGGAATACACTCCCACGTTCCAGGATGACAATTGCAGGGTGCATGTGGCCAAATGTGGGTGACATGTTTGATGAGTCACACACAGATTTGGTGGTATGTATCTTGCAGCTGTCACTGTGGAGTGTAGCATCCACTAGCACGCTAAGTTCAAGTGTTCAACCAACAGACTGTACAATAAAGTGGCTGTGAGTAAACTTGTGTCCCTGCTGCTTATATGTCCCTGCTGTGTTTAAATCCCAGCACCACCAAGCTGCCACTGCTGGGCCCTTACGCAAGGCCCTTATCCCTCAACTTAATTTACAGCCTATTTATGGTTGTTAATTAATCACATGTTCATGACATCCTGACCTGTTAATGCTGGGATTACACTACACAATATTTTTGTCTTTCACGATGGTCACCATGTCAGATTAGGCAACCATAGTACCATAAATTCCTTCCGTGTCATGACTGGGAGACTGGCAGCACTACAAGCTTGATCACTGCCAATAATTATTCACGTACTTGTGTGTTCTTGGGGAGGAGGGTCAAGATATTCTCAATCATGGCTATAGAAGGAACGTCAAGGAACACATCATAGGAGTCGTCAAACCAGGCAAGAAAATACAAAAAAATAATCTAAAATACAAAACTTTTGGTCTGGGCGTTGTGGGACGTCTCAGATGCAACATAGCTGTTTGTTGATTATTTCACACTAAAAGGCTTGTTCGTTGTTCCCATCCCTCGTGTTTGGGAATTTATCAGCCACAACAAAATTGGGTTAAAAATAGGGCTCAATTCGTATAGTCTGATCCCGGCATAGGACAGATTGAGCCATGGGTAACTAGCTAACACAAGCAAGCTAACGGAAAGAAGGTGCATTACTAAATGCATGGAGGCATGAGGACAGAAGAATTAATTTTTGTAACAAAAGGCTTTATTTTGGTTGGTGAAATTAAGGCTAGGTTAAGGTTTAGGCATAGCATTAATTAGCTTTATTACTAATTATGTCAGTGGAAGGTCCTCACAAAGATAGTAAGACAAACATGTGTATCTGTGTGTGAGATGAGTGTCAGTAACCTGGAAGGCAATGAGGATCCCAAATCAGAAAATCCATTAGTCCGTGTGTCATCATCAGCACAGGGGCTACTAGGAATAAAATCTACATCTTCTCCTTCTCCGTAATCTTCAAACTGCTCCTCGGCAGAAATTACAGATGCCGCTGTCGATGAGACAAGCTGACCCGAACTGCAGAGAAAATGATTTATTTTACAGCAAGACTTGAATCTTATTGAACTTCCACCATCAGCATCTTGCCTCCTGTTTTATTCACCTGCTTCCAGGTAGAAACAATCCACCCAGGACTTCCTCTTTGTCGTCATGGCGAGCGTCAGATGACTCGGACCCTGCGCTGCCGTCCATTTCGGAGTCGAGAGGGTATAACAGGCAGGGCTGCGTAACGACACTCTCATCACCACTCTGCGTACACACAGTACACAAACAACACACTCAGTATTGATTGATGTACACAACACACAGAAAACACACTCAACACTGATTAATAGCCACTCGGTGTCAGTTATCACACACTCTATATACACTGAAGCCCACTCTACACAAACACATGTTCAAAATGATATATTATGCATACTACTCATATTAATCCCCACCCTTACAGCAGACTTCGACAAATCCAGTACTATGTACTGCTCTTACGTAGCAAGAAAATAAGAACGCATAATATAGCTGTACTGTATTTATTTAAAGACCATTGTTATATTGATCAAAGTTTAACCTTTAAAGGTAACAGAAAAACATATATTAACTCATTTTCTGTCTTCATAAACAAGCTAACACCAAGCATTAACAAAAGCTAAACATCTTTTTGCTAGCCTTTGCATGTCAGTTAATGAATAATAAATTCAAGCACATAATCATTACTACCTGTGTAAAGAGTTAACTTTAACTGCTTAACAATCCATAAGTGTCACACACTGACTTCAACAAACTGTTTTCGTGTACATGTTGAAGGTAACCAGGCGAACAGGCTAATGCTAACTGATAGCTATTAGCAACAACTAAATAGCTCGCTGGGCTGCTAGTTTGTTTTTTTTGGGGTTTTTTCTGATATGGTGGCTGCCACCGATAGCACTTACTATTCACATTTCTTTTTTCATTAGTTCTTTCATTTGGAACTAGCCATGACGTTTTGTACAGAATGAAAAATTAACTTCAGGAAATTTAGCCTATTTGTAAGGTTAAAGCTTTATTAACTTTTTCTTTTTGCAGCTTTTGACTTAAATCATCAAAAGAGACATTTTAGGTCACACATTGAACACCCTCAAATATTAAGCAGTCTGAATTAATCCCAAAGTTTAATTCTGGTTTCTTAATGACTTAATAACTGATATTGTCTAAATACACTCGTGAAGTAAATGTGAATATATCGGTATGGGATAGGCGAGTGAACTGAACGAACATTGTTTTTCTTCCTTTCATTCATTTATTCAACATCTTGCCTAACGTCTTCATCCTTCTTGTCCCAAGTATCACACAAACCAGACGCCGGAAAAAGAACCATCAGACCCTGGACTGGAATCTGATTTTACTCTGATTTGAAACCACATCCAAATGTGGCTGGAATCTAATGGGGAAAAAAAAGGCTCAAATTCCTTTTTTTCCTCATGCTGATTTCAAAAAATCTTTTCTGTCCAGGATCAGATTGGCCAAAAATTTGTTTGCTATCTGAACATAGCTTATGGTTTATCTTCTCTGCTGCTCTCAGCCAATCAGAACACACTGTACTGGATTAATATTAACGAAGATTGATGCTCTCTCTCTCTCTCTCTCTCTCTCTGTCTGTCTCTCTCTCTCTCTCTCTCTCTCTCTCTCTCTCTCTCTCTCTCTATACACACGTGGACAAAATTGTTGGTACCCTTCAGGCAATGAAAGAAAAACTCACAATGGTCACAGAAATAAC
>JAQQZX010000008.1:15197562-15220999 GCA_030068355.1 Notoglanidium maculatum | reverse complement strand
AGAAAGGCACCCTGGGTGACCTGGGGATCGAACCCAGGACCTTCTTGCTGTGAGGCGACAGTGCTAACCACCGCACCCAAACTTATTCATGAATGATATATTACACTTTTGTTACCATTATAGTTACATTTAAAAAGAATTGGATTGGATGTGAAGACGGTCCTGTAAGTTTTACGACACAGAGAATGTCTTCAAGAGAAAGAGGTGAATGATGAGAGAACACTGATTTTCCTCGACAATACTATAAATGGATAAATACGGCGACAAAATGAAAAAAAAAGAAAAGAAAATATGTCATATAAAATAATATGCTTTCTATCTCTTCATCAGAGATGCATCACACCACCCTGCTGCTGAGTATTTTCCTGTCCTAGAGTGCTTTATTGAATTTACAGAGCTATTAGAATAACCATTCAGCGGTTTATTACTGCAAGGACGGTGTGTGTAAGAGTGAAACGCAATTTGGGATCCTCTGTTCTTTGGTTATTCTTTCTTTATGTTTTCCTTCTCGCTTATTTTTCTTCTCATAATGTTTTTTCTATGTTCTGTTTTCCATATTCTGGAATCAGCATGTAATCTGGGGGCAACGTAACATTTTGTTCCCGCAAGGGTAAAGCTCAGCTAAGAGCCGTCGCTGTCAGATGAACGCTAAAATCCCAGCAGGAGTGGCAAGGAGGAATTTCAATGGAAGTCATGCTATTGTTCCCTGACCTTTACACACACACACACACACACACACACACACAGGCGCGCATGCATGCATACACACACAGCAGGTGGTCTCCCAAGTGTTCACTCAATCACCACACACACACACACACACACACACACACACACACACACAGATCTACAGTGGTACTTGAAAGTTAAACGACATTTTGCTATTTCATTAAATATATTGGCTCATTTTGAATTTCATGACGACGAGACGTCTCAAAAAAGTTGGAGAAAAAAGAAGAGGAGATGCTACACAGTGGTAAACATGGCCTTGTCCCAACTTTTTTGAGACGTGTTGCTGCCGTGCCGATATGTTTTCTATGTTCTGTTGTGAATAAAACATGGGTTTATGAGATTTCCATATCATAGCATTCTCTTTTTATTTACAACCTCCCAACTTTTTTGGAATTGGGGTTGTATGTGAACCTTTGCTTTGGTTCATACTGTATTTATGCCAAAATCTAGAAAATATAGAAAAAGGGTTCACAAACTTTTAAGCACCACTGTATGGCTGTATGATAGAATTTAAGCGGAAACCTGAGCAAACAATCCTGAAACACTTCAATCTGAATCTCTGATCTCACACATACAGCAGGGGGGTTGATTTATGTGTCAATTTATTAATTATTAGTTTAAATAATCTACATTCAAAACCAATTCAACTTTTCAGTTTGCAGAATACATTTTAATCTTAATAGATAACTTTAATGAGAGGTAAGTTTTGCACCTTGTAATAAATGTTTTAATTTATTTTATTTACCTTCAGTACCTACGTTATCCTGTGGATCTGCAGCCTGACCCGGGAACACAAGGTGCGAAGCGGTTTTACACCATGGATGGTAATCTAGCCAATCAAATTTCACCATGCACACACTCAGTCACACACTCGTGCAACTTATTAATATCATTAAAAATTACTTCTGTGATATTTAAACCGTGAAGCTCTCTCATTAAATCACACAGATGCAATATTGACGAATTCCAGTTGCTAGCTGTAACATCCCTTATGATGACATCATAGTGGACGCTACAGCTTTTGACCAATCAGCGGCGTCGTTTGACAGCATCAAGAAAAGCGATGATCCTTATCCTCAGGAGATCACGACTTCCAAACCCAAGGAGGAGTCCAAGAGAGCAAAACTGGCTATGCTCTCTGAGTGGGAGGGATGTCATTATTGTTTCATCTGTCAATCATATCAACACTAGCCAATTGCAGGCATCTGTGAGCTCATGTATTCAGTTAGCATTTTCCTGCATCCTGTGACTCCTGTGAGCAGGTAGACCTAGATTGGGTGTAGGAATTGGCAAATGACCGAATTGGGAGTATTTTTCTGTGTGGCAAAAACCAATAAATTGCTAATTTGGACAATAATATTTAATGGTGGGTATACACTGTGCCATTCTGTGCAACGATGAAAAATGTCCAACATGAAAGTGGCCATATCTAAATGGGGATCTTACTTCACACTGTGAAAGAGGTTCAGAGAATTCCCTTGTCACGGTCTTGTGAGCAAAGATAGCCTGGGACAAAATTCCAACAGTGCCAGAAATTTAGAATGACCATCTCACAATTTGACTACTGCTACGACCAACATTTCTAACCAATCAATAGGAACGCAGCATGAAATCACTCACTGATCAGCGCTATAATGGCACCAAACCTTATTGTAGTGCTTAGCTTCATTGTCTACCACTATAGTGGCGCACGCTGATGATGTTTTATTCTTGTATATTGACTTGTGTCATAGCCTACAATTCAATATGTGTTATCATCATCATCTATTCTACATACATCAAACTTGATAGCATTCCCAAAAAACATATATACGATTGCTGAAATCTCACAGTCTGTATGAGCGTAATGGGAACTGACAGGACTTTCTCGGCAAAAAAAAAGTATAAAATATTCAACTTTGTAATGAGACGCAACAAGAGAGTCAAACAATGGGGTCACCAACGGCAGTTCAAGAATGGGGATTAAACAATAAGCCCACACACACACACACAAAGACTCACATACAAACACACACAAGCTAATTAGCATGCCAATAGCTTGACCTCGTTCCCCTGTCACAGATTACCACACAGTTCAGACTCGCACTCATTCATTCAGTAGCACTGGGCCGACTGGGTTTAGCTTAAATTCCACTGGAGGGCACGAAGATCCTCAAACACACACACATTTAAAATATAATAAAATAACTAAGTGTTGATTTTTTTTCATCTGATTTGTTCAAAACTGAGAAATGGCTGTGAGTGGCGAGTGACTTTGCAAAAGTAATGAAGTGGGACGTTAGCTATGTTACCCGCGACATAAAGCTAAAGGTCATCCGTCTTTATCATCTCATGTCCTGAAATGTCCTAGTCTCAGAAATGTATTTGACATCATTCATTTGACGTCACCTCATGGTTGGTGAAAGACCACGAGGTGTTGCTAGTGGAGCAGTTCCCTCCACGATCTTCTTAAGCCAGGGATGAGGAACCTGATCCATGGAGGGCGGGTGTGGGTGAAGGTTTTTGGCATGACCTCTCAATCAGCCAATAATAAAGGTGTTCAGAGCAGTGCGAGAAGGTTTTATTAATTGCTGATACATAGGTCGTCCAAAAAACCTGCACCCATACCAGTCCTCCATGGATCGGGTTCCCCATCCCTGCCTTAAGCAATGGAGATAGGCGTTGCCTGGTGTTTTGGTGGTGGCAAAGAGCTGCGACTGTAATCCCAGTTTTTAGACCATTCATACTCTCTTCGTACCACACTCATATTACACAGATGTGGCTCTACTCCATTGAGGATGCCAACGTGCCAAACACGGTGTCAGGTACTGGTCGACTTTTTCTCTAATCAATTATCAGAGATGGACAACTCCCCAGCCTGCAGTGGACAGTGGATGGGTATGTAGCAGGTGGGGTGTGGTTTCCGCATGGGTTTGAGGTGTGACAGCACATATTGCCTCACGTATATTTATGTGATTTCTCTTCTCTCATTCTTTGAACAGTTATCTGAGCATGTGTGTGTGTAGCTATAACTGGAGAAAAGCTGAGCAGAATCAGTGATGAGCGAGCTGAAAACTTTCTGATTGTGCACCGTGCCATGCGACACGAGCATGAATAAAAAGCTCACATACACTCTTAACCCGAGTCTGCTGTGTGGGAGTGGCCTGCTGCCAAGATTGTTTTAACCCAAGTGTTGGCTCGAGACAAATACCATTTTATATTTAGATTTTGGTCTCTGAAATTACTTTGAATGAATCAAATAAAAGACACACACACCCACACACCGGACTAAAACAACAGAGCCTGCTTGTATGCCGCACCCGTTATCTCTCTCTCTCTCTCTCTCACGCTTTCTCTTTCTTACCCTAGGTGTCAGGGTGGAGTGGTCACTCCCTCCCTCTCTCATCCCTCCATCGTTCGTGGACATCCAGTGCTCGTCCTCCTCTTGCTCCAACAGGTGAGACCAAAAGATCAAAATCCGCAACCCACACACACACAAACACGCACACCCCGCACCCCACCTCCTATACGCATGGGCTCAGAGCGTCTCACAGCTTACACACCCATACATACAAGAAAACATACACACTGCTCCTAAGCTCACACGCGTTACCAGGCGCGTTCAAACAAGCGCGCACATACACACATACATACAGGACGCCAACGATCTGCCAACAGTTGTTGAGTTCTGGCCACTCCTTCCCCTCTCTCTCTCTCTCTCTCTCTCTCTCTCTCTCTTTCTATCTCGCACACTCTGCTGTTGCTAGGCAACTATTCAGCTGGGCCATCCCCTGACATCAACTGGAGCGTGTGAGCTTTCCACTGCACTCACTTACACACACCATTCCCCGTTAAAGCTTAGACAGAGATGAGATGTGATCACACTCAGCATCACACATCTCCATATAGGTATCTATAAAGTATAAATAAATGTGTTATATTCGAATATGGTGCCATATATTTCATTCACATACACAGACTTCTAAAACACCATTTTGAAGGAAATCTTCACTGTGAAACACATTAAATATAACTATGGTGAAATATTTATGAGGTGCTTAGTGATTGTGATTTTTGGAGTGCTGGAGCTGTATTTTTGGTATTCCTGTTTAGGAATAGTTAGCGCACGTGTCCTGCTATGATGACACAGAGGGACATTGCTTGTTCTGTTACAGTGGTGTTCAATAGGAATAAAAGTTTCAAAGGTTTGAAAGCTAAGGAATAATGGTCAGATTTTGTTGTCAGCTCCTGAAAAACCAAACAAAAACAAAAAAAGCAAGTGCTCCTTCTCTCACTCACTATTTTCAATGCTGTTTAATGTCAAATGCTGGAGCATTGCTGATCTGAGACGACAAGCATAATGGCAGCATTAGTATTAAAGTCGAAGCTTTGAAAGATGATCTGTTTGATGAGGAGGTGGACAGACTAGAGGACTAAAGTGCTACTGCATCGTCTCTCTTTAGGTAGAGATGAAGCGAGGGGTAAGTCCCACTATGAGCAGGTAGACTAATGGTACTGTGTGTAATTGTAGGTATGAAATCAATGAAGTATATCAATAGAATAGCCCAACGTGTTGATGAAAGACGTTTAACTCTACTTCGTTCTAAAATAAAGGTTATATTAAAATATCACTATATTAATTCAACTACTGTGGCATCTCAATGACTATCACTACTCCATACTCCCTGAGAAGGCTGCACCCAATGAGAGCTTTATGAGATTCCCTTTCATTAGGAGCATGGCAGCAATTATTTTGCCTTATGTCCACCCAAATCATGGCCACTGGTCACCAGTAGGCATTCCTGACATTACTGCTGGTTGCCACACCCTAGCTAGTGCGATCTAGTCTACATGTATGTGATCTTTCTCTCGGTGTACAAAGAGATAAGTACGTTTATTTACCAGCACTCAAGAAACCAGTCTTAATCCCTTTACAGTCAAAACCACAACTAGTTACACACCAATCAAAGCTGCAATGCGCAACAATTTTGTTAAAAAAAAAAAGCTCTAAAACCTGCTGTTTCTTAGCTGGTGTGAGTCACTCTGGCAAGCCTGAAATAGTCATTTACAATCAGAGCTGTTGGGTTAGAGTTGGACTTTTCTGACAATATGTCCATTTCTCATAAATCTCAGATACTTTATATATCATCATGAAATTAGCATGCCGATATTATCGGCTGATACGAGCTAATTGGAAATGAATCAGTATCGTGTTTAAATGGCAATTAAAAATGAAATGGAAAAACGGAAGATGAATCCTTCAACCATGTTATGAGTTTGTGTAGTTTGTCCACCAGTACGTACATTGCAACTCTACTGATGGCAACACATGTGCTTGGATTCACAACAATCAGCCGACCCAAGAAGAGTCGAGCTAGCTCAAAACCGAGATCATCTGTGCTCACAGTATTTGTTTAACATTTTATAGATGTGGCACGCTATGTTCGTTTCACTCATAATTTTCTTAAGGATAATATATTTGTCCTTGATTTTTTAAAATGATTTATAGTTTCTCTTTGTTGTTCATAAGGCAGGCCACACAACACACACGCACTACTTTCTTTAATGTTCATTAGTAGTACAACTTTATAGTTCATTATAGATTTGATTTTTTAAAATACTTTTACATTTTACACATTTTACTCTTGTATATCAAAACTTTAACATATTTTGTTAAAGTTTTCAAAACTTGTATTTAAAATACTATTTATATCAATAGAGCAAGTTTATTTTAAACAGCGTTCTGTCATGTTATCTTGGTGAGAGCTCATACATAACTACACAAATGTTAAGGAAAATCTTTGTTCATTTATCAGATTTTTAAATCCTCGAAAATCCAAATCAGTATCGGGCTTAGTCATAATGCTATGTAAGTTTATAATAGCTAATAAATCAGCAGGAAAACACAAATCTGATCAAATAACAAGATAAACCGATCTGATTTTGTCCTACACACTAATAATAACTGCTAGCTATTGATCATAAATTTACAGGAGACTCAAACTCGACCTTCCCCCTAAATAAAAACGCTGCAAAGAATTCAGGTGGTGCATCTTATGCTCTGGAGGGTCTTTTATCCAGGAAAGTACATGACACATTAAGGTTGGTATCAGTTGGAGCCATTTTTCATCCTCCTTCCCACACTTCATCAGATCTGCCCCAGTTTCCAATTTCCCATAATTCCCAGGAGCTCAGTGTGCATGAACACACACTGTACATAGAGGGGTATAGGAACATGGATGCATGTTGTAGGGAAAGAAAAGGTGAAGTATACAGAGGTATAGAGAAAAGAGATAGACAGACAGATAGATAGATAGATAGATAGATAGATAGAGAGATAGATAGAGCTACAGCTGGGAGTGATACACAGGGGTGTGTGTTATTTCAGTGCAAGGGTGGATCATCAATACCACTTCCTGTTCACACATTGAAAATAACCTCACGCATCAGAGCTACACACACACACACACACACACACACACACACACACACACCCACACACACGGGCATGCAAGGTATGACCTTGACACACATGGACACATATGAAGTGCAGCCTTAGCTCTAGTGCCAGTGTACTGCTGTTGTCATTTTGACTATAAGTGTGTTACACTGTATTGTGTGGATGGATGGTTAGAGAGTGAATGTTCCTCAGGGCTTTAATCTCTCCATAAAGAGAGAGAGAGACACACACACACACTAACACACACACACACACACTCACACACACACACACACACACAGAGCCCTGCAGTAGGCTCCCTTTGTATTCTCAATGTCGGTGAAGGTCGTGATCCATTCGTCTGTATCATCTTGGCTCCATCTGAGTCTCTATAGCTGATTTACGCACATTAGGGACAAAGCACATTTACAAAGACCGAACGATCAATTGAGCATCACTAAAGATCTCAGAGCTCGGAAATTCCTTTAACATTTAATATCCTTTTCCATTTTGTAAACAGCATGAACATCCAGTGCATTTGCTATACTGTAGTCTAATTAATGACTATGAGATGGCGACTTGGGACCAATATTTATGCAGGGAAAGTTATGTGTATTCAGAGATGCATTGGACAGCTGCTTAAATCGATTTTCTATGCTCCACATTTAGATGCAGATTGCCTGCATGCAGTTCACGCCTGCAAGGTTGCCAGATTTTTCTTGAGTAAAAGTGTCTTAGGGATTTTCAGTAGTATCTCTAGACCACTTGCCTTTCAACCACCTAAAAAGATCAGAGATAGGAAATACAGACTGAAAAATGCAATACCATTTTTTTTCTGTGCTGTCAGATGTAATACATTTTAACATGTTAAAAAGACAATTTATGATTAAATACAATGAAATAACTCATTAATCATGGCAAATTGTTTAGTTTAACAATACGGCTTCCACACTCATCAGCTTATAAAATAGCACTTGATCCAGCGCATCCTATTATTTTGCATTTGAAATTTTTTATATCATGCTCTAGCAGTTAACCGTGGTCCGAGGTCATGAAATCGTTACTTATGCGTGTGATGCAGACTATATTATCGTGCTTTTAATTCGGTATTTAAATAAATAAAATAATGTGGTTTTAAAGCAAACATGCCAACGGTTTGAAGGATAAGCTGACCAAGCACTCATCTGCTAAACAGCTCATTTGAAATGCTTCTAACTTTTTGTACAAATAGTTAAGAAGTGTCTCCGTTTAAGATGCAGGCCATTTATTATCTCTAAACTAGTAGTATTACATTTAGGCTCCCTAACCCAGAGTCCAATAAGTAGGGGATATAAAATGTTTGCATGTAGCCATTTGGGATTCATAAACAATGTTAACCTACATTATTAGCATTGCCGTAATGCTAGGCCTGTCTTCTCTTTATCATCTAGCCAGAAATGCCATAACTCACTTACTGAACACACACTCATAATAATCACACAATCTATCTTTCTTTCTTTCCCAGAGAATCCTTCCCTTCCTTATTTTGTAAACATGAATGCATTTTCTATCGTTGGTAAATACGCTACTGATGCATTAATTATTAAACGATTATTTTTCAACCTCAGATTGTCGTTGCAGGTTGCAGGCTGTCTCCATTAGATGGCGGTGTTCAATTAAAAACAAAACAAAACATCTCCTTTTATTCAACTTTTTACTTGAACACTGACACCACCTGGTGACACATAAGTACACTGAGGAAAATAAAACAAAGTCCACCTGATTATCTGATTGGTCGACGCACGCTTGAAGACCCGAGGACTCAGTAGAGGTTCTGACTTTGTTGAGATCATCCTCCAATTCACTCCCACATCCACAGCTTACGCCATAAAAAAGGTTTAGCTCATTCAAATGAAAGAAAAGACACATCACATGCTCGGAAACATCGTCCTACCTGATAGTAGAAGCTGCTGTCGGTGTGATATGTGTGTGTGTCCATGGGGGTTGAATCCAGAACGTTCTTCAGGATCTCATCACATCCTGAATCAGAGAAGACAAATATGTTCATTCTTATTCAGTAATCATTTTTGTCTTTTCTATTGTGTTCAATATTTGGCAGAACTGTAGAGCTGAGTGTGCAATGTTTCAGAATCACTTGTTGACAGTATAATACTAATGAAAAATACAATATTGTGCCTCAGAATGTGTGTTAAAAGGTTAACGATGTATAGAATTTGTCAGAAAACTGATCAGAGGTGGTTCATGAAGCCAATGTCTAAATGATGCAGGAGGCCAGAATGATTTCTTTTAGCTGATCTCCCTAAACAACACAAATATCACCTTTTTTTCTTTTTAATTAAGAATGTAAGTTAAGAGACATTAGTTAATGGTAAAGCTTCAGCGAATGGGACTTTTTTGGTTGAAAAAATAATAATAAACATAATAATTGAATCAGGAAACCAAAAAAAGTTGTCTTATAATAATAATAATAAAAGAAATACCACTCAGACCCTTTTATAGAGATACAGCAGCATGCTTAAGTGAACCAACATCAATTAGTAAAAGTCTGGAGGCTTTTAGTTTATTTAAACCCATACACAGTATAGAGAAAATGTGTGTGTGTGTGTGTGTGCGTGCGTGTGTGTGTGTGTCCTGGTGCCTCATAAGAACCGCAGGGGCACTAGGAGACGAGCTCCATGAACACAACCAAACAAACACTGTCTCTCCTCTGGGCCGCTTCATCTAGTGTGGTTGCTCAGCCGTATGAATGAAGAGTTGCTGCAGTCGGTACAGTTTCTGTACATTTACAACACCAAAGCATGAAGTTATTCTTAATCCAATATTAAACACCACTGGAGGTAAACGACTGAGTCTACTCCATCTTGTTTCTAATTTGTTACCAGAACAAACCTTCAAACATGAAATAAGCAGTATAAGACTATTTCAGGCATTTGATCTTGTTGTGAACTTGACATTCAATCACTCGTTCTCGAAAAAACAGACTTTGAGTTCCCGAACATGAACACGTAAGTAATGTTTTTGTTTAAGAAGGAGGTTACTGATTAAAAATTATGCTGTCATAATAGACAGGTGTCTCATAAGGCATGACTTCTGACTGGAGGCATCCTCTAAAGACGTTCGTTTCGAACAACCTTTTAAGATCGGATTTATGGTAGCATGTGACATTAGTACGCTGTGTAATAAAACCATAACGTTTGCTACGTGGCTAACCGATGCCTCACAAAGCATTTCAAACTAATTTATTTGGTTGCAGTCATGAGGTATGAAGATAGCTCAATGTTTATTTATGGGTAAGTTTTCAAAAATCGAAATAAAAAAAATCATATATTCATTTATGAATTCACGAAAGAGGGCAACGGGAGTCGGGATCCGCTGCTAAACATTTTCCTTGTTGAAGTTTTTAGCTTTCAGGATTGTAAGGAACACAGTGTGCAGTGAGAATTCTTTACACACTGACACTCTAAACCATAATAATAACATTACCATGTACTCTGTGCATGCACATAAAGGAGAGGGGAAACTCGTTGCGTACCTTTAATAGCGAACACCCCGTGGCAGAAATCTTTAAAGCTGACCTTGCCGTTAGCGTTCGGGTCCAGACACGCCGCAAACTGCTGTATCTGGAAAAGAACGGCCAGGACAAATGATCAAATATATCCGTTATATACATTTCAGGAACACTTCTACACATAAATGTCTGGAAGCTAACGGCCACCACTGTGAGCACTTCTTGTGCCAAAATCTCATGATGCCTGAAAAAATGTAGAATTAAAATATTTATACAAATTTTTCTTTTCCTGAAGTGTGTATACATTTTTTTTGCCAGACTCTGTATAAGTTGCATAAGGAATAAACCGCACCACAGCATGCTGTTGTAGGAAACGAATCAACCATGATGCAGAAATTGATCCTTTCCTTACAACAGCATGTCCCAACAAGAACCATTTCCAAGGATTTTCAAATAGATGATACGGAAAACAATAAAATGATTTAATAAAATGCAGTCTGACGTTCGGTTCACACCTGACAGGTCTCACACTCTTCCTACATCAGCCGAGAATGTCAGCGAAACTCACACTCTTGTAAGAGTTCATGAAAATCTCCTAAAACTTGAAATCAATCAACGCCTGACTCGTGATGAGATCATTAAAGTACAGTGCCTTGAACCTGCGTGTTACCTGCAGCTTCTGTACATTTATAAATCGAAACTAGTATCGTGGTGCGGCTGCATGGTCATTAAATTCCAGTTTTGTTTATTTAGTCCTGCTGCAGGTTTTGATTTCCTATTTCATACTCGATTTCATATTAAATGGCCCCTAGGTGTGAATGAATGTGTAAAAGATGCCCTGAATGAAAAAGTAGAGAAGCAGGACTGCGTTTTTCTAGTGCACAACACGGTTGATTTGCATTCAGTCACGCCCACAAAACTCCATATAAGGCAAAGGCTCACAGTGCTGAAATGACCACTAAACGGTAACAAATGACTTTCTGTGTAAAAGATGTGGAACTTATTGTGTCTATGCTATATTATGTAACAGCACCTCTAATAAAGTGTTGCATGGCATTAAAAGAAGATGCCAGGGAAACAGTAGCAATTATGGAACCAATAATAAGCTAGCTTTCATCGTGAGTGCTTAATCCTCCATTAGCATTTGTTTAGAGCTTCTGGCTATGGACAGACTAACGTTTATAGGTCATATGTCATTGTATTCTTTAATTAATGCCAACAATATGAAATGACTGAGTTTCTTAAAACTTTCCTGATAGTATTCTTACCTCTCGAACTAGTATCCGCTAAATGCTAAATAAGCATGACAGAAAAATCCATATATAAAAGTGCACCAATCCATGCAAAACATATGATTTCAAGTCGATCAATGGAGGTTTAGATTAGTTAGTTTTTTTGCATCCATAATTTACACACACTCAGGAGCACGAGCAGGATACAAATGATTTTTTTCCTGAAATGATGGGATATTTAGGAATACCAAAATTCTTGCGTAAATGCTCCTATGAACGAATTTACCAATACATCCATTTTTATTTAGCTTGATGAATGAGGCCCATTCTCGGTCACCGCACTTCATAAACGATGAATTTCTAAACACGTTTTATAATTTTACATGATTACAAAATGTTTGCTAGTGTGTGAGCAGTTACTTTTATTTCGTCTCTGCTTCCTGAAGCAGAGGACAATCCAGGACGACTATCCAGGACAAATCAAAATTTCTGTGTTTATTGATAAATGCACAAGAAAAACCTTGTAAATGTATATTTAGTAAAAAAAAAAATGCCATGATAGAGACTCTGAGAGCTCTGCCATTCATCATGCCACTAAATGTACTAAAGGAAATAAGGATCCTGAAGAACATTCCTTTGCTTTTTGTTCATTTTTATTTACTTGCAGGATATGTGAATTGTTTTATCACTTATTTCCCAACAGCTTTTTCTTTTTGGTGTATATATTCATCATTTCGCATTGTTTTGGAATACTGCAATTTCTTTTCCAGAATCAATACTAAAACAGAGAATTTACAAGCTACGGTCCATCTAGCTGTAGGACTTTGAGCTAACCTACATAACCAGCCTTGTTCATAAACCATTCGCCTGCACACAAAGAAGGAAACAAACCATGCTTTCATGTCATGTCATGGACGTGACTGAAGATTGCCTCATTCACAGAGGACATAAAGCTTCACTGTTTTAATCCAGAAAGCGAGTAATTAATTATATTGTGTGACAATCAAACACTAATTGAAGGGGAACATCTTAGGTTCAGCTCTGCTGGCTAAAAATATTCAACTCTGTTCAGCTATTGCATGCCACTCAGGTCAGTTTGTGTCATAATAATCACAATACATCAATATTGAATGTCCTGGCTCTTTTGCAGAGAGGTTTGGGAAAATTTGACAAGTGCAAAACGTTCAGACGATCAGTGAAGGAACTTCACAGGGAACACATTCATATAACCACATACAATTAATCACCCATTAGTCATCATGTATTTACTCACTGATCAAACTTATGAAAATAATCAGCATAACGGAAACCTGTCCGTCACAGCAAGGGCAAACACAGCATGACAACATCAATCAGTCATTCAGGACTGATACATGCAGGACAAGAAAATGTGTTACACATGCATATCATATCTATTTCTCCGGCTGAATAAAATGCATGCCAAAAATGAGTAATGCCAACCTGTTTGACTGAGACCACACACACACACACACACACACACACACACAGATTCACTAATTAAATCCGAGATAAACACACACAGCCAGAGCTTGACAGAGCCAACAGATTACACACATCTGTAACGATGATAATTATTATTGACTATTATTGAAGTGCGACTTAAAACAAAACTAAAGAGGAACAAAACATAGAACAGCCTAGATATAAAATGACGAATTTATAGGTCATATATAGGTTTTACCTCCTCATCCGTTTGTCCGAACTGCCTTCCGAGATGCACGAAGTGTTCAACTCGAATAAATCCGTCTTCATCTTCATCACACATGTCGAACACTTCCTTCAGCTTACTCACTAAAAGCACGAGATGCTCGGGCCGCGAAGTGGAAATGCCCTCCATCGCTTATTATCAGGAATAGCGTTCAAAAACCCGATTACATGGACATCTGAGAGAGCTGGAGTGTCACTGTGCTCATCATCTCCGCTCTCTTTGCTTTACTGTTGGCATCAGCAGCATCATCAGCATCATCGGCGGCGGCGGCGGCAGCATCCTCGTCATCATCTTCGTCAGCATCATCAGCACCATATGATCGGAGGGCGGGCGACAATGGTGACGACAAACAGACTCCGCCCACTTCCTGTTCGTCTAGAGGCGCGCGAAAGCGGCTGCCTTGAGAGGAAGTTAGCTAAAAGGCTAATCTTTGTGGTAAACTGCGAAGTGATTCACGTAGCGTTTTTTTTTTTTTTATAAACTCTGTAATAAATTTCTATATTTTCACATTGGCTAACTGAAATAGGTTTCCCCTTGGCAACCAGAAGTAAAATTAAAGCATTTTACCCAAGTCAGATAGAGGCAGTTATTACAAACATAAAATTTACTCAAGTAATAAAATGCATGTTACAAAAATGGTTTATTTATTTATTTATTTTTTTAAATAGTACATTTTAACACAAAAACATTAATATAAGTTTTGCAAATGTTCTTTGCAAAGCACTTACAGAACCTACCATCCTGACATTATGCCTCTGTGTCAAATTCCTCGTTAATTCACGTTTTTCAGATCTTTACAGCGTTTTTATTTATTATCATTATATATCTGACTGTAACAACAGGGACATTTGTATAAATAAGCAATGATTAAGGCTCCCTGCTGGAAAAATGTTACCTGGTCTTTTTCCCAATCTTCCAACATTGTCCATATTTGGTGCGCCTGTGCCCTCAGATCCCTGCTCTTCTGTTCATTCCGACATGCTTTTCTTCTCACCACGGCTGTAAACAGCAGTTATTGGAATTAGATAGCTTTCCTGCCAACTCAAACCCATCTGGCCATTCTTCTCTGGTGATAAGGGACAATGGGCCTGTAGTTGTCACTATGCTTTATCTGGAGCCAACTTGTGGTTAGGGCTCTTAGGCCTCAAAAGTGAGTGGTAACAACCCCTGCTTAGTACTACAGTACATACACTAAATGGCCAGAAGTATGTGGATACCTTCCATCACACCCAAATGTGTTTGTTGAACATCCGTTTCCAAAACCATGCACATTAATAAGGAGTTGGTCCCCTGATTACAGTTACAACAGCCTCCATTCTTCTGGGAAGGCTTTCCACTAGATGTTAGGATTTGCCCGTTCAGCCACAAACGTATCAGTGAGGTCAGACACTGATGTCCAGCGAGAAGGCCTGCGGCCCAGTCAGCTTCATTCCAAAGGAGTTCAGTGGAGTTGAGGTCAGGGCTTTCCAAAGGCTACTTGAGTTTTTCCCACCAGCCTTGGCAAACCATGTCTTTATGGACCTTGCTTTGTGCACATGGTGCTTGGGCCTTTTACTTCCACCAAAAAGGAATCTATATATAAATATATTAATAAAGATTCCTTTTTGGTGGAAATAAAAGGCGCAACTCTGTTCCAGCATGAGAGTGTTCCTGTGCACCAAGCAAGGTCCATAAAGACATGGATAATCCTAAAGCATACGAAGACATTCTGGACAATTCTGCTTACAACTTTGTGGCAACCGTTTGAAGAAGATCTGCATATGGCTGTGATGGTCAGGTTTCCAGATACTTTTGGCTATATAGTGTATATACTGCTAAAATTGTTCTCATGAGTATATTATTTCATTAGATGAAAGGCAAGTGGTTTCAGAACTTCAAGTGGATAATTTGCCCCCTTCTGTTTCCACTTGTTATTCCCTTGGCCATTATCATGAGGGCCATTGCATAATTCCAGCTAAGTGATGGTCGGTAGAAGAGGAATTGAGTTGATGCCAGTGTAGATTTTTGTAAGCACAACTTACCCAGAAGACATTTATGCAATCTGACCATTTTCTTTCCAAAATGTCAGATGTATTCTAAGCGTAAGCATGAGCAATACAGTTCTTCATACTTTATTTCCTGTCTGCACATACATTTAAAAAAATAAGAAACACCATATGTTTGCATATTTAAAAACGATATTTATTCAGTTAATATTCACATTCACTAAAAAAGGCATTGTAACACAAAAGTGCTAATTAAGAACAAAAACAGGATGTAAATTCAAATTTTTCTCAGCCTGGGTTCTGCACAATAAGCCTGGGCTCAAGCAGCGACTCCCAACGCTCAGTCAGCTACGAAAACACATCAAAGATAGAACTGTTATCTCACACTCACATTCACACATTATGCCATTTCTCCAAGACATGCTAGCTTCACCTTTAATTGCTCTTCCTGCTAGTCATGCTTGTGATATTTTGAAAAGAAACGTTTGGCAAAGAGTGCAGTGGATGGTACACAATGTCCTCATTACACCATATGTACTTAATCAGCCGAGACATTGGCTTAGTAGATGGGTCTAGAAAATGCATTAATAGCAAAAACAACAAAAAAAAAAATGCAAAATGGCCACACCTGCCCCTGTAAATGTTGCATTATCAGGCTACAGGTAAAGGTTTTCTTATTTCTATAGATTACAGCCCCATGGTGTCCTAAACCATATCACAAGACTTTCCCTAATTGGAGAAAAAATCCCAGAGAAAATGTCACAATAATTTGTGTAAATTGTGCATGTTAACATTTAGAGTTTCTAACAAAAGGCCAATAAATTCCTATGGAAATTTTTTTTAAGTTAAAAAAAAAATATTAAAAATAAATAAATAAAACGAACTTACGGTTTGGTGAATGCACGTGTATGTATGCGCATGTGCACGTGTGTTACCTGAGAACCGACAGTGACTGCATACTCCACACTTTCAGAGCCATCTGGGTTCTGATACACCAGATCAAACTTCCCAGGTTCAATTCGGGCTACAAGACACAAACATAAATCATAACTCGGGCAAGGTTCATATTAAACATATCACATTAGAGACTAAAAGCTTGGTTATGGTATCAGACTGAAAAGTCAAAACAGTAGAAGGAATGGCTATAGAATATTCTGATCCCCTTTTGTAGTTATAATAATGATATCAGAGCTCTACTGCACACTTTTGTTGCAAAGAAGCAAAAATATATAATATAATATTCTATTATAAAGAACACAAGCCTCTATGAATATAATATATCTGTGCATCATGTGATATGCCTGTCAGGTATGTCAATATGCATGTCAAATGTCAAGTACAAGCCAACATGTCAGAGAAATACTGCTTCAGTACCTCACGTCCGTCCAACACCCGTGTGCTGTATACAGGTGTACAATGGGTGTCGTGTTTGTATGTAACAAAGTTATAATGTACATGTATATAATGTAATTCCACCTGTGCTGCATGATTTACCTTGACTCTGTGTCAGAAGCTCCAGTTCGATCATGTTAGTGCTGTGATTAAAACCAATGATCTTCCCTTCCTGGAAAATAAAATGGAAAAAAAAAAAAAAAAAAAAAAAAAAACAGATGAGGAATCAGGTGGCACCATTTAATCAAACACTGCAGTTGGAGGACTAGTTTTTAGGGAAGATGCTGAAAATCATCTCGATACTTTTAACGAAGCAAAGGATTCAATACAAAGCCATTTAGAGAGGTTTTGACGCGATACTGAAACTGAAAGACACAAAGGTCATGCCTTAGTCAGCGTGCCTGACATTCTAAGCGCGTCTATTCTTATTTAGTCTATTATACAGTCGTGCTTGCTGTAATTCAATTCTCAGGAGTATATTAATGCGCTTAACAGAATGTAGAAATTTGTTGTTTCTACCGTAACAGTTATTTCATAGGGACTTGACGCAAAACAAATATTATAAGATTAACAGTAAACGGTTTTAAACTCATCTTATTACCTTCACTAAGGAAGTTATGTTTTCGGTGCAGTTTGTTTGTTTATCTGGCTTTACGCTGGATTACACAAAACCTATCAAAAAGATTTCCATGAAACTTGGTAGCAGGGTGTAGCATGGGAGGAGGAAGATCAGATTAACTTTTGGAGCAGATCTGATTTAGTTTCACTTTCGCCAACATTGCAAGATACGCCATTTGGTCTCGGTGGACGTCTCTTGGCGCTCAACACCGCCATACATCTTAAAATCCAGTTTATGGCAGTAAAGTAGCCAATGTAGAACATTGCCAAAAACATAGCCAATGTAGAAATATGATGCCTCGATTGGAAATATACACAGACATATAAAGTGGTTGCGGTAGCAGATTTGCATATTGTAGAAGAGTAGACTGTCGTCCTTGGCAGACGTCTTTATTTTTATTTATTTATTTTTTTTAATGGAAGGAGTCTCCAGTGTCCGCGCTTTGTCAGGAAGGTTCCTGCCATGACACGGGACAGAGGATTTTCTGCTTTCTTGGTAACATGACAAACTGTAAAGGCTGGTGAGGGAAGGACTGGCTATTTTAACATAAGTGATAACAGGAACTATTTTACTTTACACAGAAGTTCCACGGCATTAAATGTGACTATAAAGTGATAAAAAGTATGACGTGTCCACTTCAAAGTTGTAATGCTGTGGTATTAAAAATAAAACCACTAAAACTCTTCAGGGTGTCCTGAGATTAGAAAATAATAAACTTTTGTTGTTGATTATTATACAAGCTGATACCAGATACCCGACATTAGTTTATCAAACAATCTACGTTAATGTTGACTGGGATAAATAAAGTCCTTGTGGCTGCCTCAAAATGCTAGGAAAATGGATGAAAGCAAAAGGTGTTCAGCGTCAGTGTTAGTGGTAAAAGGAAGGTGTATTAAAACGCGAAATTCTCATATTAAAAGACGTTATGTTTATTTCACATGAGTGTACAGACTATATGAAGTCGGGTACTTCTAATAGAACTGGGATTTTTAGGGTTCTAGTTAAAGTGGTCTTGGTGTCAGTGCTAGCAGAACAGTAGTAAGACCTACTTTATAATCCGACACTTCTGGTGTGTAGTTCTCCGTGAGCTCTAAAAGCTGTAGGGGGAAGAAAATGGAGAAGTTTAATAATGAATAAGGAACGCAGTATAATAAATAAAACATTAACAACATAACTCCATGACCTGTTATTCTCTAAAAATAGTTCTACTTCATTGAAATCTCAGAAAGTGGCACTGAAAGGTCTCTGGATGAATAACCTTTGAATATTAGCTGGAATAATTTCCATTTTGAGTTTAATCTCAGTGCTTTCCATACTATTCTTCATTTAAGAATAGGAGTTGAACACTATTCCAGAGTTCGGGGCAAAGTATAAAAATAAGGAATTTATAATACGAGTATAAATATGCATCGATAAAATCTTGAACGGTTATAATGGGGGAAACATACTAGTTTTAGTTTACAATGTCACAAGCCACTTATAAAGAACCATTTCACTTTAAAATATGTAACTAGTCAGGTATCCTGCTTAAAGCACAATTTGAAATTGCAAACCGAGTAATGGAAAACTGCAATGGAAACCCAGCTACTGACACACAGTGAACTTGAATCTGCACATGAACTGCCTTCACACAACATGACAGACAGTAATTAGTACCGTGTGTCAGCCAACAGTGTGTTGCATTGTCTTCAAAATCAGTACAACAAAATTAAACAATGTTTAAACGCAAGACAGTAATGCACCAGGTTAAAAAAAACAATACTTACCTTAAAAACGATTTTCTGTCCCACTGCAGGAGGGGCGGCGAGAAGAGGCAAAGTGCTATAATCCTGCCTGGGACTCGGCTCTGGAGGATTCTGCAACACACGCACACACACCTATATGAGCCTCACAGTAGAAACCTGGGCTTCGTTCTTTATGTAGATCACAGAGTTGGGCATAATCGACAATTTGTGCGTTTGTCAAATCCATGGACGTACTTGCTGGCAAAATAAGAAATGTTTCATAATGGAGACTGAAGTACGCCTAATTAAATATATCAATTCATATAAATCGTGTGCATGGTTGCTTTACACGCGTGCAGAAGAGATGTGCGTCCCCATCACTGAGGCCGAGGCGATTGCCAATGATCCGATCCATTGAAGACGCATAAAAGCAACTGCTGATGCGATTCACCCCTTTTTTTGCTACGCAGTGCGATTCAGCAAAAGAATACGATGCTATGTAAGCCAATATTGTAGCTGATAATCCGCCATATGAATCAAGGAGGATTCTGCCTGAGCCACATTACATTAAAAATATTTCTGTAGACATGGTTTCAGATTGTTTGGCCCGGAGTGTAAGTCACTTCAAAGTATCTCAGCTCTTACTCACCTTCAGCACCCAGCTTTTATTAGTTTGGATCTCTTTCTGCTTTCTCTGCTCTTCAGTGTCATAGTTATAATGAAAGTTCTGCTTCCAAGGCGTTCCTCTGGCCCTGCCAAAGCCGCCCCGGACCCCTCCCCGACCTCTGACCCTGTCCGTGAACCCCCGGGCCCTCCCTCGAGGGGTCAAACCAGCCATGAACTGAGGGTTCGGCCTCTTTATCACCAGCTCCGTGTCGCTGCTGCACGAGTCAGAGCTCTCCGCTTTGTCCTCGATGTCCTGGAGCTTCGTTCCTACCGGAGTGGACGGAGTCCAAGTCGCGCCGTTCTCCACCACAGCACCAGAGTCTGAGCACGGCTGTGTTTGTGCAGGTTTGGGTGTCGCAGGAACATTTGCTTTGCAGGCCTCGTCTTCAGATGATGAGGAGGAATCTGAAGAAGTCTGTGTTTTGGACATCTTGGCGTTTCCGGAAGGTTTGCTGGTTGTGGAGATTTTGTCAGGTTTTCCTGAGATGCTTCCTTTTCTCGAATCATCTTCTTCTGAGGATGATGAAGTTGTCATAGCTTGGGGTTGTGTTTTTGTGGATTTTGCAGAGACCTGTGCTTTTCCGGCTGCTGCTGAAGCGTCATCTTCTGACGAGGACGAATCCGAAGAAGTCTGCGTTTGTGTTTTCTTCACCGCTATAGAGTTTGTAGTGGATTTAGGTGTAACAGAAGACGTCTGCTCTCTGGGTGTCTTAGTACTAGTACATGTTTTTGAAGATTTGTTCACAGGGACGACTTCTTTTTCTGAGGAAGAGTTTTTTCTCGCTGCAGGCCGTTTGGATGCTGGAATCAGTGCATGTCTGGGTTTGGATTTGGATGGAGAAGGTTTCTGAGGAACCTCCTCACTGCTGTCTGAAGAGTCCGAGCTTTTATTACGTGCACCTGATAAAATCGCTTTTCCATTGGTAAGTACCGAAGATGCTTTCTTGCTGCTCTTGTCTGCCTGGGACTTTGAGGATGAAGCCTCTTTAGCAGGGACGGCTGCTTTAGAGGCATCTCCAAACTCCACCTGCTGCTCTTCCCTCTTCTTTTTCTTTGCTTTGTGTTTTTTCTTTTTCTTTGCAGGTTGGGTGACTCCATTCCCCTCGCTCGGTTCGTGTCCATTCTTCCTCGTTGGTCCATCTTCCTCTCTGCATCTTTTTTTTCCTGCCGCATGCTCAGAAGAAACACTGGACACCTTCACCCTGGTATAGATAAGAAAATAAGAAACGTCTTACATACAGCTGAGCTAAAAGACAGCACTTTTGGTGAAGGGTTCATGAAATTACTACACTGTACTACATTATCATGAAAAGCTGGGCATATGGATATTGTTATTGTGGTTTTGTGATTATACAGAGTCAGCCAATTTATACACACACTTCAGGAACAATTGAGTTCGTTATGATGACATTTATCCACCACTGAACACAATAACAACAACAACAAAAAAAAACTTTCAGTGAGCTTCACCTTCCTGTTCTTGACATACTCTTTTGCTTACCACGGTTGCAAAGAGTGATTACTTGACTTCCCATAGCCTTCTTGCCCACTTTAGCTATTCTAGCCATTCTCCTTTTGGCCTCTCTCATCAACAAGGAGTTTCCAACTTGTCTCTCACTGGATGTCACCAACTCCACCCCACACCATTCCATATGTTTCTGAAATACTCAAACCAGTCTGTATGGCCCAAACAACCATGTTCTTGACCTATATCTGCATGACTGCTGTAACACATGATTTGAATAATTGCATGAATGAGCAAGTGTTCCTAATAAAGCAGCCAGTAGCTCTATTATCAAGAACTTAGTGGCTTTTAACATGCAAATCTTTATGTCAGGTTTGGTCATACTGTTGACAAGTGTTACCATTTAATTGGACCTGGGAACAAGGTGCCCTAAACCTCAGAGGGTTTCTTGAAGTTTCGCCAAATAATATGAGCTCAACACATCTCAGGGTTTTCAGAATATAGAATGTGGATTGCTTTTTAGCCATGAAATATAATTTGGGTAAAAATTAATAATTCAATGCTTAACAAGCCTAGCTAGACATTTACCACGGAGAAATAAACCGGATATGATGTAATAATGATTTAGTTTATTCTTCATAATATCAACAGGAGTCAAGGAAGTTACCTTATACTGTCATTATCACGAACCACATAGATGCTCTCTGCGGGAGGAAGGAAACAGTTCTCAATGAACAGGTCTAACATCGTTTTGCGGCTGTAGTCGAAGTTTTCTCTAATAACGCTGCACAAATCTGCAACAACGCGACATTTATTCAGATCCACCAGCACCCAGCTCATGCGGCAGTCAGGCATGCAGGGAGGAGGGTAATCAAAGTACAGTCTAACTCGCACCGCGTTGAGACTGGAAGCCGCCATGTTCCCGTGTGGACGCAGGAAGCGCTTGTACATACGGGGACTTGCTAATGACGTCACCGCGACTGCGGAAGTGAATCTCCCTCACGAGGGACCATTACCGGCTTTATTAAGGGTGTTTTTCACTCTTGGTCCATTTCATTGGTCTCAGCATTTTGTGTGCATATGTGAACACAACAAATGAACAACAGGCCACTCTAGAGTGACCCACAAGGGGTGTCGTTTTTATAGTCATGGCTAATTCACAGTCAACTACACTTTTCTGGCGACAAGCTTCAGAATCTTGATGTTTGGAATCTGATTGGTGTCCAATTGTATGATTTCCAACAGAGAGAGAGAAGCGACTGTTAATAGCTGATCAAACTTAAGTGATATCAGGACTTAATGTTTTCTTTCTTTAATTAATAAAACTATAATCATTAGCAAATTGCTGTGGTATGAGAAAAATTAAAACACTTCTTGTGGTCCACTTGATTTGTGAATTGTGAAAAGAAAGTAGCAGTTTGCTTCACATTTTGAGTTATATTAAAAAAAATTGAGGGTTGCTGTACATATGTATGTAGCTTTTCAGTAAGGTCATAATAGGTTCTGCAGTGTTAGGTAGCAACGTGATAAAGCTAATAGAATCACAGCACCACTAGAAATCATGCTATAGAGTTTAAGTTGTTAAGCATCAGTAATGGTATCAGAGGCAGGAAGTTACTCTAGTTACTGTATAATGCTCTTACAATGCAGTATGTGTGTCATATATGTAGTGTACATATGTAGGTGTGAACCAGTGGTCTGAGATCTCATCAGTGCTAAAAACTTCCATCCCCCTTTTGAATCCACTTGTATCATGAACACAAAAAGCACCGAGGCCATTTTCAGCTAGTTCCGTTTCAGGTCCACATTAACAAGATCAGGTATGGTTCTTTTAATAAGAACTGTATGTGAAAACACCCTATATCTACACAGTTAAATATCCATCCATTGATCCATTATCTATACCGCTTTATCCATCTGGGTCGCGGGGAAGCTGGAGCCAATCCCAGCATCTTCGGGTGAGAGGC
>JAQQZX010000008.1:15156913-15171745 GCA_030068355.1 Notoglanidium maculatum | reverse complement strand
TGCTGGGATTGGCTCCAGCTTCCCCGCGACCCAGATGGATAAAGCGGTATAGATAATGGATGGATGGATGGATTTGATGTAAAGGGTAGTCTCAAAAGCCAGCCTGGTACTCTGTCATTAACATGGCCAAAAACCAACTACTTTCACAGGAAGAGGCATTTGACTGATGCTACAAATTGCTACCCATATTGACTTACCATTGCTTCACACGTATTATGTTAATGACTCATTGGTCACAGTGTACAAAATGATGCTTTCCGGGTCAGAAACCCGTTTATGGAAATTAATATACACGGAAGTGTGGCTAGTCAGTCTGCGACCTTGAAGTGCGTACATGCTAAGTGTGCAAAACGGAGCATCTGAGGCTGAGACCATTTGAAACTACACAGTTAGCACTTGGTCATGGCTCCATCCCAATTATTTTATCAACTCTGGCATAATGTGTCAGATAAGCATTAGAGGTGAGATTGTGTTGGCATCGCTGCTTTCTTTTACTAAATGGATGGAGCTGATGAAGCTGTTCAATGTAAACAGGAGCTTAATATTTTATAGCTTACAGCTCTTGATTAGAAGGTGTTCATTAACTTTCTAGAACAGCAGCTCATTCACAGGAACTTGTATAGCTTCAGATTCTACAATACTGCATGGATTTCTAGCCATGATGCTGAATGGCCAAATTTGTATACGCTGGTCTCCCTGAAACTGAAACTGCAGGTGATAATGTGTCCAAGTGGAAGGTACATTAAAGATGCAGCTTCAGATGAATTCAGACCGATATGTACACAGAGACAAGAAAAGCAAAAGCCAAATAAAACTGAATGCTGCTTTCAAATAAATCAAGATAACACGTGGTACAGTACAGTACAGTACTTTTATCATCTTGTACAGAATCATAAATATAACAATAGTGCAAGCAGGAAGTAGAGTACAATTACAATCGAAATCACAGAGCACTTTTACATTTAAAAATCAATCATTGTAAATGATAAATTCAACTACAGTGAATATTCATCCATCATATTTACAGTGTGGGTGTCGACTTTCCCCTTATAAAACATCTTGTTTACTTCCTCGTCTTCTACGTTCTCATACTCGGTATATTTGTTAGAATTACGTGGCAAATTTCAGCGGTAAAAACATTTATAAAGAGCGTTTTGGATGCGCTGGACGCTGATCTTGAGCTTCATGGCTGCAGTGCCAGGTTGTCGATGCCCACTTTATGTCTTTTGGGCTGTAAATAGTGAAAAAGATCATTCCTGTTAGCCAAGACGACGCTGCGTTTTGTGCATACTAACATTTTTCACGTGCTGTAAAATGAATGTTAATTGTACCGCAGTACCTTCTCATCGCAGAGGCAGCAGCAGCAACAGCAGCGTATGAGAACCAGAATGACGAGCAGCAGAACCATGCCTGAGGAAAGGAGAGCACGCGTTTACCACTGATTCAGCATTTACTGCAGCTTTATGACCACGTACAACATACATATTTAAACCCAAGTTTGAATTTTGAGACCTGACTTATCCACAGTCCTCATATTTTCAATAGTGTTGAGATCTGAACTTGTTTTAAGCCTAATGTTAGCCTGCTTTATCCATTCCACAACCAGTTTAGATGTGTGTTTGGGGTCGTTGTCCTGTTGGAACACGCAGGTGGTGTCCAAGTTTCAACTGTCTAGCTGATGGTTTGAGGTTCTGCTGAAGGATTCTGAGGTTCTTCATTATTCCATCCACTTTGTGCAATGCAGCAGTTCTACTGGAAGCCAAACAGCCCCAGAGCATGATGCTGCCACCACCATGCTGAACAGTTATTACAGTGTTCCTCTGTACCTCTGGTCAATGTGGCCAAACAACTCAATCTTTGACCATAAAACTTTCCACCAGAAGGTTTTTTCTTCAAGGTGTAGATTTTAGAGCAGGAGCTTCTTTCTTGGACAGCAACTTGCTTGACTATAGACAATGTCCTAGCAGCTTGCAGTTCATAGCAGGCTTGTGCCTTGATGGTTCCTGGGTTGTTCCTGGTCATCAGAACCCGTTTCCTCTCAGCTGAGGGTGATGGATCTTCTTCCAGACCTTGGCAAACAAACCCTTTTTATGTTGTGCTCAGAGAAGCTACCAGCTGCCGTCGATCACGTTAAGAGGCCCGCGGAAGTTAAAAGACGTTTTGGAGCTTTCAGCACCACTAAATTAATCATCTAAGTGGGTGTATGAAATTATGAACCTGAATGTATATTTTTGTGTTCATTTTAGAAAACCCTAAATAAATTAAAACTTGTGCACCAAATTCTTGTTTTTTTTTCTGCTAAAGATGTATGATGTACACTCATTCTGCCATTGTCCATGTTTATGATGACTGTATGTAAACTTCTGACTACAACGCTATACATTTTGAATATTATATTTAAAGCCAATTTAGAGTTGCATTTACATCCAAAAGCTAGTTCCTGTATAGCAGCTATAAACAAGTCATTCCTTCACCAGCCTTTATTTTAAAGTTAATAAGGAAAAAAAAACAAGCAGTTCGTCCAGAAAACTATAAACAGCAAACTCCTCTGTCATGAACATTTCACAACCCCATAGCAAAAGGGTAAATAAATATTATATAAATGTCTCCTGATGGAAAAAAAAAATCATCATGTCCACAACAGTTACACTTTCTTTTTCTTTGATAAATAACAACACATTGTAAACTATTTATTATTGCCTTTGGAGTCTCTGTGAAGGAACAAAACCATATCAATGTGATTTTAATTTGTACCATCAGCACCATTGTTTTTTGACCAATAAGATTCAAGCATTCAACAGCACTGCGAGCTGAATCATCTTAAATACGCAAAACTTGAAGACACTTTACGGATCTGACGTCTACACCTGTTAATAACTGGTCCTCCATCTAATTAGAAGAATATATTAGAGAGGAATGATTTGTTCCAGCTTCAAATGGACTGTGTCTGGGGCAAACTGGAACAAACCATTTCTGAACAGAAGGGGAGAGTGTGAAACTCTGGTCTGCCTGTCTAATAGAGTCTCACACCCTCCCCCTCTGTTCAGAAATGGTTTGTTCCAGTTTGACCCAGACATTCTTCGATGGACCTCTTTCAAAGAGAGTTTCTTTCTCCCCCATCGCAGCCATGCTGACTCACCGATGAAGATGAAGAAAATGGCGAAGGATGCGATGTCCCAGTCGGACTGAAACATCTGCTTGTTCTCCAGCCGGGTGAAAACATCACTCACCTGGTTCTGAAACTCCTGCTGCAGGTTGCCCTGAGACATCGTGGCTGCGATTGAACGAAAAGAAATAACACTGCAGATGTTTATCAGCGCGGACACATTTCTCAGGATACACTTACAGTATATGGTCAAACGTATGTGGACACCTGCCGATCAAACCCATAAGTGGTTCTTCTCCACAGCAACGGGAGGGACAAACTCTGAAATGGGATGTGATGGATGTGATGGTCAGGTGTCCACAAACGTTCAGCCATATAGTGCATTTAGAAATCTCTAGATTTTTTTTTTTTTTTTTTTTTTTTTTTTTTTTAAGTCGACTCAAGAATTATTGTCACCTTTCTGAAAAAAAAATATTGTACCAAAAAACCCAGAATTATGAAAATAACATGGCCAACCTGTTGAGACTTTTAACTCGAGCATACTTAAAATACATACTACATCACTGAGAAACAGCTAGTCTTTTTAACTGCTTTCATTCTCTACAAATCTACTGTTGCTTTTGAGCGAGTCTGCGTTGAACACATGTGAAGCCCCTTAACTACAATGAGGAAAAACCTTCTTTTATTTCCAACACAGTAAACACAGATGGTCCTTGACCTCATGTTAATTACATAAGCAGTTAAAATTTACTACAGGACAATTAAAACATTTCCAAAGTCTGAAAACGGCTTGTGGACAGCTGGATGATGAGTGAAGAGAAAAGAAGGAGATCTCGAGTATTAAACCGGTTCCGACTTGATCTGTTTAGCTGATTCTTTCAATGAAAATTGATGTTTTGAATCAGCTCATTCTCTGGATTTGAGCGGTGATGAAAAAGGGGTCTCTATTAAACAGTCCAGGATCACAAACTCTAAAGAAAAGCAGAAAGAGGTTCTGCATGGAGGAGGCTCGGAGATGAAACTACAAGCTCAAAAATCCCACCTGCATTATTCCAGTTCATTATTTCATCAAGGATGTTAATGAATTACAATTCCTTAATTACTATATTTCTGGAATATTGTCCCCATTAAAGTCATATGAATATAATAACATAGTAATTGAGTTTTTATTTTTTATTAATATACTTCTGCACTTTCATTATAGTTCTAGCCTCATTTCATTAGCATCTTCTAGCCTATTTCAGAATAAAGACAAAGAAACATTTACAAGGAACAAGGAAGAACACAGTTCTATTGCTGAGCTAAAAAACATTCAATTAGGCCCGAGACCTGGCTCAAGTATCCCTACTATGATTTTTGTATCTTCTGTCTAAATCAGATTTAAAAAAAAGGTTTCATATTTTCTGAATGACCATATGTTAAGCATAAAATTGTGTTTATACAAAATTATAAACAGAAACTGTCTATTAAGTGATGATAAATTTCATTTGAACTATTTTTTTTCCTACATCAAAGTTCATATATGTATAAATTAAGTTCATAAACCATGTTATAGAAGTGTATAATTCACTAACATGTCTCTGTTTACTTTTCGGGCCTGTCATTATCCTAAAGCGTCATCTCAATCAAACCGAAACCGTGAAAATCAGACTCGATATACTGTCACAAACGCGAAGTATGATTTGTTTTAGTCTTATTCTTTTTCTTTCATATGTTTAAATATAGTTGAGTTGTGCTGAAAACGCTAAAAAAAAGATTCAAACTCACCTGTGATTTTGTTGATTTCTCTCTATAGCTTCCGGGATACACCTGTCGCAGCTCACCTGCCTCAACTTCAACACGAACTTCCTGTTTTGAAAGGCGGACGACTCATGAATATTCATAAAACGTGCTACCTGATTGGCCGGCGAATGCCTCTTGGGTCACCGTGTTGTTTTGACGGAACATTTTATTCAGTATCCAAACTAAATAGCTTTTATCGACCCTAAACCATAATATCCCTAAACCTATAGCCATAAATGTGTTCTCCGAGATTGGGTTCCCAAATCAAAACAACGCGATTAAACATTAAAGCATACACCAGCCAATCAGAATGCACCTTCTTCATGAATATTCATGAGATGTCCCTGTATCTGCCCGGATTTTAGCATACACTGTGCATGCGCACGATGTTCTGACGCGTAATGGCAAAAATACGTTTAGACCAAGTCTCTGAGAATGCATTTAACAAAATACGTCACAGCTGAATTAAACAACTTCACCTACTTTTTTTTTATATTAATCATATCAGACAGTTTATTTTTCGAATTTGAAATTCTGATACATTTAAGGGACAAACTGAAGAAAGTTCGGATACGATTCATGGCATAATATTCATGAGTCTTCGAGTGTGAGTTAGCCTACTAACTCACCATCAGGGGGCGGTGTTTCGAATTACGAGTCCTTCTTTCTCCAAACAACCTCTGACGCTCCTGTTTACGTGGAGTTTGGAAATTCTTATTTATATTCCCACCCGTATTCCGCAAAATCCCGCCCTCTGCGCTAGGATTGGCTATCATCCCACACTCACGAACAGGCCGTTCATTGGACAGATACGACGTCGTTCACGTTACCCTGCGCAGCTGTTCTAGTGGAGTCTATTCCAAATGTTTGGAATCGATGGAGTCGACTCCAGGATTCGATTCCACAAAATATTTTAGTGGAATAAGGCAATAATTTTACTAATATCTAACATCACGGTTGTCTATCACATAATGCTTGATCGACGTACATGTTGTCTTCGGGTATTGCTCATATTCATGCTAAACAAATGACAATTTGCTTAGCAAATTGATTTTAGCTGATGTAAACCTGCATTTGACTCACCGTCGTGTTCGGTTGTGCAGCTTCACTTACTTTAACATTGGCATTGGTTTTTTTTGTCGCACGTTTTATACAGTTTACTGAATTTTTATACTTTCTCCAAATTATAATAAGAATAAAGAACGTTATGAAATATTTTCTTACTTCATATTGTCTACGCGCGAACTTGGGTGAAATACGATTTTCGGTGTGGAATCAACTCTGTCGATTCTCAGCTTCTACTGTCTGGAATAGGAGTCGATTCGAATCGATTCTTTTAGTAATTAGCCCTACATTGCAGTGAAAGTCAAACGGGGTTTTAACTATTATAATGAAAAGATATACTTGTATCAAAACTTACGTGCTAAGTACTCGACGGTATGTTTAAATGGCCAAAAATCTGTAGTCTTTAGTCTGACAAACGACTAAAATAGTTTCTGGTTAATAAGGCAGTATCATACTTTTATTCCTGGAAGGTAAACTGGCGTTTTAGAAGTAGACATGAACTACGATGTTTAAACGTAATTTCTGCACTTTTGTGGATGAAAAACACTACCATAGCAGCTTCTCGTGCGGCTCCGAACTGGGGCTACGAGGAGGGCGGGGCTTAACGAAAAACGGGCGGAAGAAACACAACGCAGTCTGAGAAATCCGTACTTCCGGTTTTTCCAGTCGGCAGCTCGGGGAGACAGCGATGGCCGCGGTTCCGGTTCAGTCACTTCGTGTGTCGGATATTAAAGACCCGACGGTGTTGTTTGAGCGATACAGCACCGATGAAATCCGCGGCGTGGAGCGTAAAGTACGCGGCGAGATCGAGCAGAAGAAAGAGGAGCTGCGGCAGATGGTGGGGGAGAGGTACAGAGACCTGATCGAGGCTGCAGACACCATCGGAGAGATGAGGGAGTGCTCAGAGAAAGTGGTTCGCTCCATCCAGGACATGCAGAACTACTGTCACACACTGAAACACAACACACACACTCCTCAGAGCAGCAGAGCAGAGGTACGGACTCGGGTCACTTTACTGTCAGCATTCAGACATGGCGAGAGTACGTTATACACGGTGATGTTCTCTAATGATGATTCGGAGTTGGCCTTTTTATTTATTTATTTATTCAGAACTAAATAAACAGTTTTCGGAGGCCAGCAGTGAAACCTGATCATCACCTTGTATGCTTGAGCTCGTTAGTAAAGTAGTCCATGCCAAGTTACGTATTTTCCAGTTACAGTCTTTTATTCCTGCTATTCCAAATCTGCCTTTTTTTTTTTGGCTTATTGAAGAACATGTTGTATTTTTATCTATTTATAGTTACGTTTGGTCTTGTGGAATATCAAAGCTCTACTATGATGGCTATTTTCGGTAGTGTAGCTGAGGGAGTGTGGGGAAAGTGCAAAAATGTGTGTGTGTGTGTGTGTGTGTAAGGGCGAGAAGCAGTCGCAGGAGAAGTTCTTTGCGATGGCGGCTCAGATAAAACTGCTGCTGGAGATGCCTGAGCGGATGTGGAGTGCGCTGGAGGGAGCTCAGTTCCTGCAGGCCACACAGTTACACCTCCTGTGTGCTCACCTGCACCGGCTGCTCCACCTGGACACGCCCGCGGCCTCGTACAGCCCCGTCCTGAGCCGCTTCCCCATCCTCATACAGCAGGTAGCAGCTGCTGGACACTTCAGGTAAAGCCGAGGCCCCTCCCCCTCGCTCTTTCTTTCACTGTAAATCAACACTGTAGTCAAGACCTTTATATAACGACTGCAGCTGGAATAACTCATAGGTGCGCAGTTCTAGAAATCTTGTTGTGCATGTTTGAAAACCTCGTCTCTCCTCTTCAGGTCAACGATCCTGTTAGACAGTAAGTCGGTGTTGCGAGGCAGAGCTGTATCAGATCAGGCGATCGCTGAAGCTCTGGTGTCCACCATGCTGCTGGAGGGCAGCTCACCTCGCCAGGCCCTCGCCGACTTCCTGCTGGCCAGAACGGCGTCCATACAGCAGCTTCTCAAGCAGCCTCAGCACGGTACACACACACACACACACACACACACACACACACACACACACACACAGTTCCCTATTGCTCATTCTCAAAGCCTATAAATAATAATACACCGTTAATCATTATGGCTGCTAAACACACCTTGTTAATATTTACCAGCCACATGTCTCGCTTAGACTTGCATTGTATATTGTTTTTGTTTGTTTTTTGTATGTCCAACGGCATTTCCATGTTCTTTTTAGAAGTGACTTTATCATCCTATAAAGATTCTCTCGGTGTATTCGAGTTTGTGCTGGTATTTGCTTTCAGGAGCAGGGATTAAAGCTCAGGTCTGCTCTCTGGTGGAGTTATTAGTCACCACGCTTTATCAGGCCCACGCTGTGTTCTTCCTGCCTCCCGAAGGCCGTGCTGCAGAACCCGGACTCGGCTACGGGCTGCTCTTCACGACGCTGGAGAACGTCACATCCGGTAAGGAAGCAGCTGCTTTATTCTGCTCTCAAATCATTGTAGCTCATTTCCAGAATATGATTAAGTTATTTAGTACAGATCATCCGGTTGTCAGGAGTGTTGCGCAATCATAACAGCGCTGATCACTGACGAACCTGCTCGGACTGATCCGTCTTCCGGTCTCGTAGGTAAAGGCAGGAAGGTGTTGCACGGCGAGGTGAGTGCAGGGAGCTGGTTTAAGTACCTGCCGTCGTCAGTGACGGATTTCCAGCCTGCGCTGCGAACCCTGGCTCAGCCCATCCAGAGCGAACAGCTCCGCGACACACTGCAGCACTGGATCGACACGTGAGTCCCGCTGATCCGTTAGGAGCGTGCTAATCCAAAACCTTTCCGTAGGTAAGGAAGGAGGTAGAACGCTTCAGGGCGTGCTGTTAAAGGAAAGTAATCAGTGAATGACAGCAAGTGACTTATTCCTCTTATGCCATGGCAGTTTGCTTATGATTCAATATTTTTACTAATCAATGAATGTCACGTTATACTTTTTATCAGTTTATAGGTACGTTTGATAGAAGACCCGACCGATTCATATAATAATCCACTCGCACTCTTTACTGTGTCAGGTGTGAAGAGGACATGCGCAGCGGCGTGAGCAGCCTGCTCATATATGTGAAGAGTGTGAAGGGTTTGGCCTCCATCAGGGACGCGGTGTGTGACCTGCTGAGCAGCGACTCCATCAGCCAGCACTGGAGCGGAGTGTGTGAGCGCCTGCTGGATAAACCGCTCGACCTGTGGCTCGACCTGCTGCAGCCGCTGTTCCTGCACAGACTGCAGGTAAAGTCTCGCTAACGCAGTGCTGTCGGCCGCCGGACAGGGGACGATTTCTTGCGTCTGAGCAATCGGGTGCCAGAATGGCATCACATGTGCGCGCCTTTTTCTCCTCTCGTATAGAGCCGAGTGCGTCTCCGAAGCTTTATACGTCACCGCTAATTGCTCATTGACTGTTACAGACATTTATAATTAAACATTTAATAAATCCTTCTTTAAGACGTATTGTGAACAAGCTAGCTTTGCACGTCGGCTAAAATCACAAAGCAGAAGCGTTTATTGTTTTTATTTTCTTTCTAAACTGGCTTCCTGAAGCTCAAGGTCACTTTAAAATAAAAAAACCAAACAAACCCTGAGACTATGTTGTTTTCTTTGTGGTGTTTAACAGTTTCTGTTTCTTGCTCCGTGTGTGTGCAGGTGATCACTCAGGAGGGCATGGAGTCGATCTCCAGCAGCTGTAAACAGCTGTTGTCCTCCACACTGCAAGAACTGGAAGGTGAGGCATCGGGCCGTGGCTCGCGGTTTGAGAGCGACGTGTCGTCATTTCTTTGGGGCGAGTCTCAGTCGGACTTGCCGAGCGATGCTGCGTGGGTGAACGTGTCTCAGCGCAACTCTCGGCCCGAAAGTGGCCTGTCCATGAAGACTCACGCCCTCACGCCGCGCGTCCAGAACTTCTGCGCCGCCCTTGACTCCCAGCTTAAGGCGCAGCTTGAGGATCTGGGGCACTTCCTGCCCTCGGACTCTCCCGCTCCATGTCAGAATCGCTACATGGACGGGCCGGCGGTGGAGCAGGCGCTGAGTGAGCGCTGCACGGCCTGTCTTATGGACATCATGAGCAGCGTCCGCGCCGAACTAGCAGCTTCCTCAGGTCGAATGAGCTCTGTCCTTTTCCTGGCCAGACTGTGTCAGTCTATGGGGGAGCTCTGCCCCAGCTTAAAGCAGTGCATTCTGGGCCGGCAGGGGATGAGCAGAAACACAGGAAGCCCCCGGTTCCAAAGCAGGAAGTTGGCAAAAGCAGGTGTGAGTAAAGGTTTGGAGCTCAGCCCGGCTCAGGTCACATGGGCTCGAGTGAAGGAAGAGCTGCTTGCCTGCAGCATGGAGGCATATCGCATCTGGAGCTCTACTGTGTCCCAGGTAAAACACACACACACACACACACACACTCACACACACACATACACAGAGAGTGTGATTTACTTTGGAATATTTCATAAAAAGTGGTATGCATGCATGACGTCTGACCTCTGTAGTGCAAAGACAAAATAACTAGTATAGCAAAAGTATAGCTCTCGCTGTGTGTGTGTGTGTGTGTACGTACGTATGTACTAGACTTTGGTGAGGCACTTCGCTAGTTCTCTGCACGCCCCAACAGCCGGCTCTGTGCTAATCACTGCCACAAACTGGGAGGAGCTGGAGATCCAGGAAGAGGCGGAGTCAGGCAACACGGTCGCGTCTAAGATCCATCTTCCAGTCCAGGTGAAGGCTTTAGCATTATCAATACACTGTCAGCGTTGAGGTTCGCGCAATGCAAGACGTTCTTATTTTTATTTATTCGTTAGGAAAAATAACTCCTAATTCTAAACGGTACCTTAATAATACTAGTGAGATTGTGAGCAGACTGCAACAGCAGACGCTGTTCTTTATTCAAACCTCAGAGTTTGATCACTGCTAAAAGCCAGTAATAGGAGGATGACAAAACTGATTTCAATTGGCATCTAATGTGAATTCACTACTAGTCACATGACCAACAGATCCAGGAAGTATGGATTGCGTTTAAACGGTTCTCATCCTTGGAATGTAGCTTATCTCAGTAAGCGTAAATAAGCGTGTGTGTGTGTGTGTGTGTGTGTGTGTGTGTGTGTGTGTGTGTCTACAGCCCTCATGGTATGTTCAGTCTCTCCTCTTTCACCTGTGCCTGGATGTGAATAAGGTTGGAGGTCATGCTGTGCCGAGGATCACGCTGACCGAGCTGCTGCGGGCCTGTCTGGATCAGGTGCTCACAGAATATGAACAGCTCACTCAGCCCACGCGAAACAAGGTGACGGTCTGTCTTTCTCCCCACCTGTCTCACTTTGTGTCCCAGTGTCTCTCTCTTTAGTTTGATGTTTAATTTTGTTGTCTTCTTACATCTTTATTTTCATTCCCCCTTCCTGTCTCTCTCTCTCTGTGTGGTGTAGGATGCAGCGCCCCCCATCACTCAGAATCGAAGCCTGCAGCTGCTGTTTGACGTGCGTTACCTCAGTGCCGCTTTAACAGCTCGGCTAGAAGACACCAGGAGCTCGCGCTCGCACGTGCAGCCCAGGTAACAGAACATACAGCATTGTTATGAAGTCTTATAGCCATCCATTACCAGCGCATGTGGGATTTGATCGAATCTGATGGGACTTCACCGTTTACCTTCAGTGGTTTTTCCTGTCGACTGTGTTTCAGGATCCAACAAATCTGCGACGCTCTGGAGAGCCACATTGACCCGTTTGACCTGGACGTCTTCACTCCTCATCTGAACAGCAACCTGAACCGGCTGATGCAGAGGACATCGGTAAGCACAGTGCTCAAAACACAACTGTTAGCTGGTTCAACTCAAATAACCACTCTTTACAACTGCGGTGAGCAGAAAAGCATGTCGAACCTTAAGGCTACCTAAACGGGCTACAGCAGCAAAAGAGAACATAGGTTTCTACTCTTATCAGGCTTTAGTGAGCACTGAACCTAGGTAGTTGACAATTGTGAGGAGATGATCCAGTGGGGCAGTTATTATTTTACATTTAAAACAAGTAGATATGATTTTAGAATACGAGGCTGCTGAATTCCTCAATGTGGAGTCTAATATTGGACAGAAGTGGGAACACCAGCCGTAATGACCATTCTCATGATTTCCAGGTGCTGTTAGGTCTGTTAACTGGTACAGAGAAGCAGTTCACTCCCAGAAGCAGTAACGTGAGCTCACAGGAGGCGTACAACATCCTTCCACTGGCCAGCAGTCAGATCCGGTCAGATCTTTACACTCCGTTATTTTCTCATTAGGATTTTAGAACGAGGTTATGAACTCGCCGTGATTTTTTTCTTCCTTTCTTTCTCTCGCCAGGTTCGGCCTGCTGCCGCTGAGCATGACCAATTCTCGGAAAGCCAAATCATCTAGAGCGACAGACATCAGCAGACCGCTTGTGAGTGTACATCACGAATCGTTGTGTCACAGGGTATACTGCTTGCTGACTCAGGATAGTTGAACTATTTCCTGCTCTTTGTGCAGAATGAAAAGTTCTCTGAGACTTTTTTTTTCTCCTTTTTATTTTTTCACTTCCTCTATTAATGAGCAATTTGTTTGCTTTACACTTTCAGTCTTATGTTACAATGTTCTAGAGAGACGGATTCCCAGATCTGGAAGCCCTGGGTGAAGTAACGTTGATGTGTGATGGCGTTGGGAGTTTGCCTGCAGTGTGTTTGCAAAACGCTGCTTTGCACGTTTGTGGTTTTAGTTAGAAATTAGTGGAACGGTTTGATCTGCATGATTATCAGCCTCGCTCACATGAATACTAACCAGCAGAGTTCTACATTTATTAGTTAGTTCAGGTGAATCCTCCAGTGGGTTTGGGTTGTTAATTTCACACTCAAACTCAAAGTATAAGACATGTATATGATGGAGCAAGCCAGCCTGGAGAAACCTGTGAAAATTGCAAGCTAGTTTAATAGTAGGGAACTGGCTGCTAGCTATAATAATGATGACAATAGCACTATTGTTAAAAGCATAGCAAAGCCAGGGTAATGTAATCTAGAATGGGGGGTGGGATTAAGATTCGAGGGCATGGAGGCCATTTTGCTTATGAATTCATTTCCTTGTTCCTATAAGGGTGTGGAGATGCATACAGGCCACTTTCCATCAACCTGATAAACTCAAGTCACTGTGGCACAGCTTCAGCAGTTTGAAATGGCATGTTTGAAGTGAATAAATACAGTTTTCCTTAACCGTAATATGGGTGCGCATTGGAGATTTTCCCTACTCATTCGTCTCGTTCTTTGTGCTTTTCAGATCGCTCCCTCGTCCAGTCCCATTCCAGAAGACAGCTTCCGCCCAGGGAACCTCTTCAGACAGTTAGCCAATCAGGAAGAGGAACCTGCTGGCCCCTCCCTCTTTAAGTTAGGCTGGCTTTCTGGCATGGGCAAATAATTTTATTCTTGGGTGAATGTGTAATGTTTATAATGCGTTTAAAAAAAACTCTGTATAAATAATATATACATATAAATATGGTTTGAGATAAAATAGTGTGCTTGTATTTCTTATACTAGAAATAAATGTGTGTGTGTGTGGGTGTACAACGACCTCATAGTGGGCCTCGTGTATCAAGCTGAATAAGAACAGATTTATCAGTAAATTGTGTGTATTAGAGTTTACACAACATACATAAGCTCGTAAAAAAAAAACATTCGTAGCCTACTCGTGCTACTACACATCAGAATGAAGGCCGACTTTAAATTGGTTCTTTTTGCCACAGCAGGTGCTTAATTTTTCACTGCTTTTTTAAAAAAAAAAATTAATTTTTCTCTGTGTGACGTGTTTGGAGTGCACGATCACCTAGGTAAAGTGTAATCTCTCACAATTTTCTTGTCACGTCACATCATTTACACGTAATTCACTTCTTCTGTAATTTATTTCTAGCTTTTGACCTCTTCAGGTGCTGTTACATTGCAAAATATTGTTTACTGGCGTAGAAGTGAGTCAAAATAACTTCCACTTTGGCCGTTCTTTCACCACGCTAATCTTGTGTTTCCAGGATTCTGTGTGCTAGATTATTATTACTGTGCTAGTCTAGATTATCGTGCCCTGTTCTGAGGTTTGATTTTCACATTACAACTGCTTAGCTTTATATTTCGGTTTAGTGTTAGCATAGGACATGAGACGGGAGTCATCACATGGCACCGGAGGGCAATTTAGTTTAGCCAACCCATCAACCTGTATGTTGTTTCAAAGGAAATCAGAGAATTGGTAGGAACTTGGACAACCTGGAGGAAACCCACGTATGGGGAGAAATTCCACATCGTATCCTTGGCTATGGGGCAGTTGGGAAACCTTGGATGAGTGCCATAATTTTTTTAAAAAGTCAGAACTTTGCCAGGACTGGTCTCGTGAGTATCCACCTCCTCAAAACAATTAACTACATTCTGCAATTGATTGCTAGGTTTAGCAGCATTAAATGCTCTTTTTATTACCACAATTACTGTGACCAAAGACACATTTTCAGCAACTACTGATAAACAGAGAGGCTAAAGTCAGGATGGCAGGCATAAAGATCCAAAAGACAGGAAGTGAGGGGCCACAACACTTGTGAGTCAGCAAAGGCATAGCTGCAGGACAGAACAGGGGGAGGGGGGAGGGGGGAGGGGGGGGGGGTTGGCTAATAGATAAGCGAGTCCAGGAAGCTCCCCTGAGCTAAAAGAGATGGTCGAGTGTGCCGAAATGGAAGACCACCTGGACAGACATGTGGCAGGCAGATCCCAGCGCTCCGAGTTCTTGATCCAGACATGCCAAATCCATCAAATCCCCATGTTTGGTGCCAGACTGAGGGAGCTGAGGCAGCTGTCCAAGACCCCTGGGGGATGGCTGTTACTGCTGGCACCATGACCAGGTGAACCCAT
>JAQQZX010000008.1:15142040-15155557 GCA_030068355.1 Notoglanidium maculatum | reverse complement strand
AGCGCTCCGAGTTCTTGATCCAGACATGCCAAATCCATCAAATCCCCATGTTTGGTGCCAGACTGAGGGAGCTGAGGGAGCTGAGGCAGCTGTCCAAGACCCCTGGGGGATGGCTGTTACTGCTGGCACCATGACCAGGTGAACCCATCTCTACTGGCACCAATGCAAGCAAGTACAACGAAAGGTTTCGGTCGTGTTACTTTGTAGCAATAGTTCATTGTTCAAAATGCCATATAAACAAATTAGAATCGAATCTTGAAACAGGATTTTGGCTTGCGTTTTGCATCATATTTGGTAAAAGGTAAAAACAGCTTTTGGTGAATGCAAATAATTGAAAATAATAATAATAATAATAATAGTAACAACAGAAAGGCTAGTAATCTGAATGTTAGGACATCACTTAACCAAATATGAGCACATGCCTACCACGTCATTTGGGGAAAACATTTTTCAGCTTTAAAGAAAATCTATACTCTAAGCAAAATTGCAGTCAGTGTGAGTCGTTCTGTACTTTCTCTAAATATCATAAACACAATTTCACTAGTTAGATCTAATACAGAGATGAGCTTACAACATATAATGAGATTCATATCTAATCCCTCATGTACTGACAATGATCCCAGTCAGTCAAAATCGGTTCCATTAATCAGATCCATCATTTGCGGTCCAGTTTGTTGGCCATCAGCTTTTTAATATCGATCGGTCCGGCTGCGGCAGCGGCTTTGGCTTTTTCCTCCTGTTCCTTCTGCCACAGGATGATGGGGTCGATGCTGGGCTTACGGTTTCTAGCGTTTTGCTCCAGTTGAGCAACACTGCAGATGGGAGAGAATAACTACCAGTCTGAATCACAAACACCGTCACAAAAATACTAGCTTAGATTACCAATGAAACATTGAGTGTCTACTGAAGAAGAGTTAATGAACGTAACCTCAGACCCAGTGTCCATGACAACAATATTATAACAGCGAATCATGTAACTGATCACCACCACATGGATAATGGGAATTACGGACTTAACAGAGGTGCCAACATTGCAAAAAAGAAAAAAAACAATTTTTAACCACAAACAATCCTAGCACGTATCAGTGGCGTTGTTGTTGTTCTTTATGCCAAGCACTGGTCTACTGTGATGGTGTCTCAATAATAAGCAGCTCCATTGTTTTGTTTTTTTAAACCAACTAAAGAGGTCACAGTCCCAGCCACTTGGTTTCCATTGGCTCACAAGGCAAGGCAAAGTCCACTTAAAGAAATTCAGCATGAACCAAAGTAACTGCTGACAGAAACAAATCCATTTCTTCCGTCCCATGGCCTTCGAATTGACTTTTCAGCTGAGTGAATTATGATCATCATCCATGTTTGTCCTGACCTCTGCTTTAGTAGTCTTCAGGACTCTCAAAAATGCTACGACTAAAGTGTAAATGTTGGCACCTCTGATTTACCAAAACGACTTGATTTCCCTCAACACAAATGTAATCCGGATACGTCACAACACTTACGTGAAGTTATGTGGTGCGGGTGAGATGGCCTTTTTCTGCATGTCCTTGTACACTGGTGACTTCAGATAGCGATAAAATGTGTCCTGCAGGTGACATTCAGAATTACAGAGCAATCAGTAATTCATTTTTACTGGAAGACGAACAATAGTAAGCGTTTTTTCAACATGAGCTTAAAGCTCTCAGCTCGGTTTACATTTATATTTCTACTGCAGACATGATGTTCAGGTCACAGCTTAATTTCATTCTCGAAATCGTTTCTTACTTCCCGCACCTGAAAACATCGCTGCTTAGGGAGGTTTATTCAGTGGCCCTCAAAATATGTTCCAAACCTTTTTCATCAGCATGAAGATGTGTGTTTGAGCTGCATCCAGGACGTAACGGTGTGGATGTTCTAAACCCTTCACTGTCAGTCCCATCGTCCGACCATCAATGTTAATCCAACGGGGAGCTCCTGGAGCTAAAAATGTCCTGCAGAGACACACACACGGACAACGTTCAGAGTTGGTTAATCATGTCTTGCTTGTTTCCCATCAGGATCCCTCATGGCTCTTTATTTATTTTACAGGAACAGCAAATGGAAGTGGATATCCAGTAATGGATGTTAATCTCTGCCAATAAAAAAATACTTTTGTATGCATTTTCTCTGAAAAGTGGCAAGAATAATGGTGCTTTTCTCCGCTTATGTATTTTTACATCCTACAGCGGACTTGTACAGGTCATTAACTGGCTCTACTTTAAGGTAAAATCTCTTTGGATTTTGCACTGGTGCTAAAAACAAAATGAAAACAGGACATGATTTAAAACAACATCAGGATGCCTGGAGACCAACAGGACTAGAAAAAGAAATTTCTTATAAGAATGATTTTTGTTAAAAGAAAGTTTCTCCTATTGTCTGAGTGGAAAACTATAATCAGTTACGTTGATTTTATGCAATGCTAATGTTTAATACATACTGAATAAAATGTCTCAAAGCACTGCCTAAGAGTTTACTGATCTATATTAATTGTTAAATGATTGAGAATAAAACATACAGCTCAAAAAACAATATAATCACTCTAAAAATGAACAGATTATTATTATTGCTCATTGCTCCGTGACGAAATTCCCCATTTTACTAATAAAAGTCTCACTTAAAACTGGTCTCAGCTTTCTCAGACATGGATGCTGCTGCTCCCCACTTCATCTCCTCAGCAGCCTCCCAGAAAGCCAAATTCTCGCCTGCAAATAATCAGAAATCAATGAGCTCTCATCTAAAAGCATAGATCCATAGTCCAGAAACATCAATAAGAGTCACAACACACCGCTGAATTCCTTCTTCAGGAAGAGTTTGAAGTCGGCGCGGCCGCGCGGATCGCTGAGTAGCTCGTAAAAGCTGAAGGACCAGCGCTCGACTCTCATCTTTGTAGGGATTTCAACACTGAGCGACAATATCATGTGCAAAAACATCGTTACAAATAACTCATTATTTATCAGTTCATAATAATGAGTTTGATCAATAGTGACAAAGTTGTTAAAAAAATAAAAAAAAACCTGAAAGGTATTTGAATATGAATTATATACACGTCACATTAAAATTCTTTATCAAATACAATTCTTTTTTTTTTTTTTTCCTGTGGAATATTTAAAAAAAGGTATACTCAAAATTGCGTTATGCTTTTTGATGTAAAAAAAAAAAAAAACCAAAAAAAAAACCTAATAACTTAACTAAAACTATAATCCTAATAACAAATCACATTAATTACAAAATATATTTATGCATCCAATAAAGTGGAGGTGAAGAGACGTGGAGGAAAGCAGAGCCAAATTCTAAAATAGCTAAATTGCTAGTAATCAGCTAAAGTTGGCTATTAGCTAACCATTGCCAGCAAGCTAACATTAACATAGCCTAACTAACGTATACTATACTATACTTTATGCTAACCATTGAACGTTTTAACTCACTGTAGAAAACTAGCTATCGGAGTAGAACATTTACGTTTCCCTGGGAATCCCTCATACATCACGGTTGTCTTCAGGAGCGTCTTACAGAAGAAGTTACAGGTCTGTGAGAGCCAGAAATCTTGCTTGCTTGTAGGTGACCAAATACTTATTTTCCACCATAATTTGCAAATAAATTCTTTAAAAAAATCAGACAATGTGATTTTCTGGGTTTTTTTTTTTCCTCATTTTGTCTCTCATAGTTGAGGTATACCTTTGATGAAAACTACAGACCTCTCTCATCTTTTTAAGTAGGAGAACTTGCACAATTGGTGGCTGACTAAATACTTATTTGCCCCACTGTATATATACGTAAATATATACACTTCTAAGCTCCATAATGTGCCGTAGTTGAAACGGAATATAATTTTCTCACATTTTTTGATATAAGCCAATATCATCGCTCTGAATACATGTAAATGTATTCACAATGTATTCAAAACAGATCCAATTAGTAACGTCGCAAGATGTTGCAAGCTATTGCTGCCAAGTTACACCAAACATTAGAGGCGTGATGGTCAGTGTTAAAGGCAGTTTGTGTCCCGTGCTCATTAAAGATGTGCAATTGCACTTCAATCAATGCAATTTGTGCAAAATGTCCATTTATGCTTTCATTGCTCATCATGTTCAATCACTACTGTCACTTGTGAGTACTTGTGACCAGTCCTAGTGTTCAAAGTGATCATTTCCAACATCGGTCATGTCAGTTAACATAGCATGCACTCAAATAATTATTGTTATTATTGTTGGTAGCATTAATGGTAGCAATAGGAGTAAAAAAAAAAATTCACTTTCTCATGTTCAGATCCCAGTATGTGACATCGTCAGTCTCCCAGGGATTGCTGGGAAGACACGATTTGAGAAATGGATCATGGTCCTGATACGTCGTCATGTGTTTCACAAGTCTGAATTAGTGGGAAGACAAAAGTACACAAATATAAATTGGTGTAAAACAAAACCCAACAGACAGACATTTTATAAAGTCCAAAAGTCTACAAGCTATTAAACTTGAATACATTTCACTCAAATAACGCACCAGTCTTCAGGAACATCACTCTTCACCTAGAAAGTCAAATACTGTGAGTTGACATTCACACCCATTTGCGGTTCTTCCCCAAACTGTTGTAACAAAGGTCGAAGCACACATTTGTCTAGAATGTCTCTGGATGCTGTAGCATTAAGATTCCCCTTCACTAGGCCTAGACAATGCTCCTGTGCAAGAGAGGCTGATAAAAGACATGGTTGGTGTGGAAGAACTCAAGGAGCTTGCAGAAAGCCCTGACATCAACCTCATTAAACACATTCGGGAAGAATTTCAGACATTGCTGATCTCATGGGAACAGCACCTTGTTCACGAGAGAGATCACAGGAGAATGGCTAGACTGGTTTGAGCTGACGGGAACTCAAATAACCATTCTTTACAACCTCGGTAAGCAGAAAGGCATCTCATCTCAGAGCACTTCAAATCTTGCGGAAAATTGGCTACAACAATAAAAGACAGCATCAGGTTCCACTCGTCAGCCAAGAACAGTAATCTGAGGATATAGCAGGCACAGGCTCACCAAAACACTAAAAACAAAACCCCAAAAACTGTGAAGTAGGCCTCATGGGGGAAACAAGACGCTGGACTAAATTTCTTGTTTGGTGCACTCAGATTTATGAACCAGATCATTGGTTCCTACAGATATTAACCTCCTACAATTGTATTGTATTCTGTATTGACTACTTAACCGGGACTAAATAAACATTGTGTAATTATCTCTGTTGTACTTACGCTCCCAGGGACACTGAGGATTTGACCCTTGGTCTCATGATTACTTGCTGCATGTAGATGATCTAAAAGACAAGAGTGCTCAGAGCATGCGGAAACAACCTAAACCTGTTCTGAACTCAAAGCACACAAACAGATTCCACTTACAATTCTTCTGTAGTAGTCAAAGGTCTTTTTCTATAAAAAGAAAAAGAGATTTCAATGTTAGTATTTTTACAACGGGCCACTAGTTTTTGGTGCAAACACAACAAACAATAGCTTTACTAAACCAACATAATATTAACTTAACACAATTACAGTCACTATTTAACACAGGACACTTATAACTAATCTGCATGTCTAATTTAAATGATACTTAAAGCCACAATATGTAATAGTAACAAGCATAAAGGAACGTTAATCTCTCAAAAAAATATTTACGCATTCACACATTTTTACAAACAGTACAATTTATAAAAGTTATATTTTTGGCAAATGGTAGATGTTTGAGATATAAAACTTACATCACATATTAACTTGTTAAATAACAAGAATCATGGCTTCAAGCTGTGAGATTGGTGTCTGAAACGTGTAGTGCACACTATATAATGTTAGGACTTATTATTAGGAGTGCATGGGAAGTGTATGGGATGTGTATTCAGTGCATTAGGAGTGTATTGGGGCAAATGGGGAAATGTTTATGTGTAGCATTTGGTGGCCATACAGTGGATTGTACAGTGTATTGAATGTATAGTGTATGGGAGTGTATAGGGTGTGTATGTAGGCGTAGGTGTTATAATGGGACACAAAGGGGTGTATGTGTAGTGTAGGAAGGTGTATAGTGTTTGAATGTGTAGTGTATGGAGATGTATGGGGAGTGTATGTGTAGTGAATGTGGGAGAGTATGAGGACAGTGTATATACAGTTTTTGCTATACAGTGTAGACATTTGAGTTTGACAGCAAAAGATGAATAAGACATGATGGTTCAGAATTCCAGCTTTCATTTCCTGATATTTACATGGAGATGCACTTATTAGACTGATTGTTTAAATAATAAAAGTTCTGAGAATGTTTATTCTCGATTTGAGCCTTAGGTTTGCATTTTTTGTTTAAAAGGATAAACCAACATAAAGACCAGAGAGCTATTGATGACCAAGATTAACCTCCACCAAAGTGATGGAAAGGCCAAAGTATGGAGAAAGAAAGCATCTGCTCATGATCCAAAACATACGAGCTCATCGGTCATGCACGGATGCTTCTGGGACGATCTCACTAATCTTTACTGATGTAACTCATGAAGGTAGCAACGGAATGAATTCAGAAATACACAAACATTTACAGTAAAATGCATCCAGTCTAATTGGGAGGAACTTCATCGTGCAGCAGGATGATGACCCAAAACAGACTTCCAACACGACAATGGGCTTCATCAGGGGGTTAAAATGCAGAAGGTTTTAGACTGGCCAAATCAAGCATCAGACCATAATCCAATTGAGCATGCATATCACCTCCTGAAGACGAGACTGAAGAGAGAAACCCCCAAAACAAACAAATTGTGGTACAAGCCTGGAAAAGCATCCCAAAAGAAGAATGCAATAGTTTGGTAAAGTCAGTGGGTTGGTGGCTTGATTCAGTTATAGCAAGCAAGAAATATGCAACCAAATATTAAGTGTTATTTACTTTAATATATTTTACGACTATCTGTCACGATACTTTTGCTCACCTGAAACTTGGGTGCTCTGCCATCAAAGATTGCATGTCCTAAGTTGTTTAACACATAGATAGAAATATCAGGAAATAAAAGATGAAATTTTGATCCATCATCTCTTCGATCATTTGAGATCTATCTCTTTTGAACTCAAACCCAAATGTCTTCAGTGTGTAACAAAAGCGAAAGAACTGGCCTTGCCGTTTCAATACTCTCAGAGGGGACTGTATTATGGGATGTCTACAGGAAGAGAACTGTATATGGCTAGTGTAGGAGAAATTTGTGGTTAGTGGAAAGGGAGTATATGCTTAGTTTATATTCTTGGGTCAGTAACCAGGTGTGTTCTTGAAAACCCATGCAGACTAAAGAGAAACACAAACTGCCTGGAAAGAACAGAAAGAATACAAAGAGTTTATTGGAACCAGTCCACACCAATGAATATAGAGAACATTCAAACATCACAAGTGAATTAAGAACAAACAAACTCCCATAACAAATGGCAAACACAACTCGTCATCTAGACCATGAGTTTTGTCTGTATTAGCGTCTAGCAGTGCAGTAAAAGTATTTAATCTGCTCAAAGACAGATTATTGTAAAAGGGGCATTGGCTGAGATTATTTTGGGCATTAGGCATTAAGGGCAGGGAAGTCATGTTAGTTTGTGACAATTGGCATTAAGGTTGGGCAGACTAGAATGTAATAGGTGCGGTTAGATCATTTTAATTTTACGTGATTAAACCTACACCAGTACTATTAATTATTAAATACTGAGGACATATTTAATAAAAGGCTCACACTTAAATGAATGAAGGTTTTGGAGCTTTCAGTAATCAGACATGAGTTATAGTGACAGTGGAATCTTCATGTTTCTGTTGATAATATTGTATGAAATGATCACTGCACACACTGTAGAGAATGGATGGGGGAGTGCATTGAAAGATCAGAGGCCAGAAATCCTCTTAAACACATTGGCAGAAACTGTCCTTGGCCATTGCAATAGAAACACAGCTAAGCTGATCTAATGTTCTTAGCCTTCTTAGCATTAAGGTCTACACTCAGATGCCTCTATAAGGACTGTTATCTTGTAGCTACGCTCAATGACCATATACATTAACAGAGTTCCTTCAGCTCTCCTGACCAGACGAAACATCTGACTGGGATGAATTCTGGGTAACACACTTCACTAGAGCTGATAAAGCACTGGAACAGCTCTTATTTAAGGTGACGGGTTTAACTGAGGAAAACAGACAGGAAGTAGATGAGGGTGCATTAAAAACAGTAGGGGATCGGTAATCTGCTTCTGCATTCTCACCTTTCACCTCTACTGTGATCGGATCAATGAGACGATCCATACCGTAGTCCATAGCACTGTGAGTTTGAGGCTGTGAAGACAGACAGAGCCTCATAATATAAGTAAAACTACGTAAAAAAGAATATGTTTTTTATTAAACAACACTGCCTTAAACAAATATTCACTTTGCAAATTTTAGTGTTGTGATTAAAATGGACTTAATTGGGGTGACAGGTCATGAATCTACACAAAGCAGCCCATAATATTACTGTAGGGGAAAAATCTATATACTTTTCAAAATCATTCACAAATTTAAAGCATAAAAGGTGATAGCTTAAGTATTCACTCCCACTGACATGAAATTCATTCTGGAGCAACCAGTTGCCATCAGTAGTCACATAAATATTTGAATAGAGTCAACTTGTGCGCAATTAAAGTGTCACATGATCGCAATATAAATACACCTGTTCCTGGAAGCTCCCAGAGTTTATCAGAGAACACACCTAAACAAACATCCTCATGAAACGTAATGAGCTACTGAAAACAAAATCCATGACAAAATCACCCAGGAGAAAAGTATTAATAACTATAAGAACCCACAAATAAATATACATATAATATACGTGAATAAATATATAATAAATGAATATCATGGTACCACTGGGCTTTTAGTGACTTCTTTGAAGTGGGTTTTTTTTTTTTAATTTTTATTAAGAATGATTAACCAACCTACATCTTTATTTGAAAAAACAAAACAAGAATTTGGTGCACAAGTTTTAATTTATTAAAATATGTGGAATGTGATTAAAAGCCGGGTCCGTAACAGGAAAGGCACACATTTAATTGAACTCCTCCTATTCTGCCAAAAGAGTGGTCAAATATCCAACCAGAATTCTGCCAGAAACTTGTTGATGGCTGCGTCTGGTCAAAATGAAACTTGCTAAGGGAGAATTAACTGAATTTTAGGTCTGCTGAATGTATAATTTTGACCCTGTGTTGATTTCAGAAAACCCAAAATGGTGGGTTAAAACATGTGCATGTCTTGTTTTTTTCTATAAAGATGTCATTCAATCAGAAAGCCCAAGATTGCCATGACATTCATGTCCATGATGACTGGATGTATACTTCTGACTGTATTTTTGCCCATTCTTTTGAATGGTGACTAAAATTCTATACAGTAAATAACCAAAAGTGACCAAAAACAGATACAGGAGAACACAAAAAGGTACTCACCGGAGGCCTGTGTACTATCCAGTAGGCCCTTTCCTGACAATCAAACACAACCCGGTCTGATTTGTTCCTCTCCTTTCCAGCGCTGCAAAAAGTAAACGAACTTATAAGAAAACCATTCCCGGGAAGCTAAATACTTGATTACTTTCTCATTTGGTTTAGGTTTGTCCTGTAGCAAGTAAGTGAAGTAGAATGTTTGCATAATTTGTGAATTTCTACATTTACTTTCATCCCATTCAATGTAATGTAATTAGCCAGAGCTAATTTAAAGCAAATGCTGCAATTACAAGAATTACAACTGGTCACCAGACCCCACAGATTTGATTAAAACTCTACATTAGTGCATTACGAGGATGAGCAACCTAGCAAATGAAATTTAATGAACACAATTTTATCTAAACTCGTGAATGAATGCTAACGTAGTGAAGAAAAGCAAACTAGCAAGCAAGTAAATAAACTAATTGGCAAAAGGTTACCTAGTGAGCATAGCCTACTGATCAAATTGGACATGCTGGTACATGCAAGACTGAACGCTTCCGTTTAGTAGAATACAATCATTTTGAATGTTTTAACCACGCTCTGTGGTATTTTAACCTTTTATGATTCTGAGAGTAAAGACTGACCTGTATTGCTCTTTGGCTTGCATCACAATAAAATCCCATTTGTGGTTGAGCCATTTGTGAAGGTTGTTGTAGTTCTCCTGTTCAATGCATTAACAAACGGAGTTATTGCTTTTATAACAAAACAGGATATTGTGCGACACTGGAGATGCTTTGTGCAGAGAAAGCAGAACCTGTTCGTAGTCATCAAGTGTCCCCTTCTTCCGAATGTTTCTCTTCGCCAGATAAATTGCTGTAGTGAAAACAACAGGGTTGCAATGGGATTACAAAAGCATCTACTGGATTATGGTACACCATACAACTACACACAGCAAACAGCACCACAACCTAGCACAAGATCACAATAAAAATCACTTTTAATAAAACTAGTGCACCACACAGTACAGTATCAATAAACACAGTACACACTGACTAACAGCTGCACCAGGATAGGACGATACTACAGTTTCTGTTTTTGTCTTTTGCGATCATCAGTGTAGGTAGAGTTCAGCCAAAAATGAAATGGATAGCATGTCCTCATTAAATGTAATCCATAAGCCAAGTCATGTATGGTGTGAAAGTTTGTGTTAAATAAAATGTGTTGCTTGCGCATAACTAGTTTATAACCTTCGGCTCCATTTCACCTCTCCTACTGCCAGGGGCAATAAATATCAATTTCTCATGTGCGTAGGCGAGATATTTCATGTCTCATATAATGTAGCGTGGTGTAGCTGCAATAAATACCATTGGCATGCCTACCAGCTTTCTTTTTCTTCTCTTTGTACACGTCAGACCTCGTGTACATCCTGTGGAGCCCTTGCAATACTACTTTATCACTAAGCTTGAACCTGCAGCTCGATACTGAGCCTTCTACATTAGAAAAATCGCTAATGTGCAACACTGGGGATAAAGCAGAGGCGACCTCCACAAGCCCTCATTCTTCCTACCTGGTAGGGTCCACCCTCATCATCTTCCCTCAGACTTATAGTGCATAGACTTATGCAAGGCATTACTCATAGCTATCCGGATGTGTTGGGCCGTAGTGCGAACACAACACACTGGGGCTGGTGAGGTCAATTAACTGTTCTTTTCCCGGCTTCCTCCTTAAAGACTAGTGGGCTTGTGGCTACATACTACTAGCATGTTTGAGTTGTTCCCCTCCCATAACATGCACTTTTCACCTGGTTAGGAAATAAGTTAGCTGGGCTCCACTATATGGACAAAAGTATTGGAACACCTGCCTATTCCACCAGCAGGGACTTTAACGACATTGCATTCAAATACATAAACTTTAATATGGAGTTGGTCTCCCTTTGCAGCCATAACAGCTTCCACTCTTCTTGGAAGGCTTTCCACAAGATCTTGAAGTGTTTCTGGGGGAATTTATGCCCATTCATTCTGTAGAGCATTTATGAGGTCAGCCACTGATGTTGGATGAGAAGGCCTGGCTCGCAATCTCTGTTCCAGTTCATCCCAAAGGTGTTCGATGGGATAGAGGTCAGGGCACAGGTTCTGTGCGGGCCTGTCAAATTCTTCCACACTGAACACATCCAACCTTGTCTTTATGGGCCTTGCTTTGTGCACTGGGGCACAGTCATACTGGAATAGAAAAGGACTTCCCCGAACTGTGTCCATAAAGTTGGAAGCATAGTGTTGTCCAAAATGGCTTGGTATGCTGAAGCATTAAGACTCACCTTCACTGGAAGTAAGGGTCCTAGCCCAAACCCTGAAAAACATCCCCACACCATTATCCCTCCTCCACCAAACTTCACAGTTGACACAATGCAGTCAGGCAGGTAATGTTCTCCCGGCATCTGCCAAACCCAGATATATCTATCAGACAGCCAGACAGAAAAGGGTGATTCGTCACTCCATAGAATGCTTCCACTGCTCCACAGTCCAGTGCTGGTGCGCTTTACACCACTCCATCTAATGCTTGGCATTGTGCTTGATGATGTTAGGCTTGCATGCAACTGCTCAGCCATGGAAACCCATTCCATGAAGCTCCCTAAGGTAGCTCAATAGGTAAATACCAGAGTTTGGAACTCTGCAGTTATTGAGTCAACAGGGCATTGGTGACTTTTACGCACTGTGCGCCTCAGCATTTAGTGACCCTACTCTGTGTCTTTATGTGGTCTGCCACTTCATGGCTGAGTTTCTGTTGTTCCTAAACACCCTTGACCAGGTTTATAGTGCCTGTGGGTTTTGCCCATCAGAGTTAATGTATTTTGACCTAGCAGACCAGGAAACACACCTGAACATAAAAGGCATTATTTCATGGCCACAAATACTTTCCTCAGCTCTGTGTACATTGGGTCCAATCTACTGCCCAGTTGCTAGATCACAAGTCTTCTCGCAGGGACTTCTATACAGCAGAAAGTCTACACCTACACTAAAGGTGTATGTGGCATCCATTGCAGTGTCACAGCAACAGGGATGGGTCTAATAATCTTAGCAAACCAAGATTATTACACAAATGTTATATAATACTATATTAAGCTGGAACTACTTGAAAATCTGAAAGTCATGCCTTCAGTACAAGTCTGATGCCCATGTGGAGTGATGCCAAACTCCAGTGTGTGTTACATTTGGTTTCAAGATGGCTTGTTTTGGCCTAGTCTGCCAGTATGTTTTTGGACAGTGGGGAGGAAACCAGAAGAAACCAACACAGAACATGTCAAACTTCACACAAGCTTAAGCTTGAAGGCAGGACCCAGGATCAGTGAAGCAGCAATGCTACCTGCTGCACAACTGTGTGAGCCTCATTTAGAAAGTTGTGTACATTTCATCATTGGCTGAACTTTTCCTTCGATTCCTGATTTCTATCTAAAACAGCTTATAATGTCACTTATACCACAGCGCTGTTGAATTCTTGAATCCCATTGGTCAAATGACATTCATTGTTTCTCGTTTACAGCAACTCAGATAGTAGTTTTAAACCTAGATAAATCATGTACATATTAATGCACTTATTCTAATACATTACAAGAACTGCTCTTTCATAGGAACTTGTATGATGCAAATGCTCCACATGAAAGGAATAAAAATGCATGTAATTGCTGTGTGTGTCTAGCATTTTTGGAAAAATTCCTCAGTGTCGCTGCTTTGAAACAGTCAGAGGTAAATGTACTCTTTTAGGTTTTCTGATACTGGAAAGTATTCAAGATGGAGGGCTTTGAGGTTTGGTAATACATTGTGCTGTATTGTTTTTGTCTTAACTTCAAGAAAAAGTGAAAATAAAGGGGCTGGTGAGAAATGACTTTTTATAGCTGGTACAACATGGGACATGGTGTTACTAGAAAATAATCAACTTCGGGGTTGTAAAAGGGCTGCATCACACCACCCTGTTGTTGATTACGCTCTATTCCCCGTAAAGCAGGGCTATTCCACTTCAGTACCAAGAGGGCCGAATGGAAAAATCACTGGGTTTTCGGGGGCCACATAAAATAAGACACCGCAAAATAA
>JAQQZX010000008.1:15088903-15107999 GCA_030068355.1 Notoglanidium maculatum | reverse complement strand
TGGTGATTCGATGACTTCAGCCAGGAGTAGGACACCGGGATGGGTCAGGCAGGCCCGGAAAGCAGAAGGGGTCAGGAGCTGTTCTTGGTTTCTGACAGTCTCGACTCTCTTGCAGTCTGGAACAGGTTTTCTTGTAACATTACCCTGTATTAGGCGCTATCCATCTTGCTATATTCCTGACCAGTTTCCCTGCTGATGAAACACATCCCCACAACATGATGCTGCCACCACCATGCTTCACTGTGGACATGGTGATCTCAGGGTCATAAGCAGTATCGAGAATCTACCAAAGGTAGTGCTTTGTGCCAAAAGTTAAAAATACTAATCTCACCAGAGACGAATTTTCATTGGCAAACTCCAAATTGGACGTCATGAACCACTAGTCTTGCACAACACCCAGCGTTGTGGAATTATCCAGTCTATGGGTTATCTTGAGAAAACAGCTTCTTATATTTGAGCTCTGGATCTCTCTAGGGGGTTCCCCTTGCTTAGTTGCTTCTCCGACTAATCCTCTCCTTTCTCAGTGACTGACATTTGGTGGATGAACTTCACTAGTTGCATAGGACGTCTTTGTACGCTGTAGCAATTTCCCTTCACCCGAACCTGTTCCGGCATCATCATGCCCTGTTCAAGGGAAGGCCATGAAACATGGTTTGCCAAGATTGGAGTGGGAGAACTCCTGCAAAGAGTCCGACCTCAACTCCACTGAACACCTTTGGGATGCTGACCGCACCCCAGGACTAATCGCCTGACCTTACTAATGCTCTTGTAGGTGAATGAACACAAATTCCCACAGCTACGCTCCAAAATCAAGTGGAAAGCCTTCCCACAGGAGTGAAGAGTTTTTATAAAAGCAAAGGGGGAATAAATCTGGAATGAGTAGCTCAAAAAACCCAAACAAACACATAAGCACCATATAGTTCTAGTTTTGGCCATATAGTGTGACAAACTATAACAATTTTGCATTGAGATGTACCATTTCAGTCAGCTTTATTTTTCTAATTATTGTTGCACCAGAACTAAGTTAGGAATTTCCCAACAATGGGGGTGAATATTTGGTTATAATAGTACATTGTGTAATCATTGTGAAAGCATTACTGTGTCCGCTTTTTCCCTCAGGGTATTTTGGGGGATGAAAACGAAACTCACAACTTTACTATAACTATAACCAAGCAACAAACAAATAAAGCGAGTAAATCCAGAAACAGTGTTTATTGAGCATACGTTTTCCGAATGCTGCTGCATCGTCTCGACGTAAAATTAAGCCGCTAGGCTACAAATTCAAAATATTTTGATTTACACCTGTTTTCAGTACAAACACTATCACATTAGTACAAGGGACGGGAAAAGAGGTTTAACATTGTGTTTTTTTTTTTGTTTTTGTTTTTTAAAGTGAGTTTATGCGGTATGACAAAAAGCCTTCATGTTGTACTCGGACGACAAACTTGCTGAACTTGTTTGTGTGTGAGTGTGCTGTTTTCTGTCTCGTGCACCGACACCCGGAAACACCTCCAGACTGAAACCGGCTGTTTAACAGCGACAGAGCAAAGATTTCACGAAGGCTTCACAAAATACACTCGGTAAGACTTTAGCCTAAATGTCCCACCCAGCTGTAAGTACGAATACGTTTTCACTACATAAAGCTTGTCTTTTTTTAAACCTTGTTTGACATCATCGCGTCTGTTTCCGGTTGCTGGTTTGTGTGAAACCTAACATTACAGTTTAGCTCACGTGAACGCGGTGCTGTAAGAAGAGAGGTTTATGAAGACAGTTAGCCTACAAATGGGATGATAAGTGCCTCTCTTGGTAACCTTTCTAAAATGGGAGAAATGTTACAGTACTGTGTTTGTGAAAGCTTTCTAGGTCAAATATGTCAGCATGTCATGCACATGAAAGTTATGCTTGACCCTACAAATAATTTCTGAATTCATGTTTCCAGTTCACTTTCTGAGTATCTGTGGTCAAATATCCCCAGTTTGCAGTGTGTGTGAGGACACGAGGGGGTTATTACGCATCAGTTTTGTGTATCAGGTTGTATATTGTTAACATACATGAACAAGGATCTCGAATCAGATTTTTTTTTTCAGTCTTTGCGTGCTGAAGCTTTAAGATTTCCCTCCACGTGGACTAGGCCGGGTGTTCGACCGTCCCGCTGAGCACAATGCGAGGCCCATGGTTTGTCAAGGTTATTTGAGTGGCCTGCACAGAGCTCTGACCTCAAGCCCACTGAACACCTACGGGACTCATGCTCCCCAGACTTACTTGGTCACTGATGTTTGGCGGAGGACCTCGACTACTTTGTGTTTGTGGACGTCTGAAGATCGCACCCGTATGTGGACCTTCCCCAAACTGTTGCCGCAGAGTTGGAGGCACACGGTCGTCTTGGATGTCGTTGTTTTTCTGTAGCGTTACAATTTCCTTTCACTCATACAAAAGAGCCCAAACCAGTTCCAACATTTAGCACAAAGCGAGCTAATTGAAGGCATTGTTTGCCAAGGTTGGAATGGAAGAACGTGAGTGTCCTGCGCAGAGCTCTGACCTCAACCCCACTGAACACCTTTCGGATGAATTGGAACACCGACTGCACCCCAGTCCTGACGCAAACTTCACTAATACTCTTGAGGACAAATAAGCAGAATTGTGTGCTTCAAACTTTGTGGCAACAGCGTGTTGGTCGGGTGTCAACGACCTTTTGGCCAAATGTTGTAGGTAACATCAATCTAATCAAAGCTGAAGTGTCATGGTGTAGAAAAAATGTAGCGTTCACATTTCACAGAGATTCTGAGATCTGGCCATCAAGATTATTTAGAAAATTCCACCTCTCTTTGTCTTCCACTGGTTTTCTGTTTCTTAGGTGTGCCTGAGATGGAATCCCAGAAGCAGGCGATTGAGAGACTTAGGGCTGCGTTCCAGTCCCACATGACCATTTCACTTCATTTTCGTCTCACTCAGCTAGAGGCTCTGCTGTCTTTACTAGAGGATAATGAAGCCCAAATCTTAGAGGCACTGCATAAAGACCTCGCCAAGGTACATGCACATGCATGCACACCACACTTACGCTTTCTAACGGCCCACCGTAATCACCTCTGATGTTTCTGCAGCCTAAGTTTGAGGCAGTGATGTCAGAAATCGACATAGTGGCCAATGAGCTTCGTTATACCATCCATAACCTGGAAGCCTGGTTGCAGCCGAGCTATGTGGACAAAAACCTGGTAAGTATTGTGCAGGGTGTAACTTTCATGTGCCTGATATTACTTCTCCTTTTGTCTTCTTTTTCCATTTAATCAACTGCCAAAACTAGAGAGTCAAGCAAATTGTGAAATGCTTCCTTCATGACCAAGTTGGATGGGTTCCAAGTGCTGTTACATAGGATTAATTTCATTAGCAACACCTCTGTGTTTCTCGGTCTTATTTTCTTTACTTGTATTTTAGGCAACCAAACTAGATGACTGCTTTGTACACAGAAGGCCTTTAGGGGTTGTTTTGATAATTGGTGCATGGAACTATCCTCTCCAGCTCGTTTTAGTGCCACTGATTGGTGCCATTGCTGCAGGTAGACCCACACACCTTAATGAACCTTTTCTCCGGGTAACAAATGACAACATTGTGTCTCTTTCTTTTCCAAGAAATGATGTAGATTATAAAGGACAACTCTTTTTCAGATCTTTTTTTTTTCAGGGGAAAATGACGTTTTCAGTTATTCATTCAGCAGATGCTTGTATAGAAAGTGACCTACAATTGATCTTAAAAGTCAAGGGTTAAAAGCCTTTAGTGATCATTGATCACAAGCTCAGAACCTTGACCCCTGAGCCACAAGGCTTTTCTTATGCATCTAATAATCGTATGCTATTGCGTAGGCAACTGCGCTGTTCTGAAGCCCTCCGAAATCAGTCAAGCAACTGAGCGACTTCTCTCAGAGCTAATACCAAAGTACCTGTCCCAGGTAATGCCGTTTCCTTTTGACTTAATAAGAAAATGTACTGAGACATTGCCACAGATAGACTTTTCACACAGACGCAGACTTTGTTAGTCGGGACTCAGAAATGTCCAAATTCAAAATATACAAAAATATATATGTGGTATTGATTCTGGAATTTTTCAAATGATCGAACAGGAGTGCTTTGCTGTTATTTGTGGAGGCGCAGAGGAAACCAAATTACTGTTGCAGAACAGATTTGATCATATTTTCTTCACAGGTAGGTGTGAACAAGTGTAAGATGGATGTTTTCTTTCTTTTTTTTTTTTTTTTTTTTTTTTACTGTGAGACTGATTTCATTGTCTCTGACTGATTCACTCCTTTCCCTTTAAACACCTTTGACTTTTGATCAGGCTCTCAGGCGGTGGCACGGAGAATCCTGCAAGCAGCCGCAGTGCACCTCACCCCCGTCACTCTAGAGCTGGGTGGGAAATGCCCGTGCCTCATTTACGGCCACATAAACACCAAGGCTGCTGCAAAGAGGCTTGTTTGGGCCAAGTTTTTCAACGCGGGGCAGAGCTGTGTGGCACCTGATTATGTGCTGTGCACAGCAGAAATGCGAGATTCACTAATTCCCATGATTGTAGAAGCATTGGAGAGCTTCTATGGGCCTCGGATTCAGGAGAGCCCAGACTATGGCCGAATTGTCACAGACAAACACTGGAACAGACTCATGGAGCTCCTGGGAAAGTCTCAAGGAAAGGTGGTTATAGGAGGAGAAAGCACAAAAGAGGACAAATACATTGGTGAGAAAATATGAGATGGGGAGTGTGGAAATAATCATTTCTATAATTCGGTCATGGTTTGTTCATTTTATCGATAGGAATCTGCTTATATTTCCTTGCAAAGGCAGTTTATAAAGTAGACAGCAGGCATGGAATCATAAAACACGGAAACTAACAGGAAAGTGAAATAGACAAAAATGTCACCTGAGATATTTCAGACCGAGCTAGATTCACTCTGGCCCCTGGTATTACAAGAATCTTGTTTCAGGATGCGCTACAGTTTTAGGTTTAGGATGCACCGTTTTTATTTTCCCCATCCTAATTTTATTGCTGTTCTGTCCTACTCGTCCTTCTGTCTTCCTGTCTCCAGCTCCCACGGTGATTGTGGACTTGACCGAATCAGACGTTCTAATGCAAGAGGAGATTTTTGGCCCCATTCTTCCCATCCTCACCGTGGAGTCTCTAGAGCAAGGCATCCGTTTCATCAACGAGAGAGAGAAGCCATTGGCGCTCTATGTTTTTTCTGATCAGTCTCAGGTAGGAAGCCAGGAAACATATTCCTCTAGAATTCCTAGTAGACTCCTCTACTCTACGATTGGTATAAAACAAACCAGACTGAGTATTGGCCATAATGATCAGCACTATGTAGGGAGGACAAGTGTGACTTTTAATCCAAAAGAACAACAACTCAGCTGTGAAGCATGGGGGTGGCAGCATCATGTTCTGGAGGTGTTTTGTTGGAAAAGGGATTGGTGCACTTCCAAAAAAAAAGGTATCATTAGGAAGGGAACTTATCTGGAATACTAAAGCAAAACCTCAAGGCATCAGGCAGAAAGATAAATCCTGGTCTCTTTCAGCAAAAAAACTGGGTCTTTCGGCAGGACAACGATCCTAAGCATACCTCCAAAGTTATAAGAAAAAGGCTTAAAGACAACAGTGTAGGCCATCACAAAGCCTTGACCCGAATCCCATAGACAATTTGGGCATCGGCCTGAAGAAGCATGTGTGAGCAAGGACGACCAGAAACATGACTGAGAGACACCAGTTCTGTCAGGAAGAAGGAGCAAAGGCATTCTGAGTAGCTTGAGGAAGGCTACTTCAAAAAATGAATCAAGTTTAAGCAATTAAAATGCAGTGCCTCCAAATACTAAAAAAAAGTGTATGTTGACTTTTGACCCACTGAAAATCTAATATTGCAAATAAAGGCTGAAATAAATCCGCATCAACCACTATTTTGGAAATGAACTCTTGCTGAAATAAAGTGGATTGAGTTGTGAACCCTCTTTACCCTAGGTGTGTGTGTAAGTATTTGGCTTCAACCGTATATGTACAGTATGTAATTATACCACACCACTACTGAAGGTGTTTATTTTTCTATAGCAGCAGCTCTGATTGTTCCTGTCATCACTGTTATCACCAAGTTGCTATGAGAAAGTTCCACAACCTTAAAAATTACAGATTGCTTGACAGGCATGACGTTACTGGACACGTCTCAACTTTTTCTCAACAAATCACCATTTTATTCCCAGGTGGTGAATACAGTATTAGAGCAAACCACCAGCGGAGGATTTTGTTCAAATGACGGAATAGTTCACATGACACTTCCTGGTTTGCCTTTTGGAGGAGTAGGTAAGTGTCATTGATCAGTGTTTTATATTTATCCTTACTTTTTTTTGTTTGTTTTCTCATAGACCCAGGCCATCTCTTTAGATTTTATGGCGATACAATTGTAAATGTCTATTAAACTGTTCAATATATCCATCAAAATAAATTGAGCTACATAATATGAATAATTTCTAGCATTCTTCCACTTAAAAAAAAAAGGTTAAAATAAGTAATGACCCAGGCAGGATATGAAGGTTATGTATGCGAGGTGCAATAAAGATCTTTTGTTAAAGTTTATCCCAACTGATATGTTCAGGTGCAAGCGGGATGGGCAATTATCACGGCCGCTGGGGCTTCGAGACGTTCAGCCACAAACAGGCGTGTATGCTGCGAGGCTGGGGGCTCGAGCGCATCGGCGCCTTACGTTATCCTCCATACCAAGAGGCGAACCTGGGCTGGCTGCGCTGGGCCACACAAGGCAAAAAGAAGGGCTGGGGACTATGTAGTGTCATGTGACTTTTGTCTTATTTGCTCATCATATGGCTTTTAACAGTAACTCACGTTCTTGCTTGGTCAGGGGAAGGAAGCCAAGCACACAAAAGCGTGCAAGAAATAAAAGCTATACACTGTTTTGTGCTGTATACTTTGGAACCACTTCTATCTTCTCTTAATTAAAACACTACTTTCTGCCAGATAACAGTCATTCAGTGGTTAGGCACACTGCATTACTGCGCTCCGTGTAAGGAACCACAGTCATGATATTTGTGTTCCTTTTACTGTCATAATTAAACATTACATATATTCATACTAATGTACCATCATGTAAATAATCAAAGAGTTTGCATTTTTCTTTTGTTTTTTGTAAAATTCAATCATCCTTAAAAATAAAACATAATGCACTTCGGGTGGTGTTTTTATTGATGATTCTGATTAGTAAAATCACAATTGTTTTTTGTACAACACATGAGTAAGACAAAGTTCCATATACTTGTCCATAATGTTTTGACTTCACATTGTCAGTCTTTATTGTCAGTACGGTCTCAGTACAGTGTGATGCACATCACAGGCTCACATTTAGGGCACTCTCAGCTATCCTATCCCACTGTAAGAGACGGTTCCAGCAGCTGAGCATGATCACTGACTGGTCCTCCAGGTCACGGTTCAGGTTTGTAAGAAGAAGGTGGACTGGCCCCTGACTGCACCAATTCTGAGACTGAGGTTTCGGACGAGGCAGAAGTGCTGGCTGAGGTGGTTGGATCTTTCTGGACCAGCTCTGGTTCATCCTGCCCAGCCTGGGGAGGGTGGACCAGGACCTTGTCAATAATCCCAAAGTCTTGCGCCTCCATGGGACTCATGTATCGGTCTCTCTCCATCACGCTCTCTGTGGGGAAGAAATGACCGAGGCAAAGCCATCATATAAACGTGCCTGGAAGTTCTCAATCGTTATTAAATGACTATTAAGACTTTTTCAGCAGAACTGATGAATTTGGCCTCTCACGTCTACTCGCATGTCTGCTCAACTTACTAATAAATAAAAGATACATACAGTGCCTTGAACCAGTATTCACCCCCTGGAACTTTTCCACATTTTGTAATAGAACAACCTGGAACTGAAATAGATTTAACTGGGATTATATGTAAACTACGGAAGAAAAGTGAGAAGAAAGCCAATTCTGAAAAAAAAAACTTGCATATTTGAGACTCAACAAACAAAAAGTTTACAGCGTCACAACAGTGAAGCACGCTGGTCATAGCATCACGTTGTGGCGATGCGTTTCATCAGCACGCATAGGAAAAGTGGTCAGGGTTGAGAGGAAAGTCGATGGAGCCAAATACAGGGGAACCTTAAAAGAAAACCTGTTCCTGTTTGCAAGAGATTTGAGACTATGGCAGTGGTTCATTTTACGACAGGCCAATGGCACATGGTGCCGGAGCTACGCTGAATGTTAGTGGCCCGGTTAAAGCTCAGACCTCGATAGGGTTTTGATTCTGAGGTAAAAAGTTCTGTTCGACAGCCTTCATCTAATCCGATTCTGAGCACTTTTGTCAAGACGGGCAAAAATGTCAGGATCCAGATGTGTAAAGCTGATTGAGACGCACCTCAGAAGACTGCAGCCGAAGGTGGTTGAACTATATAGTCATAACCTCCATATGTTATAAGACTGCTTTGCAAAAATGGTACCTATAGTTTCCAGAGGCTGCCCTGTATGTTTACAGTAGATATTGTTAATCTGTCTCTTAAGCTTGAGGATCTCTTCAGCCTGGATGGCGATGTCTGTTGCTTGACCCTGAAATCATCAATCAGAGATGATTAATATGCGTCCAAATAACTCAACAATAAAAACACAGTACACATCCTGTTGTTTTCTTACCCTGGCCCCCCCAGAAGGCTGGTGCACCATTATGCGGGCGTTGGGCAGCGAGTGCCTCATACCCGCAGTGCCGGCGGCCAGCAGTAAGCTGCCCATGCTAGCAGCCTGGCCTACACACCATGTAGAGATCGGGTTGAGGATGTACTGCATTGTGTCATAGATTGCCAGCCCTGATGTAATCACACCACCTACAGGTACATGAGAGAAATAAGAGCAACAAGCAGAACAAAGCCAGCAAGTCTAGTTCTTCTTGTTCCTCATTTGCCTTCATATACGCTTCAAACAGGAAGGAAGCTACTGAAGAAAAACTATTAGACCTTTGACCTTGCTGTGCCCTTGAGCCCATTTGGATCAGTTCCTAAATCTAATCAGTTTATCTGATGGTTGGAATGACAAACATTCAACCTCGTTCTTGAGCTAGTGTGCCAACAAGAATGTCTCCACCTGCTAACAGCGGTGTACTTTTTTGGTTTTATCGCTTATAAAGTCCATCCAAATGACTTATTCTACAGCAAAGGTTTGCATCCCCATGGTATTTGACTGTTTTTGACTGTCGTAAAGGTCGATTTGTCATCAGGGTACGCAAACTTCTGCACTCGACTGACAACCAAAGTGTCTCTCACCCGGACTGTTGATGTACATGTGAATAGGCTTGTTGTTGCTCTCTGACTGAAGGAAAAGCAGTTGTGCGATCACCAGGCTTGCCACAGAGTCATCAACCTGCAACAGAGAGGCGAGTGGACAAATGTGGTTAGGAGAGATTTTTTTTAAACGAGCATCCTCCTTATACTCGTGTAATTTTTGGAGATACTTACAGGACCCATTACACAGACTATTCTCTCCCTCAAAAGGCGTGAGTAAATATCGTAGGCACGTTCCCCACGGCCCTGAGAAAAAAAAAGTGATATATAGAAAGAGATGATGCTTGATCTAAAGAAATCTGACTCGTCTAAAGCAAATATATGTATATATGGTACAACTCATTTAAAGGTAAAATTCATAGGAACTTAGAGTTGAGGAGGCCATCCTGGTTTCCCCCGAGAAGGAATTCTGAGTTGAAAGCGTGCTTTCTTTGGAGTTTTCCTGGATGAAGATCCAGATACATCAGTTACAGCCTGTCTGAATGGAGTGATGCAGCGGTGCTTTAATCTTTTACTCTGTCCACCTGTCTCCCCACCTCATCTGTACACTCTGCTCAAACCGTTCCAAAGCTCCATCTTTCATGCTAATACGGCCAAACATCACTGCACTCATCTTGTAGATCGCTAACTAGCCGGGTCAGCATCACTGGAAAATGGCCAATGAGAAAAGAAGCACTCTTTGAGAATGCACTGCATTCTCACACCTTGTGTCTGAGACTGTTGACATTTTTTTCTCCTATTGCCACTGTAACAGTACTAACAAACGTCCACCTGTGACATCAGCACGGCACACCACCACTAACTTCTCACAGGAATAACACATACAGCAAACCAGAACCAGAACCACTAAGCACTAAACAGCATGAATATATTTCGTGTGTTGCAGAATGGACTTGTTCTTTAAGGTAAGCATTACGATGTGTTTGAAAAACTGGACACGGGGAAAAAAAATCTGGAAATGTTTAGTGTTCGAAAAAAGAACGGCATGAGAAAAGTCCCGTTTCCAGACGTGGTACCAGTGGCTTTTGGCTGCTGTGGATGATCCCATATGGATACCCCTAAAAAACGTGTCTTTCTTCAGTGAATAATCTTAATGATTACAGCAGCAGTTCTTAGGTTGCACTTCTGCAGTATTCTGTTAAGACTCCGATGCTCGTACTGAACATCATTTCAACACACTTAGACTCCGTTTACACTTGGAATTAAAATGCATCTTGGGCGATCTGATCATAACTGGACAGCACTAAATGCAAGTGTAAACAACCGCCAAGACGCATTCAAGACACATTTGCTCAAACCACTTGGTCTGGGACGTATTTAACCGCATATCTTCTGTAGTGTAAACGCTGATGCGTCCCGATGAATCCGCAGCACGGACGTAACAGGAAAGTACGTCATTAATGCTGGACGCGGAGGTTGTTTTCGAAACAGCGCAACGCGCTAGAAATAAATGGACAGGAGCACCGATGTACTTGTTGGAATGCAAGAAAATAATAACGGTATGTTGCAGGTTTAATGTTTTAATATAATTTTGTGCAGGGACCTCTGACCTTCTAGCGGAAGTGAATTAGGCAGTAACGGAATTGGTTTAAAAAAAAAAAAAAAAACCTTGGAGACACATGATAAACACAGGTGTAAACGGCGATGTGTCTCGGCAGCCCATTTGTGACCTGAATGCTCAAGGCGCATTTTAAAACCAAGTGTAAAGAGCGCCTCAGTTCCCCAGAAGAGGAGGAGTTGCTCTTTTCTTCCTCATGTCCTCTCAGGGAGTGTTTCCTCGTCACTGTGGCCTCTGGGTTACTCATTAGGGAGCTACATTTACATCCGGATTGCTGGAAAGCTGCTTTATGTCAATGACAAAGCGCGACACAAATCAATTTTTTTTTAAATTAAGCAGACATGTCACGCTGTCAAGCTCAGCCCATGTGAGTAGTTTATTAGACTGAAACGAACTTACTGTCTGTTCTACAACAATGGGGATGAGAGGATTTCTCCACGGAGCACTGAGATGAAATGACCGCTTGCGCTTCAGTGCAGATACACTGCACTGTAACACCCTCTGAAAAACACAGGGACCAGACAGAGACACTTCAGGACACGGTTTTGATACTGATGCCTGTATACAACATGTATTTGTTGCGAGTTATAATTTCTAACTGCTGTTCAGTCGGTCGTTAAAACACATGTTTCATTATAGCATTGCTGCTACAGGATAAGATTGCGCTTTTAACAAATACAATATCTGGATATACGCTTGTTTGGACTGTACCATACTCATACATTTATAATAAGTTTCTGTTTTACTTACACGCAACAACATGATGCTCATAAAGTGCAAAAACTCTCCGTTTGACCCAACCACCTGCCCCGGATGTAATGGGTTTGACCTGTCACGTGACGATGCAAAGCGAGATCCTGACCGCTAGATGTCACTATGGGGTAACGCTGATTCAACTTGTTTACTACGCGCACGCGTACGCGTACGCAAGATGGCCGCCGCGCGTCTCCTTCGTCCCCTGTGCACGTTCTCAGACACGAACGCGTCCACGTGGTGCAATACCAACGTAAATAGTGGAGGCGCTATGTCTCCATGTGACGCCGTGTCCTCAAATAAAGAAACTAATTACCTTCTAATTTACTATTCTAGACCGTGATTGAATAATAATAATAATAATAATAATAATAATAAATTTGATATAAAAACACTTTTCATGACACTCAGAGTCACTTCACAAATACAAATACAATTAACAGAACCCGAAATCCCAATATAATCACATATCAACTAAATGAGGCACTAGCACTTACTTAAGTCAATTATATTAATGTGCTCTTTCTAATAGAATATAATTACTGTAGAAGCAACTAACATAAGGACTTGGTGGCTTCACATAATCCAAAGCACATTTTTAAAAAATGTGTTGTTATTTTCCAAAAAAAAACAAAAAAACTTGCAGAATAAAGAAGTTTGTGGTTTCTCAGTAACATAAAAACTGTATTTTTTTTCTTCCTTTCTTTTGCCTGAAACACCTGACCTCAAGTCTGTGGTGACACAGTCACACTAAATAATCTAGTGGAAAGCCTTCGCAGAAGAGTAGATATTATATCAGCAGCAAATCATTTACTGTTGTAATTATTCAACAAGCACATGTGGGTGTGATGGTCAGGTCAGGTGTCCACAAACTTCCGGCCATGCAGTGTAAGTTATTAAAGTAACTATATCAGCACACCTACAAGTGTTTTAGTCCTTACTTATTTCAAATACGAAAAAAATGATGTACATCATGGAGTGATCTTTGCAGATTACTGTGAGGAGTTGGTATGTTTTGTGCATTTCACAAATGGAGAAACATTATGTGCAATCTGGCAGACATTGTTATTCCTGTTCCCAGGTCTGGAGAGATGATTGAACCGTTTAAAACCAGACCTATCACATGTTGTGTGCTTCGTGGTTGATTCTTGTCTTGAATAAAGAGAAGTTGTGGTGTGCAGAGGGAGGCGCTGTGGAGTCGCTCACTATCAGAGGCTGACTTCTTTCCAATCACTGTTTATTCCGAGCAGTCCTTTGAATGAAATGTCAAACAACAGCGCTAACAGCAGTAACCTGGTTCTTGCCCAGAAAGCTGTGAAACAGCTCCGGTTCGAGGCAAGCATCCGCAGAATCAAGGTAGGTGTGAAAACAAACCTGAAAACTAGCTCGATAAAAAATGAGGAAACATGAACCGGCTGTCAGGGTGTGACTGGACAAACTTGTTTCACGATTAAGAGCTATACGTGACTTTAAAATACTGTTTTGTTTTCTTTTGTTGATGGACGCAACGCGGTGTTATTGAATGTATAAGCGGACGTTAATTATTCCAGGCTGCAGTTGCGTACACCTGCCCTGCTCCATTCCCCCCGCATTTATCCACCAGCAACTTTCAGCATGGTTTTATCACCTACTTCATTGGCGTTTCTACACAGGGTTAAGATACCGGCTCAACATTAATAATATGTTTATTTTTTTAAAAGATTCATTTCAATTCGATGTGTTTTCATGTAACCGCTGCACTCCAAATGAAACATATTGATTAGTAGTAACTGGGGGAAAGCGAACATCCGGGTATTTCCTCTCCGGGAACAGAGAAGCCCTTTGTCGATTGTGAGCTTGTGACCGTGAGATGACTGTGAGCTCCCACGAGCATCCACACCTCGCGCTTCTCCGAGCAACAGCAGCACTTTAAAAGATAGAAAAGTGCAAAACTTGGCGTGTCCTCAGAACAACATGTAGAAAATGAGGCCGTTTAAGCGTTGCCAAACACAATAATGTGTTCACTAGATGTTCATATGAACATTCCTGTGGTGGGGGGAAAAAAAAACCCCCAACAAGCTCAAATAAAGTATAATAATGGAAATGTTACTTTCTGAATGTGAGATTTTTTAGCTCTACATTCTCTAATGGTTAGATTTTTACTTCATTCCGCAGTCCTGAATGTACACCAGTTGCTCGGTCTTAAAGCGGACCAGCTCACTTCCCAGAATCCAGTTTGTTGTTTGTGTTTACATACAGGCCACTGTGTTTTGAAAGCACATGACCGCAGCTAAAATTCACTGTTGGCGATCCCTTCGAACTCCATGTCAAGCTTTTTCGCCATGCCGTATGCTTTTCAAGCTTTTCCGCCATACGTGGAAGTTTCGTACGAACCCGCTCATGATGTGAAAAGAAAAAAAAAGAAAACCCATCACAGCCACGTTTTACTGATCCGTTTCCATGATATTTATTAATTCCACTGTTTTTGTTCAATTGTGGCCACGTTTTCATTCCATTATTTATTGGCTCCCTCGTTTTAATTATGTCAGCCCTGTTTACACTTGGTTTTAAAATGTGTCTAGAGCGATCAGATCACAAGTGGACAACTGAGGCACATCGCCATTTACACCTGTGCGTCTCCAAGGTGACCACCTGTGTTCAGATGTTCAAAATGTCTGTCACTTCTACTAGAAGCTCAACGGTCCGCACGCATTATGTTTAAAAACTTTAAACCTGCAATTTACCTTCATTATTTTCTTGCAGTCCTTTTTTGCGACCTTTGGCGCGCTGTCACCAAAACAACCACCACGTCCGGCATTAATGAAGTATTTTCCTGTAGTAAGTATTTTAACATTATTTTCGGAGCCGCATCAGGACGCGTTAGTGTTTTCGCTACAAAAGATACATGGTCAAGTGCGTCCCAGACCACCTCAGCAAGTGATTTGAATGAATGCGCCTTTGTGGTTGTCCACTTGCGATCAGATCGCCCAAGGTGCATTTTATTCATCAGTGTAAACAGGGTCACTGTGGACACGTTTTAGTAATATTCTTCTTGAATTCATGTAATGAGCAGGGCTCCATAGTTTTGAACAAGATATTCCTGATATTTTCCCACGAGATGGCCCGAGGCCGGTTCCGGTCCATTACAACGGAATAAGAATTTAAAATATAACTCCTTTGAGAAAATATCTTCAATTTAGCATTACAGTATATGATCTATGGCCTAGGATGTTCCCACATTGTTACGGACTTTAACCTCTGTTATGGTGTACTTTCATTCTTCCGCAAATTTCCCTGATTCATTCATTTTTAACATTTAAGTTTACAGTTATCTCTCGTTCTATCCACACCCCTTTCCCACAATTCCTCTTGACATTTGTACTCGTTATAAATTTACCAGATTGCTTAAAAAAAACAAATCTATGCCCATTTATTTCTGGCTACATTATAACTTTTATAACCGCATAACCCTATGTGTTTTATTCCCCTTGTGCAACAGGAGCTTGTCAAAGACTACACACTTTTAGCATTTATTAATAAATAAAAAATGTTTTAATACTTACATTTAATGTTGTTGAACAGCTACGAAACAAGTTAGTTCCTGTTCTCACCTTCATTATAACAGTTATAAAACAGTCATTCCCACATCATTCCCCCTTCTCTTCAAGTTAATAATTCCTACTGATCATTGCATAGCAGCTGAATTCAGACTCCTTTGACAAATGGGTTAGAAACATCTCCTTACAGAAAGACAATGTTTTCTTTGTCAAATAACATGTCTTTAATTGTAAGATTGTGTGGCATGTAAAGCATACGACTTTCTGTAAACGTGTAAATCTGTAACCTTACTGTAGGAGCGTTACCACGTTAGAATGAATATCTTTATATCAATTTTCTTTGTTTTTTGGCTCTTATGTAATAAGTTGCTTTCTACACTGACATACAAAGATTTTTCAAGAACAAATAATTTTTTAGAAAGTGTTATATCAATAAATATCTATAACAAAATTTGTACTGAAAAAACAGTGCCTTTTGCACAACACTGTATATCTACTGTATAACCTTTTTATATATGTATAACCTGACTATATCAGGTTTCACAAGCTGCGGCTGATCTGAAGACATTCTGCTTGCAAAATGCCCACAAGGACCCTTTACTTGTCGGGGTTCCATCCAGTGATAATCCATTCCGGCCTCCCAAATCCTGTGCACTCTTCTGAGGTACATCCCTGCTGGGTTTCGTAATAACGCTCCTATTAAATCATTCATATATTTGAATACACATTCTTCTGTTTCTGGTTAATCATCTGTATCTTATTCATTCTCTCTCTCTCTCTCTCTCTCTCTCTCTCTCTCTCTCAACAATAGATGAAAGGACGACGCCTTAAACTAGTCGTTCTTCATTCACTTCATAAGTGAACTTTGCAACTGGACCAACCCTACTTTTACATTTTCATCCACCTCTTTATTTTTGCGAGAAGCTATATAGGTTTAAACTGTGTTGTTCTTATATCGTGACCATAAAAGAGAGGATTTTATATATTGTTTAATTACAGTAAAAAAATAAAGGCTGTGCGCAGAAATAGAAGGCCAAATAATTCTCAGGCCCTTGGTTTTTAAACACTAAATGATGTCACTTCTTTTGCATTTTATGTGTCTGCCTTTGTCCATTTACTTTTTTACCAGGAAGCAAAATGATTGAATATAGCAAAGAGGTGGAAATTAATTTGGTTGTCCTGTATACAGTCTGGTAAAACATCAGCACGAAATGTACAGTAATAAGCCTTCCAGGTCATAGAAAAAAGCCGTATGGAGTATTTTAGGTTTATTAGGCTTTTAGATGTCATTTTTCTGCAACAAATATTTCTTAGCTTCATCAGTAGACCAAATGGGTGCCGTTTCTTTTTACGCTGATTGTTTCAAGCTGCAACAAAAACTCGAATGTGTTGTATTAGTATATTGACCAAACTTGAGGAACCAGTTGTTTATACTGAATCATGAGCAACGGCAGACATTTGTGGGCGAAACCATGACTTGCTTTAACTCTGGTATTAATGAAAACATGCTGAATTATATTTCAATAGAAGATAAATTTTATGAACACACCTCTTTTGTCTAGATTACATTGTTGGCGTTTTTTCCATGACTCTTGATTGCAACACAATAAGCATAATACGATCCCAACCACTTTACATTCTCGTATGTAATACAATGCATACCAATAACAAGCAACTCGATTTCAAACGTTACCTACTGATTAAAAGTTACTTCATAATGGTGCATTATGAAAATACCTGTTAACATCTCAGAGATTTCTAATGTGTCCAAATGTAAAATAAAACAAGCAGTTCTATGATAGCGTTTTTGTACATAAGGAGTGAGTATTCTGCCTTTATCTTTTCACACAAATTGTAAATCCCGTCAGACCACTGGTGCCTTAAAATATACTTGGTTTGTGTGTAATGTTAATGCACATGTCTAATAAAGTTACTTCATGATGATATATTAGTGTATATTTAATCATACTGGCATTGGTAGAATTTAACCTAAGGGGATGTGCTGTTGGTGGATAGTGTGAGTTGTGTTGCCGTTCTAATCCTGAAGTTGATTCTTTTCCGATGACGCCGCATCCCGAAGTGTTTCACGCGGCAGTTTTGTCATCAGCCTCTATTATTTTCCTTCTCTATCTTGAAGTTAATAAGGACCGTAAAAACAAGACGCCAACAGAATGCGACTTATGTGAAAGTAAAGCATGAAGCCGTCTGTTCTGAAGACTTTCCTCTGGTAGAAACCTTGACTGTTGCAAAGCGTTGACACTAGAGATGCCTTTCGTTAACGCGAACTACGTGGATCCATGCAGAAAGCTTCACCGTTTCAATGGTTATGCTGTATGTTTCTTTCTTAACTAGCAGCATCAACATTTACATTGTTTTTATCTGCAGTCATTTGGCAGATGCCCTTATTCAGAGGGACTTACAAACCATGCACAAAGCTGGAAGTGCAGTGATGCACATTATCCATAGAATCTATGAGGATTTATAAACTAAAAGTCTATAGATGGTTGCTGGTTTGAGGTGGCACTGTGGTGCAGTTGCTAGCGTTGCTGCATCACAGCTTCTGAATCCCCAGTTTGATCCTGAGTCCTCTGTGTTTGATGTCCTCCGTGTTCATGTGGGTTTCGTTTAGGTTCTTCAGTTTCCTCCCACCTCCCAAAAGCATTCCAGTAGGTAGATTGGAGAAAATACAGTATCTTGCTCTGCGTGTAAAAGAATGCATGGTACCCTGCCTGCAATAGACTTGCATTCCAGCCACGGGCAGTGATTACTTTCCTATGACGACACAACACTTCCCACTAGGCAGTTCAAAGAATATTCCTTTGCTTTTTAGTCACTTACATCATGTAATAATAAAATGTTCCAGTAGTCCCAAATTATAAAGCAAGGCTTTGTGTCGCGGAAAATTTATGATGTCCATTTGGGATCATTTGGCCAAAAAGTATGAAAACCCAAGGCCTTCAAGCATGTTGCAATATACACCTAGGATGGTTTACGGTTTTCAGTAGAGCTGGGGTTCGCACTGTCACCTCACAGCAAGAAGATTCTGGGTTCAAACCTGTCGGCTCACTGGCGCCTTTCTGTGCAGAGTTTGCATGTTCTCCCTGTGCCTGCGTGGGTTTCCTCTGGGTGCTCCAGTTTCCTCCAACAAGCCAAAGACATGCAGATCAGCTCACCTGGCTACTCTAAATTAGCCATAGGTGTGAATGTGAGTGTGAATGGCTGTTGGCTTCCCTGCGGCCCTGACGGATAAGCTGAAAAGCAAAAGAAGCTTGTAGACAGTTGTCCAACTTAAAATAAATGAGGCTGTCATTATGGGCATTGTATAGAAATTGGGAGACGTGCATTCCTACTAAACATCACGTACACTGTTCTTCAACACTTTCTAGCAGTATGGAATGGAAATCAACTTCTCGGACATTTTCAGTCAGTATAAACAAGCACACTTTTACAGCAGCAAGTCTGGTATAAATGAGGACACTGTAGGGTTTCTGTGTGTAGAGTATCGTGACTGTGTTTAGCTACTGGTGAGCAGGGTGATGGAAAAGAGGAGGAGTGTGAGCCCCCTGCTGAACAACCTATTCACGCATCTCCATAATAAAACCGGTAGCACAACCAAAGCTTTTCTGGCAGTAAATCACTGTATATAACGGCCACAATAATATATCATTTTAAACCTAGTAGGCTAAGGGAAAAAAGAAAGACTTATGAAAAAACTGCAAATGCTTAAAATCTACTGTGTGTCTACTTTTATATGAGACATTAACCACTACTCTTTGTGCATGGTACGGAAAAATATCAGAACTCTGAGAAAAAAAAAGTCAGAACTATTTTAACTTTTTTTTCAAAAAAGAATTCTATTCAATTCAATTTTATTTGTATAGCGCTTTTAACAACAGACATTGTCTCAAAGCAGCTTCACAAAAGTATATA
>JAQQZX010000008.1:15042554-15057755 GCA_030068355.1 Notoglanidium maculatum | reverse complement strand
TACTGTGAAGATGTCCGAAATGCATTGCGTAACTTGAGGGGAATTATATGACAGAAAGATGTCAAACCAGTGTAAATTCACCATTTTCATTTTGGCTAGGATACACTAGGCTGCTTAAAATAGTTAGGGTTTTGGCTAAGAAATGAAGGGGTTAAATGTCTGCTGGACAGTGGGAGGAAAGTGAGCGTGTGTGCGTGTAATTGAGAGCGCAGAGGATAGTTAGTGAGTAACGGAGGTATAAATATAAATGTCTGTGTGGTGTGTGTGAAAATTTTTGACGATGGGAGAGGAGGCAAACTGAGCATGCATAGAGACATGGAACTAGAGAGTGTAGGGTGGGGAAGAAGGTGTCTGTGAAGGGGGAGGGAAAGAACCAGAGAGAGGGAGGAGAGAGAGAGGAGAAGCAGAGCTTTCACAATTTTCATTCAAACTGACACAGCCTGCGTGTCCTGGTTTGCACCTCCCTCCCTCCCTCCCCCCTTCTTTCTCCGCTTTCCTCTCTCTCTCTCTCTCTCTTGCACACACACACACACGCATGGAAACACCAGACAGTCTTACAGTTAAGTTTGCTACAGGAAGGACAAGAGCACATGGGTCAAAAGCAAGGATACGAGTGGAAAGAAGAATAAGGGACGTGGGATCAGAAAAATATGGTGACGTTTAAAAGTGGGAAGGGAAGCGAAGAGGGGGCAGAGTTTTAAAATAGTAGAAAGAGGGACCCAGCGAGAAAGGGGGAAAAGGGAGGGATATGCTGAGATGGAGGAATGCAGGGTTGGAACGGCAGAACTCGACATACAGAGAGAGCAGTGAGAGAAAAAGGGAGCAGGAGTCAGACTGGGTGTATACATTTGAGCTCTCTCACAGGGGCTGGGGTAAGTACGTTTTGCCTCATATATTTTCCTTTTCTGCTTGTTTTTTGTTCCTTGCATATTACTGCTCCTTGTATAGAATTGCAACTCTTGTCATTTATTAAGAATCTAAAACCTGTGCTGGGAGATCCAACAGATTTTACGTTGGGATGCATTGTCATACCCAGAGGCGGCTTTTCCAAACCGGACGCAAATTTGATGTGACGTTGATGACAAGTGTTGCTTATGTGTTCAGACAATCCTGCGAGCAGAGGCTAATTTGATGTTATCCACAAAGGCATGCATGAGCCTTGTATCTGCATGTGTTCCTATGCTACTTAGCAGCTTGTGGACATATCTGGGACTCATCCGTGTACTCAACAACATTCTCCATGACTTCCAATGTTCAGCGCACTTTTCACATTTTTCAGTGTATTTTTCGGTGTATAAATGTCAGAGACTCGCTCCTTATGGCTTAGCCACTATTTTGATCGTGTGTATACATGGCAGGCTGTGGAGGTGGTATTAGCCTCTGTGTAAGTGAACAGCAATTGGATTAAAGTATTGATCTCGTCTGGGGCAGGTAGACGTAACCCAGACGATGAGGGTGTGAGGGGAGGGAGGGTTTCTTGGGGGGCATCACCGGTCACTGATCACATAAGCACAGACATCTTTGTCAATAACTGTCATTTATTCAGAGTGAAACTACTCTCCAAGGTCTGGTCTGACATTTGCACTACATGCAACTTTTTCTTTGCTTCAAGCTTTTCCATCTTCTCTAGAACAGGATGAACCAGTTGATAAATATTATATGACTAGATCTCATATGTGTACAGTTTCTAGATGTTCCTTTTTGAAAATGTATACAAATTCACTCTCTGAACACAGCCTTCCTCAAAAAACGGCTATGCCTCCCTTGAACTTATTCAGCACAGGGTCATGAGTTCAAGTCCCAGGTGGAGGGGGGGTTTGGACTGTCTCGGTAGGCTTATTCTTCCTCCGAGACCCTCCCCCCCCCCTATATTTCTGCACCTTGTATGCTCAGCCACTGCAACGGTTGAACAAACACAGTCGTGTAGCTGCTCATTTCACAACTAGCTAGTTAGTGAGCAAACTAGCTTTCTCATGCAGAAAGTTTATTATCCTGAGCATAATGACACATGATTTTACAAATGTGATGTGTACAATTCTTTTAACGTGTGTGTGTGTGTGTGTGTGTGTGTGTGTGTGTGTGGACCACGCTGAACCTGCAGAAAGAACAACGGATGGTCACTACTAGACAGACCCTCTTTCATAGGAAATGAGACCCTTTGACCTTTGCCAATCATTGTGTCTGGAAATGCAAAGCCTGGAATCGATCAATGCCCCCCTTCCTCGCTCAGACAGACATGCACTCTCCACCTCTGCTCCTTCAGCTCCCCATTCCTTCCCTCCACCCCCTTTCCATTTTTGTCCTCTTTAGCTAACTGAGTGCCCCCTTCCCATTTTCCCGCTCAACCCCTGGCCCCTACTCTGCTCCCTTCCCCCATGATCAGATAATAGATGCCAGAGTGCTTATGTTCCGTTTCTTGCAGTACTTGGTCACTCTGAATATGATCACGCCGCACAAGATAGTATTGACTGTATAGCATCAGCAACTTTGCTGGTGGGCCTGACATTTTTGTGATAATGTTGTAGTAGTAGTAATAATAATAATAATAATAATAACGGGTGCATTCTGGTAACATTCTTTGAATAATATAATTGAGGCTGTTGCAGTTTTGTTTCTTCAGCTTAAATGCTTAGGAAAGTTAGAAAGTTCGGCGAGTCACGGTGAACATTCAACGCTGTCGGTGAGTTTTCAAATGAGAGAAACCATCGAGTGTTGAGTGTACCCTGCTTCTCGAGCTCACACCTACCACGCAGGCCTTATGTGCCTCACGCTTTAGACGTGCAAGAGGCTCTTTGCTGCCAACCTGGCTGAGAAAGCTGCCCGAGCATCCCTGATGGCATCACAGATGAAGTGAAAGACACACAATCCTTGCTCTTTGCTTATGGTCCCAATTCACATTCATTGCTGTCGGTGGGTTTTGTTTTGCCAGGATGACTCGCCGGACAATGAATGAGAACTGTGGTCTTTTGTTCCAGCTTATCACATTTTTAATGGTTTAATGCTCAAGGAGAAGTACAACTGATCTATATTTGTTCATAGTTTGTGTCACTGTGTATGGGTCAATAAAGTAGGACAACAATAAATAATAAAGGCATTAGGAAATCTAAACTAGAGGTTTGACTTTCTTGTCTTTTTTTGTTGTGAGTTGGAAAATTTGCAAGAAGGGCTAGTGTGGCCATAATGTACTGCTTTGGGACAGTATTTCTTTGCTTGATCCTACAGTTTCACAACACTGATCAACTTTGCAGGTGACTGAATACAAGGTGTCCCAAAAGTTTGGATCCACAGGAAATTATTTATTTAAATACAGATATCGCAACAAACATTTGTGTATACACCGAATTCAATCTTCTGTTGTTAGTTTCCAAGCCATCTTGGATCTGAAATAAAAAGAAAAATATTAAATTTCATATAAGGAAAAATGCTTAAGGATCCAGATGTTTGGAACACCCTGTACAAGTCAGTCACTGATCTGCCTGAACCATGTTCCCAGAATAATAATGTCAACATCACTGACAAGACAGTAGGTTACAGGACGTCATTGAGCACAAAAGAAAACCCTGAAGTTCTGTTAGGTTGACTGCTTTGTTTTTCTTTACCAAATGCTGAATTAAAGGTAAATCCGACCGCAAACCTCCTCTATTGTTGTTCCTATTAGTACGACAAACAATGCGACACTCCACAACCTCCTACATTCAGGGGTACCATTATGACCCATGTACTCAAATCTATCCTCTCAGAAGAAAAGGAACCACACTGTAATTGTAATAGTTTAAGGTACATATTTGGACTTTAAGAACCACTGAAAGCTTTACTCTAGAAGCTTATTAAAGCTTTATTATTACCTTTAGTTCTGAGATTGTAGGTTCTATAAGTGGCATTGGTAAACAAAGATATACAAGTGTTGCATACAACTTAAATAAGCAAAAAAAGATGTATTTAATACCACTGCTCAACACAGGACACTTTAAGTAAGACAGCAGTGATGAATGCAACTAATTAAAAGAGTGCTCAAGGAACCCTCAGTGTAGAGAGGATGAGCTGCAAGCAGGCCTACAGACATGGAGGACATGAAGTGCAGGTTTTCACGAATGAAGCCCTACAACTGTCTTTGAGTGCGAGAGTAGGAGCAAGCCGGAAAAACAATGATCACAGTCATATAGTTCACATTAAAGTATTGCGAGACAAACTTACTGTCTGCCCAGTTTTGAATGATGTAAGACGTTCCAGTTTTTTGACACTCAGTTAGACTCCACTGGGCATGGCAGCATGTGTGTGCATGGCTTATTACACTATTACAGTGCGATTTCAGGGAAAGTACTGATCTGATTTGAGCTAAGTATTTCAATTTCTGGGGAAGATATCATCTCCTGTAATTATTAAGAAGAAACAGAGACAACGCTTATCCACAGCAACTGTTTACACAACTACAATCTGACAGTAAGATTTGCTATACTGACTTGAAGGACACTCAGGCTGTATGTACTAGCTGTTATAGCTGTTACGGCTAAAGCCTTAACTACACATTTTCCTGCCCAAAAATATATCAGTATTCCCGCCTTGCGCCCAATTTTCCCAGGATAGACTGCAACCCTGCCCAAGATAAAAGCAGTTACTGGAGATGAATGAATTAACGAATTAATTTTAATTGCATTAAATTGGTCTCACATACATTTCTTACTCTTTTTTTTTTTTTACTAGTTTTTTTCTTAAAAAAACTTTTTTTCTTCTCTGATCAAATCTGATCAAATCCTCAATCCTAAAAGGAGGCCTCTTTACACTATCACTACATGCATCTATAATAAAGGTTAAAAGCACAAGACTTTGTTTGAGAGGTTTGTGTCTGTCTTAGGTTCTGGAGATGTCCCTGAGCTACTTATTCTGAATTCAAAGGTTAAGTAATGTTTTGACAGTAGAATAATCTTTACAGAATACACAGATAAACATTTCTACAACGAGAAGTTTTCACAAAAAAGTACATGCCTGGCTTGGTGAACCACCATCCACAGTAAGCAACAAGACCGCACCCTTGGAATCACCTCCTGCAAATTCTAACCACTAATCATCTCTGCCACCCCATATAGTTACGCATGTCAGTGACTAACTAAAATTAGAACCATTCCTTAAACTCCTCCAACAGCACAAACGCTCCACAAAATAAACAAAGATGAACGTTTCAGAGTGACTGATTTGCACATAAGCTGTAAGACTTGTGAACAGAGCTCACAGGTGATGGAATTCCCTTTTTCCTTAATAAAAGAGAGAATCTTACGATATTTTAGATTTTTTTAAAGGCTCTGGACTACTCTGCATTAACAAGTGGGGGTGGGATGCTGGAAGATATTCCTATGATTCACAATATGTATTACAATATATTCACAGTTTCACTAACGCACTTTAATTTCACGTATACAAAACAACCTAAAAAGAGAAAAAAAGTAATTACATTTTAACAATCACTGACTCATTTAAAAAGACCCTTTACACAATTTTTAACAATAAATCAGATGTTACCAATGCAATCAATATACAAAAAACATTTAAAATGCAAAACCTCATTGTCCAGACCTAAATACAAGGCTTATTTCTAACATGCCACAATACTGAAATGGTTAACAGTATTATAGTGCAGTGAATGATTGGCAGTGTGTGATGACCAATGAGATGGTTGTGGGGAGCAGGGTTTGCACAAACACACACATACACACAAGGAGACTCCACACGCTACACTAGTGTAGATTTACTCTGCCCGCAGCCAGTCTGCTAGGGGTCAACTGAACATAAAACAATGCTGACTGATAGCTCACAATGGGAAAACCACATGGTGGCTGGAAAACATACATCAGCAACAACTATCTGCATTTGTTTCTATCACAAATTTGATGCGTATTCCATTATATACAAACAAAAGCATGTGATTACAGGTCAAGTAAGGACCTCACTTAGGTTACTGGCGGTAGATCTATGGATCAGTGACTTAACATTTAGAAAAGAATATATATATAATGTAACATTTATGGTGTGAAAAAATTAGCTTGATTTTTTAAAATACTTGCAAATAACATAGGTAGAGCTATTTGCTCAGTCAGACACGTATTTAATACAATATCCCATTGACATGGCTGGGCATGTACAGCAAGCAAGATAAGAATCTATACAATGTAATTGTAAAATCAGTGGCATATTGTGAGTGGTACACCAACAGGGTTCACACAAAAACAAGACTGAATAGGAAAGAATAGGAACAAGGGAAAACCTTGTTACTCAAACAATGTATGGTAACTTACTAAGGAATGTTCCTTACATTAGTAAGCCAAGTTCAGAACAATGCACACTAACAGAGCAAACATTACTGTAAATAAAACAGGAAGGTTCAATATAAAGCTGTGTATTAAACTAAATCTGAGTTTAGAGTATTCTGATGGGGTTGTGTTTGCAGAATACAAACATATGCAGAATATAAACTTATATTTATTTATACACTTACTTACAATAATGTAATTAAAGGAATACCATAATTAATGGGAATACAATGTAATTATTATGCTTCGTGTTCATATCCAAATGCAAGGCTCAGGGCAAACTATTCTGAAATCCAGAAAAACAAACAAATATTTTTTTTCTAAAGAGGAAAAACCAACCACAGATTAAGTTTAATATGATTAGATCATCTCTACATTTCAGTGCTAATTCTAGTCATTATCAGGGCTTATTCATTCATCTTCAGCAACCGACTCATTCCTGTTCAGGGTTGTGACAGATCCGGAGCCCACCCTGGGAACATCAGGAACAAGGCAGGAGAACTCACCCTTGATGAGACACCAGTCTATCACAGGCCACCATGAACATACACACATTTACACCTATGGTCAATTTAGTGCATCAAATCTACCATCTTGCACGTGTTGTTGGACAGTTGGAGAAAACTGGAGAACCTGGAGGAAATTCATGGAAACAAGGAGAAGATCAAAAAGTGCAAAACTCCACACCAATAGTAACTCAAGCTCAGGATTGAAGTCAGGACCCTGGGGCTGTCAGGAGCCCTTAATGATTTTCAATAAATGTCGATAAGTTATTAAGAAATATGTTATTAGACTTGATTTTTATACTGAACAAACAGCCAGCTAGCTGAACTATACATAAAACCTTTAGTTCTTACACCATTAGTAACCATCACGAAGAAGAAGAAGAAGGTAGAAAAAGATCATCAGGAATGTTAATATCACTACTATGTATAATTTTACTATCACTATAACTTTTTTGTCCAACCTGTACAATACTAAAAGTAAACTACAAGAGATATAATGACAAAGGAAAGATAATACTTGCAAATATTTTTAATAAGTAAATAAGTGTGTGAATTTGGGTGGTTTTCATTCATCAGAAGAATTTTATCGGTAGTAAATACAATTCAATTCAATTTTATTTGTATAACGTTTTTAACAACAGACATTGCCACAAAGCAGCTTCAAAAAAGTATATAAATTCTGAATATAAACTTATGAATCTGTACATTTATCTATATATATATCCCTAAATACAGATGTGATTATGATGTGGGTAAAATGTAGTGAATTAAGTGAAATGGTGCATCAGTTGAAATAAAGTATCTTAAGTAATGGAAATGCATATGTAATAAAAAATAGTAGTCTGCTTTTACTCTGTGTGCTATCTGTGTGTGTGTGTGTGTGTGTGTGTGTGTGTGTCTGCGTGAAGCTCAACACTTTATAGCCCAATATCTTAAAATCAGAGAATCAGAGTTCCAAAGTCTTGAATAATTAACACCTCAGGAGAAGTGAAAGGCATTCAGGAAGTTTCAACCCTTTTCAAGTTCACAACATATTTTTTAAATGTTTGAAGAGAATTCTGATTAGAGGTATAAAACACAACAGGGCATGCTTTTATAGGAAAATAATAATAATAATAAAAAATAATAATTTCCGGTTACAGAAAAGTTATCAAACTTTACAACACACTGGTATTTGAGATTCCTTCTGTAAATGGAAAACTAAATGTCTCCTTACAGAAAACATCACAATAAATACATAAATAACAAAAACATAATTTATGCTTTGTTAAATAACATGATTTTCTACATTAACTATTAGACATGAATTATGTAGAGAATCTGCCATACAAGTTCATCTGAACGAGTTGTTACCACAGGAACAATAATATATTAGAACGAGCACGTTAATATAAACCTATCGTTTGAATGATGGTCAGAACTTTCAGCGCTGCTGTTGTAGAAAATAAATCACTGCCTTCTGGCCAATTAGATTTGTGAACACAACAGTGCTGAGGTATAAAACAAAAGTTTCACCAACCGCTTAGTGTTGTATCAGTAACTAGGCAAAAGATGCAGAAAAGAAGCTAGATTTTGTTAGTATGTTATGTTAGTGGTTTGAAACCTCCTCTGCCTTTATCTGTTATTGGTCCAAATATCACATGGTTGCTTGCATCAGCACCTTTTGTTTTTGAGGTCATAACATTAGTTTGGCTCTTTTTTTGAGGATAATTATGATTGCATGTTTGCTGGTGGTTCTTATTCATTTAGTTCCTTCATCGTTTGAAGTATACTGCTTTTATGGTCTCCATGCTGGCAGTACGATGTTTATCAAGAAAAGCCTACCTAAAGTTACTGGGTTTTCTATAGATAACTATCTTCTTCTTCTAATCTTCCTCTTCCTTCTTTGAAGTGTTGTAGTCCCTGGCCAGATTAAACACTGTCATAAACAGTGCAGGTGTTTACCTGCGGCTATGCCGTATAGAATATTACCGTTTCCATAAAGCCTCTCTCTGTCATAAGTCCTGCTGTCTGTGTCACCTTCCCCTATCATTATCATGGAAATTAAACCTTCCATGTCTTTCATAGAAGGAAACAGAGACCTAACGTATAGAAAGAAAAACATTTATAGTGGATGTAAAAAAGTCTACACATCCCCTTTAAAATGGAAGGTTTTTGTGATGTAAGAATCATGGAAATCATGTCAGAAAATTTTTCATCTTTAATATGGTATAGCAAAATTCAAGTGAAAAACAAATAGAAATAGAAAACCTTACAATAACCTGGTTGCATAAGTGTGTACACCATATATGAATGTGTGATTGTGCTCAGAATTAACAATTCATATTCAAACTCATTTTCAAAAGTAATGATCATACGCCTGTCATCAATGAAGTAGTTCTGATTAACCCTAAATATAGATCAGCTGTTTCTATGGGATTTTAATGAAATCTTCTTGGTTTCATCAAACTGCTGAAGCGTTTCATAGTTTACACAGAGCTTACAAAGCATGTACAGAATCTAACTGTTGAAAGATATTGCATGGGATCAATAGCATTACCAACAACAGGAAAAATTGAAGAAAGGACAAGATGAAAATGTATTAGGGTGCCTACGAAGAGACCAAAAAAATGGCAATTTCTTTGGTGGTCACTCCCTGTGACAACAATCACTTGTATTCCTCACGTGTCTGGGCTATGTAATAGGGTGGCTAGGTAGTTGGAAGCCCTTTCTCACACACACAAAAAAACATGCAAGGCAGCATAAATTTTGCTATTTTTGCCACAAAAGCAAGACTTTTCACCCAACACTATACCCATAGTGAAGCATGGTGGTGGAGGCATTATCATGCTATGAAGCTTGCCTTTCTTCAGGTGGGACCGAGGCTCTAGGCAAAACAAAGGGAATCATGAATAGCTTCAGATACTAAGCTGTTTTGTCACAAAATCTGCAGGCCTTCGTTAGACACCTGAACATGATGAAAAACTTCACCTTCCAGCACAATAGCGACTCAAAGCACAAGATCTGAATTTTGAAATGGCCCAGCTGCATTATAAAAACCTGCAATTTTAACAGCGGTGTGTATACTATTTATATCCACTGTATATCCCTAAGAGAAGATTATATGGCGTGTAGTTCTCTTGCTGATTAAAAAAAGCACGGATCCTGTATGTGAATGTTAAGTGTGAAGGTTTTCAGAATTGTTTAATTTTTACATGCTAAATGTCTTCACGCGCTGCATCTATTTTAGATGATATTCAGTGAGTATTGGTATTGCAGAACTTTTGTGTATTCTGATTAGTTACAGCTCACTCAGGGATTATTGAAAACAGTGAACCTCGTGAACCAGTATCAGAATGTGTTTACTGATAGAGACTTCAAAGCACTTATGTACGTCACTCTGGATAGGGGCATCTGCTAAATAAAAGTAAATGGTGTGACAGATGCTGAATTGGGCTGCATGATAATGCACTGGGCAGCATGATAGATTCATGGTTTGATCCTGAGCTTTGGTTACTGGAGGTTATATGCATGTTCTCTCCCAAGTTTGTGTAGTTTTTCTTCCAGCTTCTCTGGTTTCCCACATCACAAAAACATACCAGTAGGTGGACTGGCTTCCCCTAGGTGTTGATTTGTGTGTGTGTGTGTGTGTGTGTGTGTGTGTGTGTGTGTGTGTGTGTGTGTGTGTGGTGCACTGTGATGGCCTGGCATGCCATTAAGGGTGTATTCCTGTCTTGTGCCAATTCTCCAGCTCCATCACAACCGTATCCAAGGTGAAACACTTACTGAAAGTGAGTGAGTAAGAGATGCTGAAATTCTTGACAATGATTAAAATACCATAACACCTTAAATTCCAACATCAAAAACACATTTACAGGATAAATGCTGTTTACACCATACAGTGAGCTTTTACTAAAAAGACATTCTAAAATCCTTGGAATAAATATTAAACAAAATATTAATTAAGATATCATATAAAATATTAACTAAGATAAATCAAAATGTATACAGAATTTTGCAGTAAACATTTGAATAAATGCTTATGAAACACCTTATAAACAACTTATAAAAGCTCCTGAAACACACAGGTCGCATACAGTGGTATGAGCCATCGATTTTCATTAATTTATTTATTATTCCATTCATCCATCTTCAGTAACCACATTATTGACTTTATCCCCGTCAGGGCTGCACGCATCCAGATCAGTTATGAGGTTGAAATACACCCTGAAAGAGATGCCAGTCCATCAGAAGTCTCCATGCACACACATTCATATACTCATTCACACCTTGGGACAATTTAGAGTATCCAATTAACCTACCGGTAAGTTTTTGGGAGGTTGAAGGAAACGAGCAAACCCAGAAAAGACACACGTGGACCCAGGAAAGAAAATTCAAATCTCCATAAATATAATGTCCATAGATTTCTATAGGCAAATAATGCCCAGAATACAGTCAACTGTAGACTTGTTTGTACTAAAGGTCTATTTGTTATTATGAGTTTATAGCCTTTAGTGGTGGAAATACATGCAAATTAGTATCAGAAATACTAAATCGTCTTACTTACACGCTGTATATTATCTGGTATCAATCCACAGTATAAGAGTTGTAAATCACAATAAGAAAAACTCCTTCCAGTTCTTAAACAACAGCAAATTCTCCGAAAATGTATTAAAGGTTATTTGTATGTATGTTATTTTAAACATAAATAAGTTCTAAAGAAGTTCAGCAACGAAATCATGTAGAGCAGTGATGCCAACTTAGAAACCTTCTCACTTAATTTAGTCACTCTTAGACCCCTTTAGTGATTTTCTTTTTTAAAAAGAGCCTAGGACCAACTAACAACAAATCTAGCAACTTTTTCCGCATTATACATTAGCAACCGTATTGCACTCGATACAACTTTCCTGTTCACATAACAGCTGCTGTTATATGAGTTGCAAGAGAAGTTTGCTTCACTTTCAAGCAGTGTGTAAAGCCAGACCAAGTTGCGCTTGTGCAAGCTGATGTATCCAATGACCAAACTCTTATCACCATTGTTCCCAATGACCGATCACTGATCACCATTGTTTGCATCATTTCCTTCAGGACTCTCCACCATTCATGACATCTGAGTTCTTGATAAAATGCATATAATATTTTGCAAATTGATAAAGGGTTAGTTTTCCATGACCATAAATGACTTCTTTCTATAAAAATATATATATAATTTATTATTGATTGGTAATAAGCATATCTAATCATGGAGATATTAGTGAATGGCTAAAAAATGAATTCATTTGGTAATGAAAACCACAAGGACTACAAAGCTTTTATAATAAAGCATTTATTACTTTAAAGTAAAAGGCGACTTTACTAAAACTTTTTGGAAGTTCATGTTGGAATAAACTTATAAATGAAAACTACTTTAATCTCTGCATTGGAACTCTCCATTAACATCAACATCAAGAACAACTTGACAGCCTGTTCTGTTTTGTAGTTACTTGTACTTAAAGGGGAAAAACGTTGTAGCATGTTTCTTATTCATCCAGGGATAACTTTAGACAGAAATCCCAAGATAATGTTTGGCAATGAACATTCACATCAATAATGAATATAATGAATTATATAATTATAATTAATATTACAAATATGTAAACATTAGGGTTGCTGGTAAATTTTGATTAATAGGTGGCTATACATTTTTAAGGACTAGAAGTGAATTTGCTATTGATCTTGAGACTGGGGTCTACACAGTCTACACAGATACCACTAGACAGTCACATAGACTAGAGTTTGTCAATGTGAAGTCAGTGTTGGATAAGTAATGGAATTACAGTGTATTATTAGTGTTAATGAATCAATCATGTTATTCTCTCTTTAGACATATGCAGTGCCTCTAGAAAGTATGGGAAAGGGATTTTTTAATGCTGTTTTTGAAGTACCTCTCTACAGAAATAAAATTGTTTTGTATAATAATCAAATAATTAAATAAACAATTAAATTAGGAGTATTGATAATTTTTTGAGAGCTCAAACAAAATATGTTTAACAGGCTATACTTGTGATCATTTTAAATCTACTTGTATTCGGTTGTATGCTTGCATGCAGAGTCAGCCCTGACCAATTTGGTGCCCCAGGCAAGATTTTAGTTGGTGCCACTTGCATCGCAGCCAATTCCACCACCAATCATTGTGTTCGTACACTCACACAGCTTGTCTTTGAGATTTTCTTTATTTTACAAACAAAAAACCCACAAAATAAATACAAAATACAGTGCCCTCACAAAATACACTTCCCTCACTGGGGCACCTCTATGGATGAATGGTGCCCCTAGCATACACCCAAACTAGCCTATGCAATGGGCTGGCTGTGCTTGCACAATAAATATCTCTGACTTGGGAGGCCTCATAGCTACAATGGCAGATCAGATCAGTTATGTTGTCAAGACCAATTGCCCATAAAGCATCAGCTCTCCTTTTAACAGCAGTCTATAAACATTTGGGACCTGAGGAGACCAATTGCTGGAGTTTTGAAATGTTTTGAAAGTGAAATGTTGTCCCATTCTTGCCTGATATTGGATTTCTGGTGCTCAACAATTCGGTGTCTCCTTTGTCATATGATTTGTTTCATGATTCGCCATATGATGGCAGCATATGTTGTTCCAAAACCTTTATATATATATATCATTCAGCAATAACGATGCCATCCCAGATGAGCAAGCTACCCATGCCTTGTGCACTAATGCACCCCATACCATCACAGATCCTGGCTTTTGAACTGTGTTCTAATAGCAAAGCTGGGTAGTCCCTCTCCTCCATAATTTCCTAAAAGAATTAAAAATTTTGATTTTGCAGACCACAGGACAGTTTTCCACTTTGCCCGAGTCCATCTTAAATGAGCATGTCCCAGAGAAGGTGTTTCTGGATCATGTTTATATATGGATTCTTCTTTGTATGATAAAGTTTTAGCCTGCATTTGTAGATGCAGAGACAAACTGTGCTCACAGACAACAGTTTTCGGAAGTGTTCCTGAGCCCATGCAGTGATTTTCACTACGGAATCATATCTGTTTTTAATGCAGTGCTGCCTGATAGAGCAAAGATTCTGGCCATCCAATATTGGTTTTTGGCCTTGTCCCTGGCATACAGAGATTGATCTAGATTCTCTGAATGATATTGTGTAGCATAGATGATGAAATCCTCAAATTCTTTGGAATTTTACATTGAGAAACATTATTCTTAAATTCTTGCACTATTTGCCTACATAGACTTACACAGAGTGGTGATCCTCTCCCCATCTTTATTGCTGAGAAACTCTGCCTCGCTGGGATGCTTTTTTAAATACCCAATCATATTACTGACCTGTTGACAACTAAACTTAGTTGTGAGATGTTCCACCAATTGTTTTTTTTTTCAGCATTACACAACTTTTTCAGTCTTGTGTTGCCCCGTCAGCATGACCTGAGAAATTGCTGTCCACTGAATGTCTCCATCTAATTTTACAAAGTTGGGGAAATTACCTTTGAGCAATGAAAGACAATGTTCAAATCAAAATGTTCAAAGCTCATATAGGCACAACCAAGATATTTTAAATCTGTAATTGCTAGACAATGAAAATTAATGGACCATTCACACTGATAGAGTGACTTAGTTAAGCAGTTTTTAGATTTTTTTATTTTCAAATAATTCTAAGGACATCTAAATGCTTTATTTAGTTTTATTTCTGTCACTTCAAAAGGACCAGATATTTTTACACCACAGTCCTGCTGAATGTGCAGTTCTGATTAGTTAGAAGGTATGGATTAATTTTCTAGAACAGCAATGTTTGGACAATAGCTCTGGCTGAATTTTTTATATTAATGTGTTCATTCTAATACATTATAATTTCTACAGTAACAACTTACACAAAGACTTGTATGTTAGACACTCCACATAGACAGGATTTAAAAACCTGTGTAATTGTTTCTGTAAGAAAATGTTTATTTAGCATTTTTGTAAGGAGTCTACAATGTCAGCATTTTGTAACAGAGGTAAAGTGGCATGGGAAACTTTTCAAGATGGAGGGTTTGAAGTTTCTCTGTAACATGACAATCCGTTTTTTTGTTTTGTCAATATCAAGAAAGATGACCCCCCCCACCAGCTCTTCCTCTTATTCTCTCTGCCACCACACCCCCCATCCCTGTGCCCTGGAAACAGGGGTCACTTTCCTTGAAACCAGTCCCCCAAACTTGGGTTTTTCCTACCCCTTCCTCCCCCTCTCAGGTTGGTGACTCTGGGGCTACAGGTGTGACCTAGGTCAGTGTGCAGAGAACCCAGGCATTTCCATGACCAATGCAACACAATGGAGTTGGGGACATTGGTCTAAGTCCCAAATGCACTGCAAGCCTTCCCTGATCAAGCTGGGTTGTATTGCATACAGGTGAGTATTCAAGGGC
>JAQQZX010000008.1:15027554-15037554 GCA_030068355.1 Notoglanidium maculatum | reverse complement strand
ATTGACCAAATATTTAGAATATTTATGCCATTACAAAACCTTACAAAGTTTGGTAACTTTTTAAGGCTTTGTAATGGCATAAATATTACAAATTTTATACATATCAAAACTGATTTTGATGTTTAGGAACAATATGGAGCACTGCAGGATTGGGTGGGCGCTTGAAAACTGTATCGCGCATAAATTGTATAATAAATTGTATATGAGATGAGCGTGGTTTAAAGTTGACACCCTCTAGTGGCCATATTAGTAAATGAACCAGCAAAGGATGCAAAGGATGAATGTTTGTGTGTATATATACAGTTCTAGTCAAAAGTTTGGACATACCTACTCATTCATAGGTTTTTCTTTATTTTTATTACTAAAATGACACTTCATGTCTTAATGATGGTCTTTCATTTCTCCTTACTTAGTTGAGTGGTTCTTGACATAACATGGATTACTACTGTTGTTGAATTGAGCTATTTACTGCATACTAACACTACCTCAACATCACACAACTGATGGTCTGAAATGCATTAAGAAGGTACACATTAACTGATTAAGCAAAATCCCCAGTGTTGAATTAACACCCAGAGTGTGGATTTAACTCTTTCAGAGTTCATTTGTGTCCAACTGGACATATATAAACACTGTATGGTGTTTGGGTTTTTCTTCTATGTACGCAATTGATAGGAAGTTGGTGCCCTCCTATTAGGCCAAGACATTGTAGGATTGTCTTGGTGTGTGAAAATACTGGCACCAGGCAGGATGAATGCTAACCTGTGTCCTCTGAGACACATGAAGCCAGCCAACCACATCTTTTCATACTGCTACTCATGCAGTGGCACACAGGGCAATGTAGCACTCTGAAGAAAGCACTGTCAGCCCTCTCCAGCATATAAGTTCTCAAATGCCTGGGACTTGCATTGACAGGGGAGATCGAATGTGCCATCCCTCCCACCCAGAAAGCATGGCCAGTGGACTACTTGCACTAGCATTTCAAGTTTGAACTTGTATGGCTCTCAGTTTTTCAGTAAGACAGCAACTTCTTCTCTAACTATTATTCTTATATTAATATAAGATATTTATATAAGTTACACATAAAATCAAAAGCTTCAAACCATTCAGTCAGAGCATACAGTTGAAAGCTTTTCTTCAGCATGCTAGAAGGGGCTTTGCAAATATTCTTGCATATCAGATGAACATCATTAACCTTTATACCTTTATGTTCAGAAGCTGTTGCAGATACAGACTGTAAAATACCACCGCTGTCAATGAATGAACCAGAAATGCAGGGGTAGTATTAAGAAGAATGCATAAGGGTTTTTGCAATGAGCACATTTTACTTTATTGGCCATGGATGGCTATGGCATCGCTAGGATTCATGATCTACCAACAATCTCACAAGTGATTTTATGTTGCACCACTTGGGAGTCCATTACTAATCTGCATTTCTATGCAACAGTTTAGATCCAAGGGACATTTTGGGTCATTGTCTATCATACCTACTGATAAACTAAACCTTACTTTCAACACAGCATAGCCTAATTTATAACTATAAATTAATAAGATGTCAGGAACCTGACTGCAGATACAGATTCCAGCTCCTCTTGGGGATCCCCAGAGCTTCTCAAACAAACTGTGAGATATAATTTCTTTAGTGGATCCATGGTTTGGCCAGGCTTTCCATCCAGCAGGATGTGTATGAAACAACTTGAGCAAAAGCTGACCAGGGGCCTCCTGCTTCAGAAACACTTCAACTGACTCCTCTTGACTCATCAGTAAAATATACGAGTGTGAACAAGAACAAGAGAAAATTTGCAAATAATTGTGATATTACCTCTAGCACCCGTAAGGGAAGCCTCTCTGTCCAATGTCTTGATATCTTATCCATAAAAACCATTAACAGGAGTCCAATAACCACATTAAAAGGTTTCAATACCAACCCAACTCTCATTATGCTTATATAGAGACTGGATTGCAAGTAGCAACCCAGAGTGACCCTCTGGCAGTACCTCCAACAACAAATGTTGAGGCACATGATTATATCATTCTGTCCCTCTCTTTCACCTAGTATCCAAAACATACAGTTTCATGTCTGATGAGTAACAGATTCCCACAGTGGCACTATGAAATCAGTTTGAGGTATTCTCTCAAGCACCAGCTCCATTTTCGCCAAGAAGTCTGAGTAATTCACAGTCTGATAAATTGGCTCTTTGTGCCAGAGCTGTTGTTTGGGCCTGTTATCTAATAAGTGGTGCCTGTTGACAATGTCACAGGGTTACAAACATCAGTTCCACCATGGGCCCTTAACTTCTTGTACCTTATGGACTCTGAGTCACCCCAACATATTTAGAAGAATTTACCTTCCCTTCCAATCGGAGAGCCCAGCCAGTTATGTTCTCTTGGCTCTCGAACATGTTGTAGATGACTCTGGAATCATCAGTATTTGAATTTGCGAGCCAATGATGACAGAGTGAACACATTTCTATTGAGTTACTTGGGAGCCGGTTTAATTAGTGGAGAAGTATTCTAAATGTATTCGCCTAAAAAATGCAAAAGTATTCTGAGTATGTAACACAATTTTTATTCCATTACTACTCAACCCCAGTTATCATCTTAGAGCTGGACCCAAATGCCACAGAGATGTGGTCTAGTCTCAACAACTGAAGACACACAGTGGTAGGGAGAACCATAATTGATTAACTGATTCTAAATTAATACAGTTAATACAGTAAATTAAAACAATGCATACTTATGATAGATTTAATCCATTTACAGTACCTCTTTCCTCCTCTACCACTGAGTGGACCCAGGTTTCACAGAATTCAGCAAGCAGAATGAGTCCTCCATGTGTGCCCTGAATTGCCCAGCAAAGCCCTGGTTTTCACTGCTAGTTTTGCTAGGGGTAGGAACACCCTGGTGGTTTTATTCCCAATCAGATCTGTCTTCCCAAATGAATGAAGAGACTTGGTTCCCCCTTAATCATATCACTTGTGTCTGTTGGTGTGGTCCCTCAAAATGAAGTGCAAACTGAAGACTGTGACCCTGCAGTCTAGCAAACACTCCTTAATGCAAGTGCCCCTAGTACACGGGACTCATATGCCCTTAGTTAGAAGCTGTTCCACTAATGGTGTTAATAACCACTAATAACCTCATTGATTAATTTAAGTGTACTGCCTGAGCCCCAAAATACTAACATTCTTTTAGTGAGACTAGACAGTAGCAAGTACCCATGTACCATAAAGGTGTATGTGGCGACCACTGCAGAGCACCACAAAACCATGAATGGCATTTGCTTTTGGGGCTCATAACCTTATTATGGCTTTTCTGAGAGGGGCAAGGGACCCCTAATAGGCGAGTGTGGAGTTTCTGCCTTGTGCTTGAGTCAGTTAAGGTCCACTTTTTCAAGATACTGAATTTTTGCTTTGTTTTTGCTAGAGGTAACTTTAGCAAAAAGACTGGGAGAGCTGCATGTTCTGGTATTAAGCTCACCTTGTCAGATGACTCACGGGTGACCTTGTTTTTTTGGTTATATGATCTATTTTTGTAAATGAATTTATTGACCCAGCAGCATCACATGAAAGTGAACCTACTGAACATTGTCTGCTTTTTCTGGCCTTGTTTTCTTTCTTTTTTCCTGGTGACTAGCCCACTAGGTGGTAGATATCACCACCTGTACATCCTACAGTAATATATGACTCTACAAGGAGTGTCTCCTCTTCATGGGTATTACTTATAGCCATTGCAGGAAGTCTATGCTGCTGCTACCTGGGTGTCACAAGGTCAAAATATGCCCTCCCAAGTATTGCATCACATGTTAGCATGTTATTTTGTTGGAAGGTTTTGGCATGTGTTCACAAGTGCACAAGAAGGTGAAAAGGTCATTCTCATCCCCAATGGCAGTTACTTTTACATAAATAACTAGATTTCTCTGCTTACAGGTGGTTGCCAGCGAATGCCAGCAGGTGCTGCCTCTGGATAGAGCAAAGTCAAAGGCATGTCTGCCAGCTGGCCACCTCTGCAAAGCACCATAAGATGTCTTTGTGAATTGTGTATCTTGGCATATTAAGGCTCACTGTGGACTGCTTTCTTCTAAGCCATAAAGGGTCTTCCAACATACATTGGTGGTGTAACCATGATAACACAAATAGTTGAGAAATGGAGATAACATAACATCTGAAATATTGCTAAATGCCTCGGTTCCTTAAGAGTGTGTAACAAAAATATATATGCATAATGCAAGCAAATTCATATTTAAAAGTAATTTGTCTGATCATAGGAGTGTAAATTACTTGTGTCTAACTTGTGTTTAAGGCATTTGCTAAATGCTAGGTTTGTTAAAAAACATACTGCTAGACTTAAAAAACAAGAGTTTTAGGAAAATTCCAAAGGATTATATCATTAGTGTGGCAGTTTTCCTACCCAAGATAAAATCCACTACAAAACTGGAATAGTTCTTGAAAGGCTCCCCAAGCTTTTCTTTTCTTTCTGTTGTCAAATGCAGGTAGTACAATCAATCATACAACAATGAATGTAAAACTAGCATAATCTGCATAGTCTTTTTTAACAAGCCAAAAACTCAGTTCAATTGTCTGTACATACTTGCCACCCTCTCAAGTACCTATTCTTTTGGGCTTTTTTCAGACCTGTGAGTGCTTGCAACGACACTTACAAACCAAGCCAAGACCACAGAGTATAATTCTGTGACCCATTGGATATTGGAATGGAGGGGCTATATTTTAGAGTGGTGTATTGCTGTGAGTTGGCTGAGTGATAAATCAACAGAGCTTCTGTAGCAGCAGTACTATTGATTCACTGCCATTCACTTTTTGCCATTCACACATTTCAGAAACCATGACAACTTCCAAATGAGCTGATTTAAGATTCTTTGTATAGCCAATATAGTATGTCTTCTTCTAGGAAACCTAATGAAATTGTACTCATGTTGCAAATATAGTGTTTGGGCACATAAGTGCTGATACAGGATAGCAATCCAAATATAGATATCTAGATATATAGATATCCAAAATCCTAAATCCAGGAGATGATGAAACATCGACTTTAATGAAACATCAAGCTTGGTCCTGTCTACATATTTGAATATTTCACTATTTTGCCTCTGAAATTTCTGAATTTGAATATCCAAGAGTCAAGGACAAAATCATGGGGTAACAAGCACACAAGAAACAAAGAAGGCTCAGCCTAATCAACATAGGCAAGTAATAACTTGATCTACCAAGCCAGGCAACCATGGAGCTTAAATACAGAAGGGAGGAAATTAGGAACAGGTACACTATATGGACAAAAGTATTGGGACACATCTATTAACTATTGAATTCAGGTGTTTCAATCAGACCCATTGCTTCAGGTGTATAAAATCAAGCACCTAGCCATGCAGTCTCTATTTACAAACATTTGTGAAACAAAATGGGTCATTCTGAAGAACTCAGTGACTTCAAGCATGGTACTGTGATAGGATTCCACCTTTGCAATAAGACGGTTTCTGAAATTTCATCCCTTCTGGATATTCCACAGTCAACTGTAAGTGATATTATCGGCAAGTGAAAGCGTTTAGGAACATCAGCCACTTGGCCACAGAGCAGAAGACCACGTAAAGTCACAGAGCAGGGTAAACAACTACTATGGTCCATGGTATGTAAAGGTCGCCAACGTTCTGCTGATTCCATAGCTGAAGCGTTCCAAACTTCCACTGGCATTAATGTAAACACAAAAACTGTGCGGCTGGAGCTTCATGGAATGGGTTTTCCACAGCTGAGCTGCTGCATACAAGCCTCACATCACCAAGTCCAATGCCAAGCATAGGATGGAGTGGTGTAAAGCACACCGCCACTGGACTCTGGAGCAGTGGAAACATGTTATTTGGAGTGAAGTATCACACTTCTCTGTTTGGCAGTCAGTGGGTGAGTCTGGATTTGGCAGATGCCAGGAGAACGTTACCTGGCTGACTGCATTGTGCCAACTGTGAAGTTTGGTGGATGAGGGATAATGGTGTGGGCTGTTTTTCAGGGTTTGGGCTAGACCTCTTACTTCCAGTGACGGGCAATCTTAATGCTTCAGCATACCAAGCCATTTTGGACAATGCTATGCTTCCAACATTGTGGACACTGTTTGGGGAAGGCCCTTTTCTATTCCAGCATGACTGTGCCCCAGTGCACAAAGTAAGGTTCGTAAAGACAAAGTTGGATGAATTCAGTGTGGAAGAACTTGACTTGTCCGCACAGAGCCCTGACCTCAACCCATCAAACACGTTTGGGATTAACTGGAATGGAAATTGTGAGCCAGACCTTCTTGCCCAACATCAGTGCTTGACCTCATAAATACAGAATGCATGGGCACAAACTCTCACAGAAACACTCCAAATTCTTTTAGAAAGCCTTCCAAGAAGAGTGGAAGCTGTTATAGCTGCCAAGGGGGGACCAACTCCATATTAATGTCTAGGTATTTGAATACAATGTCATTAAAGTCCCTTTTGGTTTAATGGTCAGGCATCCCAATACTTTTGTCCATGTAGTGTATGTGGAAGAAGTAACTAAATAAATAAGGTTAAATAAACTGGCATTTGAATGTCAGTGGTTGGATGAAAAAAAATCAAATCATGGCACCAGGATGCACTATGGTAAGAAGGCAAGTCGGTAGGGGCAGTGTGGGCAATGTTCTGCTGGGTAACCTTGGGTCCTGGCATTCATGTGGATGTTACTTTGACACAGATCACCAAAACACCCCTTCGTGGCAATGGTATTCCCTAATGACAGTGGCGTCTTTCAGGATGATGTCCAGCCCTGCCACACTGGAAAAAATAGTTCAAGAATAGTTTGAGGAAAAGGACAAAGAGTGTAATGTGTCTTGGTCTCCAAATTTCCCAAATCTCAATCAGATTGAGTGTCTGTCATGGAGACCCCATCCCACAACTTACAGGACTGAAAGGACCTGCTGCTAAAGTCTTGGTGCCATATAACAGATCACACTTTCAGAGGTCTTGTGAATTCTGTGCCTTGACAGGTCAGAGTTGTTTTGACCTACACCATTTTAGGCAGGTGGTTGAATGTTATGGCTGATCAGTATAATTTACTACAGAAGCTTAAATATACCATTATTGTTCTTGTTTATATACTCCTTAAAATAGTGACAAAGACTGACATAAAACTTTGTGTATTTAATACCTATATCTAGAGTTTAATCATATTTCTCTTTCTACTAAACTGATTGGAATGTGTTATGTGTGATCTTTCTGCCATGTCCTGTGCTTTGGTTGTATTATAACATAATGTAACACAAATAACACAGAAGCATTTGTTCAGGCACTCTATTAATTCTTTTAGTTCAGTGTAGCGTCATATTCTCTTTCTCACGGCTTCCCCTTTTAATCTTGTCCAATGCCACAAGAGCTGATTCATTTGTTTCCAATCGGTTGTACTTTGTCTCTACACAGTAGATCCATGTCACACCTACTAATCCATGTGTAGTCTAATAATTACAACCAGTGCACTGGACTATTCTACTTTTTCATTTATTTATATACCTTAACAGATGACACCTGAGACAGAATACATTCTAAGCATATAGCTGAGTGTTACAGTCTCAGAAAAAAGGGTACCAAACTGTACCTTACTTTATCACTGGTGTGGTACCCTCATCTTTTGCATCTTTAGTATATACTCTATCTATTACCTAGAAAGGAGCATGGAGTAAATCCTTAATCTAAAATTTAACTATGGTCAATTTATCTACCTTAATTTTTTACAGGTACACTATAACAATTAAATTCAATACAGTTCAATTCCATTTTATTTCTATAGCACTTTTAACAATAGACATTATCACAAAGCACCTTTACAGAAATGTTTAGATCCCTAATGACCAAGCCAGACCAGACAACATGAGAAAGGACCTTAGAGAGGAATCAGACTTAAAAGGGGACCCATCCTCTTCTGGGTGACACTGGATAGTGAGATTATAAATCATTACTCTTCCACAAGTGTGTAGGGGAAAGTAGGTACAACTGTTATGCATTTTGATTTGAGTTGATGATTTAAATTACAGAATTCCCACATAATATTAAGCATTTGTTTGCTTCGTTTATCATTTTACTGACAGCATCAGCCAGTACTGTACACTTTCACTGAAACCAAAAGGAGTCCTGTATTACATTTATGCCAGCTCCTATTATAATATCAAATCCACATTCTAGGAGAAAGATAAATATTAAAAGTGCAAAGGATGTACCCTTATCACGATAGGGATAAGGAAATACTGACATTTTTGGATATAAAATCATAATAGCATTGAATTACCATTAGCTGAAACACTGAATGAGTTACTACCTTGCTTAAAACCAAGTTTAAACAGAAGTACAAAATCCTGTATTTATTTGGAGACAACTAAAAAGAACAACATTCAAATGTGTATCATAAGAGTTAGGGTATTTCATACTAGGGACTATATGTTCTTGTACATATAGGCACAATGATCACCACTTTCTTGGTCTAAGTTTACCATGAGGTTTTTAACCAGACCCATGATTTCAGTAGTAGAGCCTACAATCTCAGTGTGCTTTTGGAAATAAGGAAATCTCATTTGAAATTAGTTAATTCATTTGAAGTCCACTGCGCAAGACAGAGCATGCAGAGCTCAGGGAGATGAGTTATAACGAGATTAAAGAGAATCAGCGACGTCTCAGCTGAACAAAAATCTTTAACAGTTTAACAGTCACCGATGGCTGTGTGATAGGGATCCGCACTTCAGACCCGACTGAAATGATGCAGCAATCGCACAGCGTTGTACAGGCTAAGCTATGCGGTAAACTGTGAGTGGATCTGACGATGCATTGCAAGGAGAATTCATGCATCGCCGCATAGAATCAGTGCAACTGATACGGGGATTAATATTACAGAGAGGCATGTTGTGCACACTGTAGTGGCCACAGGATTAAAGCGCTTGTAATCGGAGCAGAGGGAACTGCTTGTGCTGCGCATTTCTCAGCTGTTTTCTGCTGGAGCCGAGTTATCGCACTTCCAGGGAATACAGGTGCATCAGGAGATTGCTGGCGAAGTCATTTTGTCATCTTTGAGTAGAGGTGGGACAACTGCGACCCTCAATTAAATAGAGTGAGCGCGCCAGTTTGGAGTAGTGCAATCTGAATTTCCCTGGCTGGGAAGGAAACTTGGAAAAACTGATTGTTTCCCATGGGAGAAACGAGGGTTCGGCTGCCTTTTGTTTGGACTCGGGCTCGCTGTCAAGATGACGGCGCTTCAGAAGCTGAGCGGGAGAAACGTTGGGCTGAACTGTTCGTCCAGCTCGATGTGAATAAAGACGGGAGGATAGACATTAACGAACTTCGCAGTGGGCTAGCGGCATGGGGGGACATCCGCAGTGACGCGGACGAGGTGAGCCATGCCCAGACTCCAACATAGGACTCAAGAACAGGCTGAGAAGGAAAGCGATAGCAATTAACCTGTTAGTTTCACATTTGCTACTGTTTTTGGCATGGCAGAATTGAGCTAGACTACATCACTCGAATGGCTCACCAAAAATCCCCTGGAGTCTTTCAGCGACGTCTAGTTCTGGTTATATGAATTAATTAATCCACTAAAATAGTTGCCTTCGTCATTTAAAAAAATTGGGTCGAGGGGTGGTCCCACAGGTAATCTGTTTAAGGCAGTGGTGTGATTGTAGCCAAACCGAAGCCTGAAACTAACAGCTAACAGAAGGATGAAAGCACATGTAGCTAACTTCCAAACACCAGGACAGATTTCTGAATAATTCAGAGATCTACTGTCTAATGTTTTAGTGATGTGAAACTGTAGACGCTTCAGGCTGTTCACCTAATACTATTACTGCCAGTCTTTTCTCTGTATCCTTTAATTTTCTCACATTCAGGCTATACCAACCTTATACACATCATTAGGAGAGAACAGGGATTATTACACTGCACAACAATTTTTTTTGAAAAGTCTTGCTTCCTGAAAAGTTTTTGCTGATTGTGACAGGTACCTAC
>JAQQZX010000008.1:15012445-15027454 GCA_030068355.1 Notoglanidium maculatum | reverse complement strand
GTGATGACTCCAACCAGGAGTAGGACACCAGGATGGATCAGGCAGGTCTGGAAAGCAGAAGGGGTCAGGATCACTGGTATCTCAGGAGTATCATGTGCAGTTCAACAGAGGAAGAGAGAGAGAGAGAGAGAGAGAGAGAGAGAGAGAGAGAGAAAAGAAAAAGTGGATTGTTAGGTATGCTCATTGTCACCTAACGGTAAAGAAAAGACAAGACATCCAAGAATCCATCCAAATGAATGAAGGAGAACATCCAAATGAAGGCAACATAATTCAGGTTGCAATGAGAATACATGATTGATCATACCAGGCCACCTTCTTCCATTACTCCATGGTCCAGTTCTAACGTTCATGTGCCCTCTGTAGGCACTTTTGGTGGTGGACAGGTTTCAGCATGGGCACTCTGACTGGTCTATGGCTGCGCAGTCCCATACGCAACAAGCTGCAATGCACTGTGTGTTCTGACACATTCTGTCATAGCCAACATTAACTTTTCTGCTACAGAAGCTCAGTAGCTCTGACCAGATGGGCTAGCCTTGGCTCCCCATGCATATCAGTCAGCTTTGGACCCACATGACCCTGTCACCAGTTCATCTTCCAGCACATCAATTTTGAACTGACTGTTCACTTGCTGCCTAATACATCCCACCTTTGACAGGTGCCAGTATAATGAGATGATCAATGCCTTTCACGTCACCTGTCAATTATTTTAATGTCATGGTTGATCGGTGTATGTCCTGGACAATATGCTATCCCATGGAGAAAATGTTTTTCAAACAAGGCCATCATGACCCTATGTGGATATCCTATAAAAGGTCTCCACTACGTCATGCTCATCTGCTTTCCCTTGCTCGTTGTGTTGAGGAGGTGAGGGAGTGGATTTAAAGATGATGAGTATAGCACTTTAATCCTGTTTCTTGCTAATAAGTCTAATCCTGTTATTGTAAAATCTGCACCATCAGCTGGGAGTATGTTGATATACTGTTGGTGATGATAACTCTAGTGTTTGATTTGATTTTGCCACAGTTGACTGTGTAATTAGAACACACATGGCCTATTGTTTGAGTTGGCTTGTAGGCTCTGTAAACTTAAATTAAGTCCATAACTTATCATGAATTGTTAAACTTTGTTAACTTTCCCGACCTCCTCTATTTCAGGGCAAGATGGTGAGCAGTTTTTTCTCCATAGCCAAAATGGAACTGGATGATGAACATGATTAATGCCCAAATTGTTTGGGACAAAAGCATCTTTGACAAGCACTTACTAGCTACAACACAATGCTGATAACATCATGGGAAGCTCACTTTGCAGGCAATATAAATAATGCTGGCTATTCATTGCATTCCTCTGATGCTGCAGAGTGAAGTGAGGAGCAGGTATGGCTGCAGATCCCACTAGACAGAAAAAGGTAAGCTCCTTCACAATAATACTGTGGCAGGAACAGAAAAGCAGAGAACAATTGGTTCATCAGTGGAAAAGGAAGTGTGAGCTACTTCATGCATTGGAACACAGATTTAAAGCTGGCGGAGCACATGAGCCACATGCAACAGATGAAATACAGCAGTACAATGAAGAGCAGAGCTCAGGGGAGCTTATTACAGCTGCCTCACATATACTTATGTATGTTTAAGAGTGCACTGAAGCTGAGACCTGTTAAAAGAACATGCATACCGGCTGCAAATAACATTTCCATAATTATATCAGATATATCTATATAGATATAGATGCTTTCTCCTTTTAAATTAATAAAATGCATTAATAGAATGGTGTGCCATTCTCGGATGATTCATCAATAATAATTCTCTTATCAACTTTTTAAAAGTGCAGTAGAGCTTTGACCTGATAAAAAGAACACGCATACTTGCTGCAATGTCAGATGCAGAAGCACTTGGCTTGAGACTAATGCCTTTTTTTCCCAAAACCAGTATATATGTATACACACTATATTGCCAAAAGAATTCGCTCACCTGCTTTACACGCATATGAACTTAAGTAACATCCCATTCTTAATCCATAGGGTTTAATATGACGCCGGCCCACCCTTTGCAGCTATAACAGCTTCAACTCTTCTGGGCAAGCTCTCCACAAGGTTTAGGAGTGTGTTTATGGGAATTTTTGGCCATTCTTCCAGAAGCACATTTGTGAGGTCAGACACTGATGTTGGATGAGAAGGCCTGGCTCGCAGTCTCCACTCTAATTCATCCCAAAGGTGTTCTGTCGGGTTGAGGTCAGGACTCTGTGCAGGCCAGTCAAGTTCTTCCACACCAAACTTGCTCATCAATGTCTTTATGGACCTTGCTTGCGCACTGGTGCGCAGTCATGTTGGAACAGGAAGGAGCCATCCCCAAACTGTTTCCACAAAGTTGGAAGCATGACATTGTCCAAAATCTCTTGGTATGCTGAAGCATTCAGAGTTCCTTTCACTTTCATGCTCCCAACTAAACTTTGTTTAAACGCAGTAGACTCAAACAAAATTTTGACAATTTTAGCAGCTCTTAATTGGCTCAATTCAGTTCAGTTCAGCTCTGCTGTCACATACACAGAAAATTGGCTGCCTTCCACTAGCTCAGTTTGGTTCAGTTCAGTTCAGCTCAGCTCTGCTGTCACTCTCATGCACACATAAACAACCACCCACACACACAAACAAACACACACACACACACACACACACACACACACACACACACACATACACACACATACACACACACACACACACACACACACACAGGCAGATGATTGGGAAAGTATTTCCTTAGTATAGCACAGGTGTATGAGTCTGTTATTGAAAGTGTTTCTCTGTTTATCCAGAGTATGATATAAGAGATGTTGATGTCCATGATGGCTAGCAGTTTAGCAGTTGAGTGTCCTTTTTTCACAAACTCCACTGCCTCCAGTGGATCCAGCTAGACTACAAAAACAGTGCTGACCTTCAAAATCAGTTTGTTGAATTTCTTTGCAGCCTTTGAACCAATACCAGTTCCCCAACATACAACAGCACAGAAAAGTGCACTGGCTACAACTGACTGGTAGAACACCCACAGGAGTAAAGTGCACACATAGAAGGACCACAACCTCTTCAGAAAGTAGAAGCGACTTTAACCCTTCTTGTATCTGGCATCTGTATTGATAGTCCAATCCAGTCTGTCCAAATGCAAACCCAGGTAGAACCTCCACATCTCTGTGAATGGGAACAGGTGATAGGTGATGCGTGGACCTCCTAAAGTCCACCATGGATGTTCAGCCGATGTTAAGTTTCTACCACTCAGCAAATTTCTTCATGAAGGCTCTGTACTCATCCTCCTGCCCACATCTGATGCACCCCACTATAGCCATGTCATCATAAACTGAACATGACATGACATGAAAATATAAGGTGTACAAATTGAATAGGAAGGGAGCCAATACAGTCTCTTGAAGGGCCCCAGTGCTGCACCTATCCATATCTGAGACATAACCATGGGGTCATACAAACTGTGTTATGCCAGTTAGGTAATCCATTATCCATGAGATGATGGATTGATCCATCATCTATATTAACCAGAGTTTCTCCCCCAACATTTCAAGCTATATGGTGTTAAAAGCACTGGAGAAATCGAAGAGCCTAATGCTTACAGTATTGCCAAATGTGTCTGGGTAGGCGTATGCTTTGTTCAGCAGTCAGTTAATCACATCATCCACACCAGTGCCATCCTGGCAGGCAAACTTTAGTGGCTCTTGTGCAGCTCTCACCAGTGGTTGAGGGTGAACTAATATCAGTCTTTCCAGAGTCTTCATTATGTCTGACTTTAAGGCCACTGTTCAAAAGTAATTTAGGATTTTGGTTGCCCCTTCTTGGGAACTGAGACCACAAATGAAGTTTTCCACTTGACAGGAACCCTTTCCAGATTGCAGCTCAGCACTTAGCTTCAGTACCTTAGTTTCAATGCCATCTGGTCCTGCAGGTTTGCTCAGTCTTCCCCAGAGTTTCCCCAGCTCCTTCTACTCCTTTTTGGCAGTGATTGCTATACAGAGTCTGTGTGGTGTGTACTTGTGGGAGGTAGAGGGGGAGGGGTGTATATAGTGTGTGAGACTTCAGACTCAGACCTATGGGCAATTAAGGTTAGCTGGTTAGCCTAATCTGCATGTCTGTGAACTGTGAAAGGAAACCAGAGCACCCAGATGAAACAAACGCCACACAGACCGGCAAGTTTGAACCCTAGGATCCATACATAATAAGGTACATATAATGTGCTTTCGGACCAAACAATTCTCGGGCCTTATTGAGAGGAACTACCCCCCCGGGGAGCTCCCCAAAACCTACTACACACCTTCTAGGGCCTTTTTTCTGTTTGCATTTGCACCACCAGTAGGAATGCTGAAGTGACATACACCACATCAAAATCACGTTGTATTTCCTCCTTTGCTTATAGGCTCAATAAAGTCTGGACTTCAATGTCTGTCTATTTGTCCATGTTTTTTTTCTTTCATTTTAACGTTAACGTTAAAAGCTGTTGTTTACACAGCTAACATTTTACATGGATTTAAGGCTGTACCCAACTCAGAATTTTTCCAGTCAAACTGGATCCGGTTGTTCAATACGAAGATACATAGATTTTTTATATAGACTATCTGGCAGTTAGAAAATCCACTAGTTATGCTATTATTCAATGATTTTACTGATTTTGACCAATGTCACATACTCCCCCTCACTCTGTCCCTCAGAGGATGTGCACATTCTGCAAGTTGCACTTTGTTCCTTGTTTGTTCAGCTGTTCAATACGAAGATTTTTAAAAATTTTTAATTTATATTTAAAGTTTTTTCACACACAATCAGGAAATTAGAAAATCCATTGATGATTTTTTTCAGTGATTTTAGTAATGATTTCGACCAACATCTCACGTATCGGCCCCTAGTGCTGCACGCTTCCTCTTTGTTTATGTTTCGACCTTTGGAATAATAATTTGTCAGAATAATGAGGGTGGCAGCGCATACGCACTTCTGTTTAAACCAAACTCTTATAGCCTTATATTCAGTGTGAACACACAAAAGAAGGGGGTACATCCGCCAACAATTCTAAGAACTATGAAAAGCTCCTCTGGTCTGAAAGCACTTATAGGTAACTAGGTAGGTTACATATGTGACTGTGGTTATACAACTGAGTGGAGCATTGCCAAGCCACCTGGGCCATTTGGAAACCACAGTGCTAGTCCTCTTCTCAATGTGTATAAAAAGTTACCCTAAATCATCCACTGTATAAAAAATGTACATTGTGCTCCTGTTCACTTCCATTCTATATAAATGAAGCCAGAATACCTCTTCCATGTGGTCAAATTTGCAGCCTGAGTTTGTGCTGTAGGGACTTTCTCCTTCTCAAATTTGTGCTGTAGAGATGGGTGCTGTAGGATGAAGTCACTCCTTTCTCTGGTAGAAATGACCAGACAAATAAAGTCACATTCTCCCCATTTCTCTTTATTACATTAATCCAGAGAGTTTAATAGTTTCATCTGGAGATATTTCTTTAAAATGGATGCATCTAGGAAGGACATTTATCACATAAACTTGAAAGTTGCTAACAGATGGCTGTGACTAACGCAGAATGAGCCAGCAGTGAGCTCACCAGATTGAGTTAAAATCTCATTTTTTGGTACACATGGCTATTACAATCACACTGTAAACTAACTAACTACTTATAAAAGCCATCCTAACGTTATTGGCAGTGTGTGTGTCCACTGACAAACAAATGGCTTTTGTGCAAATTGTGATAGCTAGCTGTCTGGCTGGATGCTATATGGCTAGGTAGGTAGCGAGATTACACAAACCTTTTACTCTGAAAACTGTCAATGCTTCAAACATTTTTAATATAAATGGCTAACAGTTTGTATTCACATATGTGCCCAGCAAGGTTCAAATAAGTAGGTATATGACAGTACATTGTGTGGTGAAGTTAACTGGTCTCTTCGGGTCAAGACTGAGGTGGCTTCTCTTTTTAGAGATAATGCACTGTCCATTTTCTATTCTGTCAATGCCCTGAATACACACACACACACACACACACACACACACACACACACACACACACATACATACAGGAAAATAACATAATAGTTCATAGAATCCAACAGATTGTTTATATTAATTCATTCCTGTACAGGAACCACTTTATCTTGGGCAGAGTTGTGCGATGACAGGAGCCCTATGAGCGCTGGGCACAGGGTAGGAGAGTTCAACCGTGATTGGACATCAGATCATTACAGGATATCATTTGGAGACAAATTGTCTCTGATGGAAATGGATAGTGTGTGTGCCAGCACTGTGCCCATGCTGTTAGGTTGTGACTGTGTTAGTCATGTGCTGTAATGAGAGATTAACACTAGTCCACAATGAGCTTGGGTTACTGCTGACAGGTCTCAATACATTCACAGAGAAGCTTATCATAGTCCATAGTGTGCCACTTTTATACACTTTTCCTTTGTGAAATTGTGAAAAAACCTTATACTAAATGTTATGACTGTTGAAATTAAATGTATTTTGATTTTGATGCTCATTAAACAGTTTGTTTCTTTAAATAATGGATTAATTATAAATGATGGCAACCAAGTTTTTAATCTGGTTCCTGGTTAATATCTGTTGCTGAATTTCTATTGATGTACAAATTCAGCACTTTAAATTAAATCCTTGGTACATATTGAAATATACAAATGAATAGATCTTTAAAGCTATAGATTCCAGTTTAATCCCAATTAACTACAAAATATAAATATGCTGATATTTTTAAACAACTGATGTCAAACAACTTTCAATATGACTTGCCAAGCAATTTCTCCTTTACAAAACACCATTCCTGTCTCTCTTATACCTCTTAATCCTGCTTCTTCCTTCTTCACCCCAGCTTCTTTGCCTGCCTCACCCTTACTTCTCACTCCTACATGACTGATGTCTCTCATTCTTGCAGATAGTGCGTGTGAGTGATACCAATCATGATGGACAGCTGGACTTTGAGGAATTCACCCAATATTTGCGCACCCACGAGAAAGAGCTCAGAATCATGTTCCACAGTCTGGATAATAACAATGATGGTTTGTATGCTGTTGATACAAAGGGAAACAATGACAATATCCATTGTTAAAAGCACAATAGAAATAAATTGAATTGAACTGAATTGGAAGAAGTTAAACATTGGAATGTTAAAGTGTCACATAAATACCAGAAGTCAAAAGCTATGTTGTGCAGTATTCTGATACATTATTTGACTGTTTCAAATGATCTGATAAATAATAAGAAAAGACTAATTTCCATAAGTAGACTGGATAGTCCCAAAGGAAAGTAGTACATGAGAACAAATGAGTAAACCTTGTATGTTTTTGTTAATTTGCATGCAGGAGCAGTCTAATCATTGATACATTGCATTATTCTTTATATAGTATTTAATGTGCTTTGCCATTATTTAGGTCATATAGATGTACGGGAAATCCAGCAGTCTTTGCAAAGTCTGGGAGTTAAATTGTCGATTGAGCAGGCCTCCAGGATACTGCAAAGGTTTGTTATTAGGGAAATACCAACAAATCATTTTTGGTAGAACATAATCTCTCATCATAGATCTTAGTGATTAGTTATCATAATCACTTGCAAATCTGTTTTCCCTCTTTTATTCTGTTTGCTTGATTTTCAGTATGGACAGAGATGGCACAATGACCATCAACTGGAACGAATGGCGAGATCATTTCCTGTTCAATCCATTCCACAATATAGAAGAAATTGCCCACTTTTGGAAGCACTCTTCGGTTAGTTTCTCAAAAGTGCAGAATTGTTTGTTGTTTTAACCCTTTTGGCAAAGAAAAATACTTTGATATTTATTCCTGCAGATGCTTGATATTGGAGAAAACCTGACAGTGCCGGATGAATTTTCTGAACGGGAGCGGAGGGCAGGATTGGTCTGGAGGCAGCTAGTTGCAGGCGCGATTGCAGGAGCTGTATCCAGAACCGGAACTGCTCCACTAGATAGACTTAAAGTTTTCCTACAGGTAAAGACAAAATTTGGTAAAAAGTTCTTTCATCCTATTGATTTGGCAAGTTTATCAATAGAAAAATGTGATGAGGGAATGAATATTTGTCTCACTATACAGACTCTAATCATTTGACTAATTAGGTTCAAGTGAATTTTTTTCATTCCTTTTGGTTTGGATAGTTTGTCAATAATAGTAATTGAGAAGACAATAAAGAAGAACTGCTCCATTACACAGACACAATGTTGTCCTTCAAGTGAAGATTATATTGCAAATTCCTTTCAGCACTCTACTTATGTTTGCTTGTTGCTGCAGGTTCATGGGTCAGCAGGTGTTAATCTGTGGTGTGGACTGCAACGAATGGTGCAGGAGGGGGGAATCATGTCCTTATGGAGGGGCAATGGCATAAATGTTGTCAAAATTGCTCCTGAGTCTGCAATCAAGTTTATGGCATATGAACAAGTAGGACATGTCACCTTTAATATGTGTTTTTTATTTTGTGTGTGCATACACAACTTTGCCTCTTGTTGTTTTGCCTCTGAGACAAAAGTGTGTTGCAAGCTTCCCTTGTTAGCTATGTTAGCTGCATTAGCACACCTACCGGGCATGACCAAGCCTCTTAACCACAGTTTTGGCTGACGGTGTGGTGGTTATCCCCTCAGCAACCAGAGCACTGAAGCTTGATAACAGACGATTGCTTCTGAGCATATAGCCTACAGTGTGCTCAACAGTCATTAACAGTTTCATCATCAGTGATCACCAAACAGAAGTGCCCAAGCCAATTGGCTTTAGTGACTGTGGAAGTGCAGATGCTACTAGACAAACAGGCAATTGGAATTGTGCACAGATCACAAAGCCTAATTTTTTAAAAATATATATTTTCTGATTTAAAAAAAGGAGGTGCTATTTGTCAGTCAGTAATAGATAAGTTGCTTGTGTTATTGATTGTCACACAGTATCAGCATTAGATATTCAACTTAAAAATGTTACACTGTTGGCAAATCCAACATTCATACAAAAGATGTTGATGCTGCACCATAACAAAAAACCTATCAATCTATCTCTGCTTCTAGGAAAGAATGTGGTTGGTCTGTGCCCTAGGTCCAGTGAGAAGTCACTGCCAGTGGGCAGGTCACTGACCATCTGTTTATATGCTTTGGTGATCACCCTAAAGTGTTTGTGTAGGCATATTTGAAAGCAGGCAAAGAAGTACTTTCTTTCATTAAATACCATTTGATAAGCACCAAGTCCACTTAGTGAAGTGTTTTTTGTGGACATCTGTGAAGTAACAACATCAGTTCATCTACACACAACAAAATACAGCATTAAGACTGTAAGGATAAGCAATTCTTATCCTTAAAAAAGTTCAATATCAGTACCATGAGTATTTCTCTCAAGAGAGTAGTATCAGAATGTTAAGTGATTTTTTTCCTCAATAAAGGAAAGTATCAGCACAAGAGTGAATTTCATTCTCAATAGACTAAAGAACAGTATCAAGTGATTCTTTTTCTCACTACGAAGTAGTATTAACACTTCAAGTGATTCTCAGTCTCAATGTATCAAGTATGGTACTTGTGTCACAGATTGTTTAGAGATGGATGCAAGTGTGGAATATTTCATTTAAAATGAAACTCACATGAACAAAGACAATGTAACATAGGCAAACATAAAATAGACAAGCATGAAATATACATGAGTATGGCATGGATACAACATATAATGACGCTATTCACAATGGATGCTAGACAAAGAGTGCTATACAAACATGACTAAAATACTAATGCTCACTAAACCAAAATGTGAATCAAGTGCAAAAAGTCATGTGACATGAGTGTTGTGATCAGGTGAAATGAAGGCTAATGGGAATCATACACCTGCACCATATTTGGCTCAACCATGAAAGAAACCCCCCTTTAAGGTGCAGCTCCTAATGCATCTGCTCTGGCTTTGAGGGGGTCCTGGATGGCCAGGCAAGGTATCCATGGTCTGATGGGCTCCCTTTGGCCATCAGGAACCAGACTTGGTGCAACCCCTAGTGTAATGGGCCAGACTCACTTACATGGTGTGGGGAGGACAAGCAGCGATGTCCTCACCAGAGTCAGGGGCAGAGCAGACATGATGTATGAGGCCACGTTGGCCTTTTGTATGGATTATGGCCTGGTCAGCCTCTTACATGAATGTCCTTTGGGAGGCCGTCTGAGTTGACCTCATTTGTAGAGGCTGCCCCATCAGGCTGGTGAGACTACTCTGTTGGCTTCTGGTGTTGGCTGAGGTGGTGAGACCACCCTGTCAGCCTCTGGCATGAACTTCTTTGTAGAAGCCGCCTGATCAGCCTCTTGCATTGGCTGGGCTGGTGAGACCGTCTTCTTAGCCTCTCGGACTGGCTAGACTGATGAGGCTGCCCTGTTGGTCTCTGGCATTGGCTGGGCTGGTGGGGATACCCTGTCACCCTCTAGCATAATCAACACTGAGGAGGCCACTTCCCTTGAGCCCTGCTGCCACCCCGCTCTAATTTAAAAGGTATTAAATTGACTTTTTTGGCCTTTAATCTTCACACAATAATCCATTATGACAACACAAAAATGTTTTATAAAATTTTTTATATATTAAAAATATAACTCTCACATCAGAATACTTAGATACAGTTTAATAAACCCTTTCTTCAAACACCTTTGACAACAATTATGACTTCTTGGGTAGGTTCCTAAAAGCTTTGCACACCTGCATTTAGGTAGTGTCTCCCATTCTTCCTAGCAGATTCTTTCAAGATCCATCAGATTGGATGGGGAGTGTCTCTGAACTGCCATTTTCAACTCTCTCAATAGAAGTTTTATGGGATTTAAAGTCAGAGCTTTGGTTGCACCACTCAAAGACATTAAGAGTCTCAAAGCCATTCCAGCATAGTCTTGGCTGTATGATTAAGGACCAACTGGAACAAAACATTGACAGAACAAACTGGCCAACTATGAATCCAGCAGACTTCAGATTCCTCCAGATTCCTCCTGGTTGCCCTTTACAACCAGGGGCCATGCTCTGGTGACATGAACAGTGCCTCCATGCCCTTACACACTTGTCACCTACATGGAGTACCAGGTGAGCTGGGGTTTCTTGGAGACTCCCCCAAAGGTCCAACAGTGTCAGGTCAACCAGATAGTGCCACCCTCCTTGCCACTGTTGTTCCAGGTCAGACAGCCTTGTGTTCTGATGCTTAGCTGCATATTCCAGAGAGCTGGGAAAATGGTTGGGCTTCCTCCTTCAATGCAGCCACTTCAAGAAGCAGCCGCAGACCTTCATTTCTGATAAGTCTAAGATTACTTTCATTCTCAGTCTCTTGAAGGATAAAGCCTTAGTTGGGGCCATAGTGGTGTGTTAGTGTTAACCTGACATGTGTTCCTCCTTCCAGGACTTCATTTCTAAGATGTGGAAGATCTTCAATCACCCTCTCCGAAGCAAGGAATCCGCTAGATGACTGTTCATGCCCTATCAGGGTTCCCACAGTGTGGCAGAATATGTGGTGGAGTTCAGGACACTGGTGGCAAACTCAGGATGGCAAGACGAGGCACTCGAGGGGGTTTTCCTTAATGGGCTCAGCACCCAGATCAAAGACGAGATGGTGACTAGAGATGACCTTGTGTAGTTGAATCCACTGGTTTCACTGGCCACCAGACTGGATAACCACCTCAAGGGACTCCATAGGGAGAAGTAGGGCTGCTGCATGCAGTTGACCTTCACAGGCCTCTGGGCATTTCAATTCAATTAAATTTTTTTTGTATAGCACTTTTAACAACAGACATTGTCACAAAGCAGCTTCACAGAAGTATATCAATTCTGAATATAAACTTATGAATCCATAAATTAATCTATATATAAATCCCTATATATTCCTAATGAGCAAGCCTGTGGAGACAGTGGCAAGGAAAAACTCCCTGAGAAGACAAGACAAAGAAACCTTGAGAGGAACCAGACTAAAAAGGGAACCCATCCTCATTTGGGTGGCACTGGACAGTACGATTACGACTAACACACATCCATCCCATTTCCATTGGCCCTCTCGCAAAGTGCTCAGCTGGAGCTCCCATTGTCATTTTCATTGCCTTAAGCATTAAGCTTAAGCATTGCCTTAAGGTCTCCACTCCCCACAAGTAGACTCTACAACTTGTCCTGACCCGAGAGATAGGTGATGGACACATACATCAATGAGTCTCTAGTGGGTGGTATCATCCACCCATCTTCTTTGCCAGTGGGAGCTGGTGTCTTTTTTGTGAACAAGAAAGATGGTTTGCTTCACCCATGTATTGATTACTGTGGTCTAAGAACAGTGCCAGATTCCAGCTCTTGACTATCAGCCAGGTCAGAAAGTGTGACATTCAGCCAAACTTATCCCTCTCAAGGCTGAGACCAAGAAACTCACCCCAGTATATAGGCACCATTGAAGTTGAGCGCATCATCAACTCTTCCTCCATCTGCCTCAGGCTGCCTAAATTCTTGTACACCACATTGTCCCCACAATTCATGTATCTCAGCTCAAACCCATCATCAGCACCCTGAGGCGCCAACTGAGGCGGGGCACTGTCACGGTTTTGCCATACATGCCCTTCCTTGCTCACTCTCTCTCTCTGTTTGTGTGTGTGTGCTTTCCCTCCACAGCAGCATGTGATCTGGGCTCTCTGCTAATTATTTATGGCACATCTGATCCTCATTTATTTCTGACATTTAAATCTTGGTTTCACTTTCACTCCGATGACATGACATCTGATTCTTAGCGTTATCTCTGAGAGTGAGATTTCTTCTAGGCCTCCCTCTAGGTCATGACTATGACAAAGTTGGCTAGAGAAGTGGGTTTGGGACCGAAAGGTCGCTGATTTGATTCCCGGGACCGGCAGGAAAAATGTGAATGAACATCAGTTTCCCTTCCCTCTACATCCACGGCTGAAGTGCCCTTGAGCAAGGCACCTAACCCCAAAAACTGCTCCCCGGGCACTGTAGAGCTGCCCACTGCTCCGGGTATGTGTTTACTGCTTGGATGGGTTAAATGCAGAGGAAACATTTCACTGCATGTTGTACCATGTATGATTGTGTATGTGACAAATAAAATTAGAATTTGAATTTGGATTTAGCACATCATAAGCTGAGACCCAGAATTTTTACTCAGGTCCATAGCCTTCAGGTCCATAGAACTTTGAAAGGGCCAATATAGCGAAGTGTCAGCTTTCTGCACCCTTCAGTGACCCGAAAGACTCTGGTGGAGAGCCATACCCGATCACCTATGGTACATAGTTGGGTGTCTCTCCATGAGGTTTATCCGCAAATTTTTTTGGTGACTTGGGCAGTATGCTCTAAGTATGCTCTCTGTTCACATTACAAGCCTCACTGTTCAATTGCGATTTTTTCAAATACAGTCTTGATGGTTCACATTCATAGTTACAAGTAACCTGTATCTAACTGTAATGAGAATTCACCTGTCCTCCAAAATGGCATGCATGCACATTGATACATTTTTGCACGAGTCATCTGATTCAATTCAATTTTATTTGTATAGCGCTTTAACAACAGACATTGTCACAAAGCAGCTTCACAGAAGTATATCAATTCTGAAAATAAACTTATGAATCTATACATTTATCTATATATATCTCTAATGAGCAAGCCTGTGGCGACGGCAACGGTGGCAAGGAAACTGCCTGAGATCGCAAAAGGAAGAAACCTTGAGCGGAACCAGACTCAAAAGGAAACCCATCCTAATTTGTGTCCCACTGTATAGTGCAATTACAACTAGCAAACTTTAATACTAGGGTCAAGTTTAGAGTGCAAGACCATTCATGGTGATTTGACTCCTATGCCATTGTAGCAGAACTGCTCACGGCAACAGCAGTCCAACGGAATCTTCACAGTTCTAGGAGTATGTTGAGGCACTTTATATGGTGCCATATTTAACAGGAGCAAGAGGTTTCCAAAGAATGACTCCAACCAGGAGTAGGACACCGGGATGGGTCAGGCAGGTCCGGAAAGCAGAAGGGGTCAGGATCACTGGAGTCTCAGGAGTAGCATGTTCAGCTCGACAGACAGAGAGGGAGAGAGAGACAGAGAGGGAGAGAGAAGAGAAAAAGCAGATTGTTAGGTATGGTCATTGTCACACAATGGTAAGGAACAGATTATATCGTGTGCTGAGTGTAAACAGGAACTCTGGCAAGACTAGCTATGACAGCATAACTAAAAGGGAGAGCCAGAAGGTAACACAGACATGATGGCCATAAGGTGGCCAGCCACTCCACAGTCAACAAACTTGAGTGAATGTGTGAGAGGGGGGCAACAGCATTCAAACATTCCAGTTTACCAAAACATTCTATGCCTGAGAACCCTCCAGATCTGCTCCTTTACCTAGTAGAAGGCTATTAACAAAAGGCTTGGCTAAACAAAAATTTTCAGCCTAGATTTAAACATTGAGACTGTGTCTGAGTCCCAAACACTAATTGGAAGGCTGTTCCATAGTTGAGGGGCTTTGTAAGAGAAAGCTCTGCCCCCTGCTGTAGCCTTCACTATTCAAGTTACGAACAAATAACCTGCACCTTTTGATCTAAGTAGGCATGGGAGGTCATAAAGGACCAGAAGTTCGCTCAGATACTGAGGTGCGAGATCATTCAGTGCTTTATAGGTTAACAGTAGTATTTTATAATCTGTGCGAAATTTGATTGGAAGCTAATGCAGTGTAGATAAGATAGCGGTGATGTGCTCATATTTTCTTGTTCTAGTAAGGACCCTTGCTGCTGCATTCTGGACTTATTGAAGCTTGTTTATGCTCCTGCTGGAACATTCAGACAGTAAGGAATTACAATAATCTAACCTAGAGGTGACAAAAGCATGAACTAGTTTTTCTGCGTTATGCAGTGACATCATATTTCTTATCTTAGTAATATTTCTGAGATGAAAGAAGGCTGTCCTAGTGATATTGCCTACATGAGCTTCAAATGACAGATTGGAGTCAATAATTACACCAAGGTCTTTTACTTTGGCACATGGTGAAACAGA
>JAQQZX010000008.1:14981151-15000090 GCA_030068355.1 Notoglanidium maculatum | reverse complement strand
TATATACTTTTGTGAAGCTGCTTTGAGACAATGTCTGTTGTTAAAAGCGCTATACAAATAAAATTGAATTGAATATTTATTTACAATATTTATTTGCAGCATTTTAATCAACACTACTACTAGGCTTAATTAAATAGCAGTTCACTAATTACAACATTAATGACATTTATCAGATAATCTGTAAGAGCATGAGAATATTATTAAGTGTTGACCATAATTAATGTATTAATGTCGACCAGATTAATTTTGATACTCATTCAGTATAAACATTATATATATTAATGGTGCTGAATAAACACTCAGACTAACTCAGGGTGACTGTATGTAGCCTACATTTTTTACTGTTATCACTCTTTTAATCACTTACCACACTTTTTGCAGCTTTGTGTCTGCATTCCAAGCTATTATTTGTTCACATTTCGAACAAACAAATTCAAAATAAAGATAAAATAAATATCAGCTTCCTGTTTCGCTCACTGAAACTCCCCGATGCCAAGTTCATTTTGCTTGCTGTGTGCGAGCGTGAGAGGTGAATCATTTTCAGTGTGTGGAATCGACTCCAAAGATTTACATTTGACTCTAAGTTTTCAATGGCTGAGATTAGTGAATCGATTATTTTGGGGTCGACTTGTGAACCAAAATTAGGGTCGGAAAAATAGGCTAATTTAACTAGTTTACTTTTTTAAGCTAATTGATTCAAATAGCTTCTCTAGTTGCTGCTTAATTAAATATAACAAAGCTTTTCTGAACAATTCAACCAGAAACATCACGCTTCTCCTCATATTCCCACAAATGAATGATAATATTACTCACATTAAAACACAAGTTATGTTACGAAGCCAGCAGTTTCATACCGTTGAGAAAGTCATACTGATGTTTCTGCTCCTCCATATCATTCAAATCGTTTTATGAATTCCATTACTCCCCAAGACTGGTTGTTGCAGACTTTATGCTTTACACATCAGGGCTGCTGTTTAAAGCTGCCAGGTTTATCGGAACAGAGCAGCGACAAAAAATGCTGAGCAAAATTCGCAATCACACCTTGAAGTAGTAGAATGCAAAAAGAGAGCAAGAGACATTTTCTTTTGGGCCAGGCATGTCAGCTCAGAGGACTATAGGTCACAATGTGCTGTGTGCAATGCTAACAAAAACAGCAATTCCAGAGATCCCCTACCACTGCGTTCATTACCAAGAAAACCATGGTCCAAGATTGGAATGGATCTACCACAATGGATCGGAGTACTTCTTCTGCGTGGACTACTACTCCAAGTTCCCAGAGATCAATAAGCTGTCAGACACTAACTCCCAGAGTATCATCACCTCTCTAAAGTAACCTTTAACCAGGCATGGCATACCTAATATTATAGTATCTGACAGTGGTCTGCAATTTGCCAGTGCAGAATTCAGAAACTTTGCAAAAGACTGGGAATTCAAACATGTCACTTCAAGCCCAAGGAATGCATAATCAAATGGGCAAGCTGACAGAACTGTTCAAACCTCCAAGAATCTACTCAAGAAAGCTCAAGATGGCAAGGGAGATCACTATGTTGTGCTGTTGGAATATCGCAATAGACAACTGGAAGGCATAGGTTACTCACCTGCACCGCTCCTGATGGGTCATCTGAAGCTGAAGTCCAGATTTCCTACCCCCACCACTCTGCTGACATCTGAAAGCAAAATTAAGGTCCAAGATAAGCTGAAAGAGAAACAACATAAACAGAAAAGCTACAATGATAAACAAACAAGGTGTCTTCCAAAAACACACACTGGGGAAAAAGAATTCAAAGAGGAGATGGCAACCTGCTGTAGTAAGCAGCAGACACGAGCAACCAATATCATTTTCGTCTGGTCGCCAGAAAGAAGGACCTACAGGAGAAACAGAAAACACCTTCTCAAGACAGGAGCAAGAGTTCACAACAGCCTATGCAGCCATCAGTTCCCACTCTGAGTCGGAGGCCAGTGATTCTTACCCCACCTGCAGAGGTTGCAATCACAGAAGAGACTGACTTTACTAAAGGCACAGTTAAAAGAAAAATTCTTCACAAGATCTGTTAGGTAAGTAAAAATGCTAGCAAGATACAAGGACTCATGCACATACACAGTATACATCAAAATACAGTTTTAAAAACAACACCTCATGGCATGCCTCATTCAAACATCACAGCAGGAATATTGTCTTTTTTGGAATAAGGGCCAAAGCCGGAATATTTTGTGCAGGTAAACGTAGTTAATGAAAAGCAGACAAGTGGCAGCTCCATCACTACATGTTTTGCTTCTCATTTCTTTCTCACGTTCTCACACTCCGCTCCAGTAGGGGGCGATATCGCAGCGCTACAGTTTCACACTTCCAGTTGAACACTTTAATACGCTTCCGTCTGCGCCATTTTCTCCTGCCAAATGTTCGGTTTGTGCATCGCATCTCGGTGATTCACAAACAAACTGTACAATACACTACTAAAACATGGGAAGGAAAAAGAAGAAGCAGATGAAGCCATGGTGTTGGTATCCTTTCTGAGAAAAGCTGTTGGTTCCGAGATATGAAGTAGAAATGTTTGTTTCGTTATGTTAGCTAGGTAACAAACAAATCCAACCAAGCTAGCAAAACATGATGTCCGGTGCCGGCTGGTTCTGCTATTCAGCATTACATTTCCTAGAAATAATCTGTGTTTGCTATTTATCTGATATTTTAATGGCTCATCACCACCCCTTATTTTTGAAGTATCATAGACCATGGGTTCTCTTAACTTTTTGTAGCTAAGGATCCCTATAAGTGTGCAATAATCCTGTTGACCCTCTCGGTAAATTTTCAAGATTCAAGCTTTGTTTGGTCACAGGCGCAGTCATGGCAGGTACACAGGCGCAGTTCAACGACATTCAGCGACTTTTGGTTGGCTTTTGATTATTATTGGGTTATTGGAGTATTATTGGCTTTAGAGCAATTAATATACAGAGACTGTAAGTGGTTAAATCTGTACTGACCGTACTAATCTCTGTTTTGGGCTGGAAATATAGTACAGGAACAACAGCGAATACAGTTTACAATAAGCTAGCCAGCTAATGTAAGCTGTATAAGTGATAACTCTTAAGTTGATTACTGTTTCAAAACGATGATTAGTATGGTCAGTCGTATAGATTTAACGAAGTACTTTGCCCGTATATTAATTTCTCTAAAGCCAATACTGCTATAAACTACTTTACAAGGTTCAGTGTATGTGCTGTGTTGATTTGATGTCACTCCGTAAACAGAGGATGTAACGGTAGTTCAGAAGATTATCTCAAGTTGAGAAGTTAATTTTGAGGTGCTGCTTTGTATCATTTTTACTTTTTTGAGGCAGGAAAATAGAAGTTGCAACCTTGCTTGAATACAGCATTAGACCAGCAAAAACAATCCATATAAATGCACTCAATACAGCACAATATCTAGCTAACTAGATAACACAGCATTTTTATTTAATTGGATGTCTTCTGTGTGCCCATCTTGCTCCAGTATGACCTTAACTGTTAATGCAGGTATTGTAATAGAGATTTTGATGACGAAAAGATTCTTATTCAGCACCAGAAGGCCAAACACTTCAAGTGTCACATATGTCATAAAAAGCTATACACTGGTCCGGGCCTGGCCATCCACTGTATGCAGGTGAGTATGTGTTTATATTTCCATAACTATGATCTCCTTGGGGCTCGAGTTAAAACGAAACGCTCTTTTCTGCTGTGTTGAAGGTCCACAAAGAAACAATTGATGGTGTACCCAATGCAATACCTGGAAGAACAGACATCGAACTGGAAATTTATGGGATGGAGGGTATTCCGGAGAAAGATATGGAAGAAAGGAGACGGGTACTCGAGCAGAAAACACAGGGTAATTTTCTTTCTCACCTGTGTTTTCTATACCCCTTTTATACATGTGCTACGTATCTACCCCAATTTCTTTTCCATTGTTTTTGACTCAGAAAACCAGAAAAAGAAACAGAACCAAGATGACTCAGATGAGGATGACGATGATGAAGAAGCAGGACCCTCATTCCAGCAAACGGCAGCACAGCCTCAGGCTGCTTACACTCCTATGGCGCAGCCTGGAATGGCGCCTGTACCTGCACCAGGGATGCCACCTGGGAGCTACTCAGGTGAGCCAAATAGTTTGTAACATTTTTGACTAGCTTTAATAATAAAATAGACTAGCAAAATGTATCTTTTCTGTAATGTGTATCTTGGTAGTCTGTTGAGTTCAGATAGCGTCAGTTAGCCTGAGTACTATCTTCAAGCGGCTGTCTGAGTAATATGTCTTATTTACTGGTTTACTAATTTGAGCTATCGTGCTTTCTTTGCTCATTTTGTTTTTCATGTTTAACTATAGTTTTCTGAATTTTGAAGGCCCATCTTTTCATAGCATTTCTTTAAAGCTGCACTCTGTTTATTTATTTATTTATTGTTTTTTGTGTTTGTTTTTTTACTAGTAAACAATGTAGCATTCTCAAATTCAAAAACTTTTGCTCTTTTTTTTAGAGAACAAACAGAAAAAGAAATGCAAAACCCTCTCCTTTATTGGCTTTCATGGAATAATTATTTTCATTTAGTTTGTAGCTTTGTTTTAAATTGATGCACTTCACGACCTCAATGCTGTAATTCATCAAATTCGGCACATTCTGACGCCTGCTACAATACACCCACAGTTTTACAAGTTGGCTGGTGGTAGAATGATTAATTAGCATGCACGATTGAAGTACAATCTACATCTTTTATATGTAAGGAGAGAACTCCACATCCCATACCTGAAATGTAGGCCATTGACTTGGCCTACCTCAAAGTGCTACCTCACAGGCTTTGTTATAAGAAGCTAATGATTACGTTCACTTGTTTCTTTTGGTCTTTGTATGTTTTAGCCTGGTGAGTTTGCAGGCAACCAAATCATTCAACTAGGAAGCACGTTTCAGTTCTCACTTGGCTATCTAATGAATTTATCATTCATATTGCCCTGATATAGGCTCATATATAGCTTGTGCTATATGGACTATGTGCAGCAAAAAAGCTTGAATATTGCATTTTGTTTTCTAGCTAGGGAAAAATACACTTGCAGCAGGTTACAGAGATTACCATGGTATTGCATGTTGTGTTTTTGACGTGTCTGTTCAATTTGTGTTACTGTTTTTTAATATGTTCCAGGAATGCCACCAATGATGCCTGCAGTCCCTCCCATGATGCCAGGGATGCCCCCAGTCATGCCAGGAATGCCACCTGGGTAAGAAGTCAGAAATAATGAATTATATTATTATGTTAAAGCAGATGCAGTCCCTGCCAAAAGTATTGGAACGGCAAGGCCAGTTCTTTTGATTTATACATTGACGACATTTGGGTTTGAAATCAATAGATGAATATGAGAGGTTAGACCAGAATTTCATCTCTTATTTTGTAAGAGATTAATGTATTAAAAAACTACGAACATGGCGCATTGTGTTTGAGGTTTGGTTTTCAAGGGATCAACAATATTGGAACACAGGTGAATCATAGGTGTTTCTTGATGTTAAAACATACAAGCTCATTGGTCAAGCAGTAGCGTCTTGGCTCGGGTATGCATGGCTGCTTCTGGAATGCTCTCACTAATCTTTATTGATGATGTAACTCATGATGGTAGTAGCAGAATGAAGTCATCAGTCTACAGAAGCATTCTGTATGCCAATTTACAGAGGGTTGCTTCCAGTCTAATTGGGAGGAAGTTCATTATGCAGAAAGGCAATGACCCAAAACACACTGCCAACACAAAAAAGTACTTCATCAGGAGAAATAAACTGGAAGGTATTAAATTGGCCAAGTCAGTCAGACCTCAACACAAATGAGCATGTATGTCACCTCCCGAAGAGGAGACTAAAGTGAGAATCCCCAAAACAAATAATACCTGAAAGAAGCTGTGGTACAAGGCTGGAAATGCATCACAAAAGAAGAATGCAACAGTTTGGTGATGTCAGTAGGTCGCTGGCAGTTATTGCAAGCAAGGGATATGTGACCAAATTTTAAGTGTTATTTATTTTATCGGTTTTGTTTATCTGTTCCTGTATTTTTGCACACCTAAAATTGAGGTGGTTAACACATCCAGATATAAATATCTGGAAGTTCTGATCTGTTGTCATGTCCATCTTTTGATCTCAAACCTTAATATCTTCAGTATATAGCAAAATCAAAAAAGGCCTTGCTCTTCCGATACTTTTTGTGGGGACTGTATGTTAGATGTACACTATTATGTCATTATAGTCCTGTTTTTGTAGCATATTTTTCCCATTCTGTGATAAAATCTGTTTCTTTGCTTTTTTCTCAGCATGATGCCTATGGGTGGGATGATGCCACCTGGACCAGGAATGCCTCCAATGATACCTGGCATGCCACCAGGTTCAATGCTTCATTATTACTGAGTATATAATAATAGAACAACTGGTCACTAAGCTTTGTCCTATATGAATTGCAGCTGAAAGTGATTTACATGGGCTTAAATGAAAATTGTGACAGGCCTCTGTTATTTGTTGCTCCTGACAGGCATGCCCCCTCCTATGGGTCATCGTCCAGGTATGAACCACATGCCGCAGTCTCCTGCCTCCACCACATCAAGCATGATCCCAAGAGCAGCCACACCTGCAGCCACAGTGGCTGCTCCACAGACTGCTGTCACCAAGCCCTTGTTCCCTAGTGCAGGACAGGTGTGGCCACTCTTCTCTCTTCTATATTTTGAACAATGTTGCTATAACTGTAGGATTCCTATGCAGACTAACAGTGATGCAAAGTGGTCAGATTAGGGTGTTTTAATTAGTTAATAAATGATTGGTATGTCTAAACATGATGCATAAGATTCAAGGACTGTATTTTGTTAGCAGAGATTAGTAGCTCATGCTCTAAGATTTGTTACTTTTCAAACACCTTTCAAAAGGTGCATGAGAGTACATTTTAACCATGCGCTGATTTCTAAGAGCATGAAACGCAATGAAGTGATTGATGCAGCTATGTTGAGGGATTTTGCTCTTTGCTTTTTCTCCATGCTGCAGATGGGGACTCGAGCTCCCAGCACAAGCTCAGCCTCTTCCAATATGGACACTTTGTCTGCACCCTCTAAGCCGCTGTCACAAGTACGCAGCAGCCTGCTGACCTAGTGAAACTAGGCTTTTACAAAACTATTGATGGCTAGCAGCAGATATACTGGTGCACTTGTATGCACATTGCTTAGCTGTATAATCTTTATTCCTCAGTCTCTTATAATCCTTTTCCACTAATAGGGTGCTGGTGTCTGATTTCAAATTTTACTCCTTTAAAAAAAGCTATTTGGTTCCAGGAACAAAATGCTGCTAGTCTGGAACCAAGAAGTCAGGGTGGTTGTGGATTTGCTGGTTCCAGCACCAGCACCCTGTCAGTAGAAAAACAGTAGCAAGTGCAGCCTTGAAGGACTGCAGCACTGTGCAGCTTATTGGTTTTCCTGTTGTAAAATGACAAAAACAAAAATTTAAATGAACTAAATTGCAGTGCTCCTCATGAAATAAGCTGTTTAGTGTCATGACCCTCCAGGGCCAGACATGGGTTCATCATGGATACTAATAGATGTTTTGGTGATTATGGCTTATTTGGACTCTTGTGTCTCCAGGCTCAGCAGGGTGTGCCTGGGGCAGCAGTGGGGCTTTCGGCCTCTTCTTCTGCTGCTCCCAAAGCCACATTCCCGGCCTACAGCCAGCCTGCGCCCTCTGCTGCCAGCACAGGCAGCACTGTGGCCAAACCTGCCACCCCCATTACAAGTAAGCCTGCTACCCTCACCACTACCAGTGCAACCAGTAAGTTGATCCACCCTGATGAGGATATCTCTCTGGTAAGTGTCCAAATACGGCTCCATCCTTGTAAAGTAAGTAATTAAATCAGAATGTAATATGTGGGTTATTGATTTAAGGTACCATGATTTAATTTTATTTAATTAAATTTTTGAATTTTAGTTTTAGACATGTCTGCTGTATTGCATTTTTCTTATCCACTGTATTTTAAAAGATTCTGTAGCTTGAACTTCAGGCAGTTGCTGTCATGCCTAATTGCACTTTGAATCCTTGTGTGTGTGTCAGGAGGAGCTGCGTGCTCAACTACCACGATACCAGTGTAAGATCCCCAGCACAGGGCAAGCTCACATCAGCACTCCTCCTGTTGGGCCAATGGGAGGGGTAATGCCTGCTCAGCAGGGTGCTTCTTCCCAGCAGCCAGGAGCCAGGCATCCCATGCATGGTACAATTTCTTTTTTGATTAATTTTCATGTGAAGTAGGAGATAAATATATGTAATTACTGTTTATTTATTTATTTTTTTTGCACTGTTAGTATAATTTTGTCATTTGTTGGATTTTGTCATTTTTATTAGGGCCATATGGTACCCCATCCCAGGCAGTGCCTGGCTTTGTGCCAGGGGCAATGTCACCTTACGGGCAAGGCCCCCCAATGGTTCCTCCTTACCAGGGAGCTCCCCCAAGGCCACCTATGGCCATGAGGCCTCCTGTAATGTCCCAGGGAGGCCGTTATTGAAGCTCAAACACCAGTCTCCGATAGGTTTGGTGATTCAACCATTTTCTCATGTAATGGTGTTCTTAAGAAGCCAAATCATTAAGCATAATTGTAACTCAATTTGTTTAATAAGGGAATTGGAAAAACAGCACTGGTTTACGCATGAAACTTTGAATTTTGTATAGTTTTTATTTGGATCTCTAATATGTTGCCGATTCTATAGTGTGGCTTTTTTCCTCCCCCTATGTTCCGTTTAGGTTTTTAGAAGTGAAGTTTAGTAAATATGGTTCGTAATAATTTGAAGCGGCTGGAGTTACGTGAACAGTACTGCACCTTTTATCAAGGCAAGTCTTTGTAAACATACTACTGTACTAAACAAATTAAGCCTTCACAGCACCTTTAGGTGCTGTTGGACTTCATGTCCCCAGCTTTGCTTGGTGAGGGCTTCAGTTAGCTATAACTGTTTTTGTATGCCTGCTTATCCTTACCTACACAGGAAATCATACAAATAATAGCTGATGTGAAAAGTGTCTGTATTATTATGCAAACTGTAATAAACGGTGTTGAAAACTTAAGACTGTTTCTTCATGACAGAGGGAAGGATCTGTACAAAGGTTTGTACTGGCAGCATGATTGCAATAATATATGAAAGCAATGAAGTGTCATCTGTTCACGACATCAACCTAGTCATCCACATTCATTTGAAATAAACCATTCAGTAGTGTCGTTGTAACACCTGACTTAATGAAGAGAACAGTGTCAAGGAGAAAAGAATATGGATGGCTTGTGTCTCTTGTCAAAATCAGTGTGTCATATTCATTGAAGTAAGTCACACACTATGACCTGGAGTCACTTTCATTGGGGACAAAAGGACAATCCTAGTGTGTGGTCACAAAAGGTATTCAGTCTAATCTGGTTTTGGTTGTCTAGGCTGGGTGTGATTGTGGGGGGAAAAAGAATGTACTTTGGACTCAGGTTACTTTGTGTTGCTAAACTGAGGATCTTTCTTCTCCCTGTAGCGATGCCATGGGACCGGCTGAGGTTGAGTCTCACTGGTGCCCTGTTCAGGCTGAGGCAAGTCTCATATTTTTCTCTTTAATTTCTGAGTGTGAGGGGGGCCCTCACAGCCTCATGGCTGTTGGATTCCAATGTCCCCAAACTTGTAGCAAGTTTGGTGATGGCCCCTGTTGTTATTAACATTAGAGAAAACCTATAACTAACCTCTTCTGCTTTTGTTTCCAAAGTGCAGAGGTGGGAACAAGTAACAAGTAAGTTTCAAGTCTTAATATTCAAGTCCCAAGTAAAGATAGAGGAGTCCCCAATCCTGAACAAGTCAAAATACAATTTCAAAATGTAAAATTAACAAAGTTCATGTAGTGTATTAAAGCCATGGTAATATATTTAGGCTTTACAGCAGTATAGAGAAAAGTATATATTTTTTTAACCACACAAAATTATGTAAAATGTGCCACTGATCAATAAAAAGTAAACCGTTTTGGTCAGATGATTTGGACTTGACCCTACAGTGGTATATGGCACTAAAAGGCACTTATCCATTTGCCTTCTCTTCACAAAATCCAGAAAATAACCCCTTGTAAGGGTTTGTAGCACATTGTCAGTTGGGATTTCTACAAACCTATAATGCGCAATAATAAAATAATATTGCTAAGGGATGTCAGTCTTCAGTCCCGGTGAGATTTAGCCTTGCAGATATTTATTTTAACTCTTCTGTGTTTTAACACATCAGATGTAGCCCATAAAGGTCTCTGTTATTACCTGGTCAGTTTATACAGATGTGATTAGATATACACCTTTTAGCCATAGCATTAGTGCAACTGACAGTTGAACTGAATAACATTGATAATCTCGTTTCAGTGGCACCTGTCAGGGGGTGGGATATATTAGGCAGCACGTGAACAGTCAGTTCTCCAAGTTTATATGATGGAAGCAGGAAAAATAGGCAAGTGTAAGGCTCTGCGAGACTTTGGCCAAGGGCACATTGTAATTGATAGGTGACTGGGTCAGGGCCCCTCCAAAATGGCAGGCCTTGTGAGGTATTCATGGTATGCAATGGTTAGGAAGGACAATCAGTGATCCAGCGGCCAAGGCTCAGTGAGGCGTGTGGGGAACTAAGGCTAGCACACCTGGTTAGATCATAGCACAACTTGCTGAAAAATTTTTATGCTGTCTATGATCAAAAGATTTCAGAACACACAGTGTGTTTCAGCTTTCTAAGTATGGGGCTGTATAGCCACAGACTGGTCAGATTGTCCATGCTGACCCCTGTCCACCACCAAAAGCATCATTGTAGACAATTGCCATGTGAGCAAGGATGCACGCCGGCGAGAACGCAAGCCTTTGAAGGCAGTGTGATGCTCTGGGCAATGTTCTGCAGGAAAACCTTGGGCTCTGGCATTCATGTGGATATTACTTTGACACGTACCACCTTCCTGAACATTGTTGCTGACCAAGAACACCTCTTTATGCCATGATATTGATATTCCCTAATGGCAGTGGCCTCGTGCAGTAGAAGAATGTGACTTCTGCAGTGATTTTAATACCATTAGAGCATCTGTACTGGGGAATAAACTTATGGACTTGCAGGTAGATGCTCCACTTGTAACTTGGATTACTGACTACCTGACAGACCGACCACAGTATGTCCAGCTGAAGAGCTGCTGCTCGGACAGCATACTGAGTGACTCAGGATCACCACAGGGTTTATCACCCTTCCTCTTTACCCTCTGTACTTCAGATTTTAGGTAAAGATCAGAGTCTTGCATGCCACCTACAGAGATTTTCAGATGACTCTGCTATTGTGGGCTCTATCACTGATGGGCAGGAGGATGAGTAAAGAAAGGTGGTGGACAGTTTTGTGGAGCTAAACTATCTACAGCTGAACATCACTAAGACAAAGGAACTGATTGTGGACTTTAGGAATCAGGTTTCTCCTCAATCCTCTGTCACCATCAGGGGGGCAGTTGTTGAGATGATGATGAGAGGACTGCAGGTACCTACACACAGAGCGCAAACTGGATTGGTGCAGGAACAGCAATGTTGTCTTTAAGAAGAGTCCGAGCTGTGAATAACTACTGAGGAGGCTCAGGTCCTTCAATGTTTGTAGGGCCATGCTGTGTATGTATTGTCACTCTGTTGTGGCAAGTGTGTGTTTTCATGTGGCAGTTATCCCTTGCCTCATCTGCTGATGGCAATAATATTATTTTTAATGCTGTCACTTTCTGCCTATTTGCACTACAATTATCACCTGTGAGATACTGTACATATTTATATTTATACTCCAACTGTTTCTTTTATCTACATCTTGTTTTTAATAGTTGCATTTTATTCTGTTTATACTTTCCACACTGAGATTAGATTGACGTGACCGACAGTCCTGTCTGTGACTCTCTACACTCAGTGTTTTTCTGCGTTTGCTTCTTCTACTTTTTCTATTTTTATTGCATTAAGCATGTAAAAGGCTCAAGAATTTCCCTCGCGATTAATGAAGATCTTATCATATCTTATTGTATGTACCGTACCACAGCAAACCTTTAGAAGACTGGTTAGAACTGTTTCAGCAGTACAAGTTATGGTTGATTGGTGTAGATAAAATGCGCAAATTTTGCAGCCCTTCAGGACTGGAGTCTGACAGCCCTTATATAGTATTTATTAAAACTACTCAGTTGATCAATAGCTTAGCTTAATGTAAAAATTAAAGTGTAAGGGTGCGGTTACTTTTAGGAGATTAAAATAATAGCTTTTATACTATCCAACACTGCCAACATACAAATGCAATTCACAAATTGTTTGATTTTCCCTTGGGATTGCTAAAAGCAGATCCTTCTTGCCTGTATTGGTCAATCTGAAGTCTCAGTCCTTCTTATGTTCAATTATCGGTTAAACCGATACTTCAAATAGCAGTATATAACTGCTGTTAGATTTTTAATTATTTGTGTTGGTCTGGACGTACCGTTCTTTGTCTAGCCTCTAATGCCAAATGAGATTGGAGGTAATGCTAGTCTCTAACGTTTTATCAAACTTTGTTACCTGCGTAGTCTTTGCAATTAAAGTCGTTAGTTCTTGATGGCATGTTTCTGTCTGCTTAAGCGCCCAAGTTATTGGTGTAAGTAGAGTTTCAGGTCTTAATTATTTTTAAGTTGAGTCTTTAAGTCCTTAAATTTGTGACTTGACCAAGCCATGTGACTCGAGTCCACTCGTCTCCCAAAGTAATACCCAGTTCTCTAGTCGGTGCCAATATCTACTGGTACAGCAAGCATTCAAATATTTTTCTAAAGTGATTGATTTCTAAAATGTTTAGACAATAAATAGTCACTTATACACTAGCAGTTTCTTTAAGATAACACATATGACTTTTGCAGTGCTGTTTGTTGGTCTTGCTCTTCCTGTTTTTCACATCGGATACTGATCATGTTACCTGTTGTAGGTAAGTGTCATTGTCCCGGTTTAGTCTTTTAAAGTGGTAAGCTTGCTACCCAAATTTTTTATGTAGTTATCTTTTTTTATCCCCCCAAATCTTTTATAAATGATTTGACTGCTTTTTTTTTTGTAGCTGTGCAACAGCTAGTTTACACTAGACTTACTGTAGACAAGAGCAGTTTGTATATCTGTAGAAAAATTATATCAATTACATAACTGTAATGGTAACTTTATGCCATATATAGACTATGAATACAAGTATAAATATTTGTTAATAAATGAACTAAATTGTCCCACCTAAATTGAAATACATTTTTAAAAATATTGTATGGTTAGTTTAGTCAGATAGAAGGTCAGAAGCAATTTGTTGTGGGGAAATATATAAATTGCCAGATTTTATGCTGCTTAATGACCTAGAGATGCTAGACCGAAGTCCAATTTTATAACATGAATTTATATGGTCTCCAATTAGATAATTTTGCTCATGAATTAAAAACAAACAAACATGCCATGCACTTTTGTCTGCTTCATTGCTGTTATGTCCATGAACTTGCACACACTCAGAAGAGAACTTCCGTCATTTAGCAGTTTTCACCATTTCAGAAATTGTCTGCGTAGTGTGATGTGTCCTCAGCTCCAGTGGTATGATGTGAATATGTAGTACAATTTTAAAACATGTTACTTAATGGATAATAATGAAAAGAATGCTATTACATTTCTGAATCTTCTGTTTAAAGCTGTTTTTTTCTCGTTTGTTTTGTAACTTTCAAAATAGGTAAAAGGAGTTTTTAATACATCACTAAAGAAATATTAGAAAAATTTTGTTTTCCTTCATTAGTGAAATAAAGTATGCATAAAGACTATATTGTATGTGGGTTTTTTTATTGTGTTTTTACTATTTCATTTAAATCATTGTGTAATTACTGATTTAGTTAAAGTTCCTATGCTGTGACCCCTTATTGTCTCAGTGCAAATCACCTAACGTCCAGGTGGGCCTCTGAAAACAACATGGGCTTTATTGATGATTGGGTCTACTTTTGACAGCACGTTTGGCTCTTTTGGGCTGGATGGATATTCCAGTTCCACTGAAGAAAGTGCTACTCTCATTTCTCTTAACATAGTTTATAGTTAATTAGTGACAAACTGCTGAACTGACTGTCTTCCTTGACTCAAGTTCCAGTATACCGAGATCTGAGCAGGGATTTATCATGTTCCCCCCCCCCCCTCCTAAAAGCCAAGCAAACTTGGACTAAACCAAATAAATAGGTATCTCTTGGAGGAAGGAACCCTCATATACAGAGCTATTATACACACTTGTATGGAAAAGTACGTCCCGCCACATCAGGTTCCAACTTGGCGTACGCACTTTTCCTTATGGCAGTGTTGGAGTACTGCAGGTATTCTCTCGTATCATTTCTCATGTCATTTCTGGAAAAAAACTATTTTAAACAAGAAAAACAAATTTTTCCTAAGTAATGTGAAGGAATTCTTCTTTCACCCTTACACTCTCCGCTCTGGGGAAACGTTCCCTCATTAATTCAGTGCACAGAAACTCGACACACAAAGTGCAAAACAAAAATGTGATAAATTACAAATTCCATGCGGATGGTGCAGAGCGCTGTTGTGTGGCTGATTGCAGTGTGAGCGTACCATGGTGCGGAAATACGTTTCTGGTGTGTGCATCATGTGGATACCCAGCCTGCTGTACTGTTACATTTGTTCAGGAACACGGAAAGATTCAGGAATGTTTTTCTCCTCTCTCTTTGTTCTTTTTATTCTTGCCACAGTTGCCAAGACTCTAATTCATTGTTCACCAAGTCTTAGTTTTAATATTCAGGAAAGGATGGAAATGTATGAAACAGTGCTTAGTCGCTGTTATGTGCTTCACCACTCTCTTTTTACATTTATTTTCATTTACCTTGTCATTTGGCAGATGCCCTTATCCGGAATGACTTGTATCTCATTTTTTCTTCTTTGTTCCTCAACAGGAATGGTCTAGATGTTTGTGCTTTGATTCGAGGGTCAATTATTTATTGAGGAAAATGATCCAATATTACATATCTGTGTATGTGATTGTATATGAACCTCTAGGATTAGCAGTTAATTTGAAGGTGAAATTAGTCAAGTGTTTTTAATCAATAGGATGACGATCAGGTGTGAGTGGGTGCCCTGTTTTATTTAAAGAACAGGGTTTTGTGGATGGATGAGACCGAAAATAGAACTTTTTGGTTTAAATGAGAAGTGTTGTGCTTCGAGAAAGGAAAATGCTGCATTCCAGCATAAGAACCTTATACCATCTGTGAAACATGGTGGTGGTAGGTCATGGGTTGGGCCTGTTTTGCTGCTTCTGGGCCAGGACGGCTTGCCATCATTGATGGAGCAATGAATTCTGAGTTATACCAGCGAATTCTGAAGTAAAATGCCAGGACATCTAGCCATGAACTGAATCTCAAGAGAAAGTGGGTCATGCAGCAAGACAATGATCCTAAGCACACAAGCCATTCTACCAAAGAATGTTTAAAGACGAATAAAGTTAATGTTTTGCAATAGCCAAGTCCTGACATTATTCCAATAGAAGTGTTGTGGTAGGATCTGAAGCAAGTAGTTCATGTGAGGAAGCCCATGAACATCTCCGAGTTGAAGCTGTTCTGAACAGAGGAAAGGGCTAAAATTCCTCCAAGCTGATGTGCAGGACTGATCAGCAGTTATTGGAAGCATTTGATAGTTTCAGTTATTGCTGCACAAGGGTGTCACACCAGATGCTGAAAGCAAAGGTTCACATACTTGTGCCACTGAAAGGTAAGTATTATTGGATCATTTTCCTCAATAGATATATGATCAAGTATGATATTTTTGTCAATCTATTTTTAGGACTGCTGTGAAAAATCTGGTGCTGTGTGCTAAAAAATGTGTGTGCACCACTGTGACCTTGTTTCCCACAAGGTCTTTAAGATGGAAATTTTGCTGAAAACTGGCAATCCTGGTAAATGACATAAGCTCTTTTAACAAAAGTACATCTAAAGCCAAAACAAAATAAGCTGCTGGGCTGTATACTGGATGACCGTATGCTGTCAACCCTGCCAGCCAATTACAGGGTTTCTGTAAGGCAAGGAAATAAACTACAAATAAACTAAGCAGGAACAGGCATTTTTTTTCTGTCTGGTCAGTCCTTCAATGTCAGAGAACGCCATCAGCAGAAAGTAAAAAAACATTATAAACAAATAGCATTTATAATAGCCTATAGCATATTTTTACACTCAGTTGACATGAGTGGTATAAGAATTTTTATTGGCCAGCAGATATCAGATTAGGCATCGGTGACGACTACTACAATGCTATGACTAATTTTTTGCTTCAGATGAATTACTGTTTCAAATGATTTTTTTCTGCCCAATGTGACTGGTACTACACTGATCAGCTGTAATGTTAAAACCCCTGATAGGTAAAGTAAATAACACTGATTATATTCTTACAATGGCACCTGTCAAAGAATGAGATATATTAGGCAGCAAGTAAACAGTCTGTACTTGAAGTTGATGTGTTGGGTGCAGGATAAATGGGCAAGCTTAAGAGGATATGATCGACTTTGACAAGGGCCTAATTGTAATGGCTATACGACTGGGTCAGTGCTTTTCCAAAACAGCAGGTCTTGTGGGGCATTCCCAGTATGCAGTGGTTAGTACTTAGGACAACCGGTAAACTGTTGATAGGGTTATGGGTGCTAAGGCTTACTGATGCACAGCTTGCTATGTATGGAGCTGCATAGCCACAGAGCATTCAGACTGGACCATGGAGCAATAGAAGAATCTGATCTGATGAATCACGTTTTCTTTTACCTCATGTGGATGGCTGTGTGTGTGCATCACTTATCTGGGGAAGAGGTGACCCCAGGATGCACTATGGGAAGAAGGCAATCCGGCAAAGGCAGTGTGATGCTCTGGGCAATGTTCTGCTGGAAAACCCTGGACTCTGGCATTCATGTGGATATTACCAAAGTAATGAAGTGCTGAATGAACAGCACTTTTCCCTTCCCTCTACATCTATGGCTGAAGTTCCCTTGAGCAAGGGAGCTGGGCGCTGCAGCATAGAGTACCCACTGCTCCGGGTGTATGTTCACTGCTTCAATGGGTTAAATTCATACCTTGCTTGGTTCAAGGTATGCCATAATTTTAAACACTTTATCATAAACACTAAGTTTAAATTTACACTTCCTCTAGCTAGGTAACTGGGTTTCAGTAAATACATTATTATTTAAAATAAGTTAATGTTGCAATTGAATGTTTTCACTCTTAAATGACAATTTGTCCACACAAAAAAACCCAATACATTATTATTATTGTTTCTCTATTTTTGGCATTCATAATGATTGTCATCAAGGTGGGATAAGAGAAACACTGTGTGGGGTAATTGATAATTAATTAATTGATAATTAAAATATTTTTTTAAAACCACCTTTTTTTGGTAATTTCATTTGGATTTTGTAATTGGACAATTGAAGTTTATACAAGTATTATTTTTATATTAAACTATACTATTAAAATAGAAATCCAAAACAAAGCTAAAAATAAAAATATGAATCCAAAGGGAACAAAAAAGATATGGAAGTAGTAAATATCCTATACCTTCTGTCAATCTGTCAATCATAATGATTAATGGCTTTTTATGATTTATGGAACCTACCCCTCCTTTACCAGGGGTTGTCAAAAGTGATTTATGCAACTGGTCATATATTTTGTCTGCCATTTTAAAAGTGTATAGGGAGTGGGGATGTCAGATAGCAACTTTTTGTCTGCATACCGGTGTGAGGATGATGACTGGGGGGGGTGTTTTTGAAAACGGTGGCACAGTTCGCACCCAATGTGTTGACAATGCAAATGAGTATTTAGCTTAATGGGTGGGTATGTCTAAAAAAGTGTCGACCAAAGCCAGCCTGAATGACTCCCTTTAGTATATAAAGTCTAAAGAGGCCTTGAGTTTCTTTTATCATTCAAGATGTTTTTACAAGGGCGCAGACAAGGAGACGAAGATGGAATCATTTACATAAAGTAAGATTTTGTGTAATTTATTTCATTGCGAGTAGCATACCGATTTTTTTTTTTTTTTTTTTTTTTTTTTTTTGATTGAGCAGATTCTGACATTTGTAGAATTGCGAAAGGTGTACGTCGAAGACTGTGTTGTCTGCAACGGGAGATGTTTGTAAGAAGAGGCTTGATTTCACACCCGTCGCTGACGGATTTATTGACTCTGAAATAACTTTCGCACCAAAAAGAGAAAACCCAAAACTTTGGGGTGTTTTTCTTCCAAATACAATGGATGCTGTGGAATACGAGTGGATGTTGTCTGAAGTTTGTTGGATACGTTTTCGACAAAGAAGAATGCTGTGTTAAATTATACGTGGTAGATTCAGGTTGGGGGTCGTTTACAGATGACACACGGCACATATCGTTCTGTGCCAAAGACTGGAAATTGTTCAGGAATAAAATATGGAGCGATCTTGAAGTTTCTGACCACAAAAGTGTTACTACATATTTGCTAACCATTATGCAAGGGGGTCTGGGGGTTACATGTATATGTGTAGCGGTGAATACACGATCGTCGTCATCTAGTGCGCGGGGGATTCCTTGTATGAATTTGATGTCTTATCTTCAACAGCTCATCATGAAGAGGTTGCCAACAGTCGTAGATGTACACAATATTTTCAATTTTATTACAAATCACATTTTCAGCATTGGATATCAACATCTTAACAACAAATGTTTTTCCAGAGTTTGATGGTCCGCTAATTACACATGAGAATGGCTGTCTGAAATCAAAAGCTGTAACATCACTCGGCCCCATGTTAGATTTACACATTTATCTGTAAACAGCAATAATCTCAGTACCTGTAAGGTAATGTCGAGTAATCAGTGAGTAGCACAGGTTTGTTGTACATGACTTTGAAACGTTTAACAACTGATTTGTTTTTCAGAGTGAGGTGTTTTTTATTTCGCACAATG
>JAQQZX010000008.1:14957182-14971148 GCA_030068355.1 Notoglanidium maculatum | reverse complement strand
AACACGAGAATGCTTCAGAATCAGTTTTGCATGTTTTTTTTCTCTTTAAACTACCCTTCATTTGCTACCATTTGAAGTCCATCCGAGGGAGGGACATAAGGAAAAAATCCATTTAGAGTTAAAAATAAAAAAAATAAAAATAAAATAAAGAAAGAGCATGGAAAAGCTATGTAGATTGCTTTTTCTTTGCTTTTTTTTTTTCAGTTCCAGCTTTCCATGTGTGATTTGTTGGCATTGGAGCTTGATGCTCTTGGTAAGTGCTATGATAAACCACCCATTTTTCAAACCAGTCTTTGTTCTGTTATTTTGTACCAAATACAACATAAAATGCACCTTGTCTACTGGGTTACAAGAAACACTTATTTGGTTTGAAGCCCGCATCCTGCTATGGTCACTTTGTGTCTTTAAGGAAGTGCTAGTGATCGTCTTCACTACAGGCTCACACACCATGAGAAAGTCTTCCTCTTTGTCCCCGCACTTGGTTGATGTGGGATACGACTGTTTTTGTGCACCCACCTCCAATTTAGAAAAGAAAGGAAAACTTCACCAGCATAAACTCCGTATAATGATGGACGGAAGAGTCTGTGGCATATTGCACGTCCGACAAACATGATTTTTTTTTCCCACTGGGTCACAAATAACTGAGGTCATTCATGGAGCAGAAGAGAAGGAAATGAACATGGTTTGACAGTTCGTTCTGTGTGGTGTGTTCCGAGTGTTCTGTTAAAAAGTTTTGAAGACAGTGGTTAATGCAGCACACACGCGCACACACACACGTACATACACATGCTGGCAACTATTTGCTCAGCCTGTCCTGCAGATGAGTAAGCACCAGCCGCACGTCTGCCCCTTTAACAGTGATGTGGACAGACAAGGGTGATGGCTGAGGTCTGGAGGAAAAGCAGATGTGTGTGCTGTGGCCTGTGTGCTAAGTCAAGCTTGGAACTTTTCTTCTCTGCTGGCTCGAAAGTGAGGAAAATGTGCAATTCTCGGATCCATCTCTTCTGCAAGCCCAGAGTGAGTGTGTTGGAGATGGGGCTGGTAAGCAGTTAAGGCTAGTTTAGTGCTGTTAAACGAACCCGCCAGGCTAACAGATGAACAAAAAGCAATGGATACAGTCTAGAGGGAAGGGCTGATAAGGAATGATGCATTTCTTTGGGGGAGTAGGGAGGAAGGCTCGTACGGTGTATCCGGGGTGATGAGGGGCTTGTGCCAGGGGACCTTTAAAAATGGCAGCTTGTCTGATCAGTTGTAGTAAAATACAGTTTCACACAGTTTTCAGTTATTAAGAGAAAGTTTGTAATTAAAGGTTCTATTTCCTTTTAGTTTAGTCACTTGCTCTTCTCCAAAAGTCTTAGAAAATACTGTAACCAAAGCCTCACATGAAAAAAATAACACAAAAATCCACTGAAATGATGCAAAATAAAAAGGAGGAGAAGAGGAAGAAGGTCAGCAGCCTCTACAAGTGTATCTTCAGCCTCCTGTCTCTTGGTTCACAGTTCCACTTATGCTGATTATCACCACATGATTTTGCTTGGTTTTTGCTCCTGCGTAATTATATTTCAAGTTTGTTTGTTTTTTTTTATTATTATTTTTTTGTTTCATGTTCATTTTTATTTTTAATATTAATAATTCTCCTCCTGAGTCGATTCCCTCACATGGACTCTCCGCTCAGCAGGTCTCCGGGAAGCAGCGTGTTAATAGGGGTTGGGCTGCCTACCACTCGGCCCTCCTCTGTACTGGGCGGCCCCCAAAGGCTGGAGTATTGCTGCACACCCCCCCATAGCAGCTCATTGCCTGCCTTAGCTGCACTGCCAGTGCCACCTCCTCCCAGGCTGGCGGTGTTCCAGTGGCCAATGGGGTGCGAAGTGGCAGATGCTCCACCCCCAAGCCGCGTCTGATTGGTGCCCGGGTTGGCCTGCCAGCTGGTGGTGGGTGTGAGGGACTGACCCTGTGCAAAGAAGCGGTTCACCTCCTCCTCTCCAGCAAATTCTGCCAGGATGGTGGTGTTGCCCAGCACACACCTGCACAAACAGTTTGAAATCAAGTCAACTCCCATCCACACACAAACTGAGTCAAAAGATTGCTCCTTTAAAATACGGAGCAAAATGTGCAAAATATAGCACAGTGGAACCTGACACAGGATTGGATAAAGTGCCAGGAAAGTAATAAATAAAGGATAAGGGCAATTAAAAAAAAAACAAAACAAAAGTATGCATTGTATGTAAAACTGCTACAAATTAACAAATCACTTCTGAAGACTGAATATCCACATATTCACCAAATACTTAAAGTAAAAAACAAACAAGAAAAACCAAACACCCTGAACCACTTATATATTAATTTTTATAATTAATCTGTTGTTAGATCAGCTTCCAAAGCTTCAGCATTAATAAATTAACCCCCCGTGCTATTTTTTGGTAGGTGCAACACACATCTTTTGTTAACACGGTTTCAGATTGAGAGTTCATTAGACCCTGACTTATTTGTACTAGCATGAGGATATGTTTTTATGGAGACCAGCAAGTCCTTTGCTGTAAATGTAAATAGTGCAAATGCTGTAAATACAAATCTGCTGCATTGTAATTCACTTACGATAATTACATTGAACAAAAATAGCTCCAGGATGCATTAGACAGTTGAATTGTGCGGTGTGCCACAAAAACATATCCACAAATATGTGAAAGTGAAGCAGCAGCAAAAAAAAAAAACCAAAAACAAATTGCAGGTCTCAACTGTAACTCATTAGTGGATCTACTGTAGGTATATGAACAGATGTCAGTTAGCTACATATAAGGCTTTCCCATCTCCACCATACACCATCTAGGGGAAAAAAAGCATAGCAGCACATACATGTGCAGGGACTTCTGGGCCTTGCCAGCCTCGTCCTTGGAGCTGTAGCGCACCACGGCATTGCCCTGCGTCAGGTTGAGGTGGAATGTGATTAAGGGGCCATGCTGCATGCACAGCGTCCGCAGAGTAGAGCCATCAATCTAGAGGACAGACCCAGTCACACACATTTAAATCAGGTAAAAGGGCAAATAATGTATTTTAATTACTCTCTGTGTTTTAGTTTTCCTGCTGTACCTGGGGTGTAAGGTTCCTTAGTACCAGCCAGCTGCTGGTCCTGTTGGAGCTGTCCGTACTCCATGTGGTACCTGGTATTGCATATGATAAAGATAATCAATCTAATGACCTATATTTTAAAAATGACAACCAAAAGACAGTCATGTTTGTCTAGTTTCTACAGGTACAACACAATCAGGCTTCTGGATTTTCAGATACAGTTTGGATTTTCAGTACAAGTGCATTTTGAAAAAGTCACAAAATGTTGCAAAAAGTCTTTAGCCGATACCTATATGAGCAAGAGCTATTACAGGCGAAGAAACTTGCTGCACTTTTTAGTAGGCTAATTAAGTATTATAAATTATAAAGTTGAAATAAAATTAAAGTTGCATATTTTCTTGAAAGAACCAGAAGTGTAAGAGCTTTAAAACCACTAGATGGTGTGCATAGATACAGGCTGCAGTTGCTGGTTTGGTCCAGCATGGCTGTACTTAAGTTTGCCAACTGCAAGAACATGCAAGAGATGTGTTTTCTGCCTTGCTAACTCGGAGGGTGATGTGCAGCTACATTTTCACTGTTGATTAGAGATAAGTGTGAAAGTCTCCACCAGACAACAGAAGGTGCACCTTGTTTACTGGTGCCATGTAGTATTTGTATGTGCTGATTTTTGTGTTTTCCTCCTTGCTTGTAAAAAGGAGTCACTTGTTTTACACATCATTTACACATGCAGCATTTTATCTCAATGCTTGTGCCTCAAAATGACAAACAGGTCAAAGTTTAACTATAGGAAAATAATAGCGTAGTTATTACAAAAGAGTTTTTCTACTTATCTGTTTTGCCCGTCTTGAGGTACACTAAAGAGACACAATAAATGTGCCACAAGTTAATTCACTAACTCAAAAAGATACTGTGAAATTGCTGCATTAACATCCTGAGGTTGAAATGTGAGTGTAAAATGACACTCGTTGTGGTTTTGTACCTCTTAGCAGACTGCACATCCATACACACACTGCAGATGATAAATGAGGCAAGCGTTTAAGTGTAAGATTTCTTTTCTATGTTTTGATGCGTTTTGTGCCATACCAACCTGTTTTTGTGTGGGTTGGCAGCAGGAAGAGCATTTAAATATAGCTTTATAAAATGCCGTGAAAAATATAATTCATTTATTTGTAGTAATTTATTGTAACATTCTTTCAGAGGCCGTTTTTGTTACCCCAGCTACTACCATTTCTAATGTGCTTTATGTGGGTCACTAATCATCCCATGCACAACATCAAGACAAGACTGTCAATTGCTCTTGTTCATTTAATTCACTCACTTGGTTCAGTTGTGTACATACAGTCATACAGTCAAATTTTCATATAACAAGTACCTGAGGAGTAAGAGCCGCTCCAGCCGGGCACCAAGCCTAGGCTGTTGCCCCCCCAGGTGGAGGAGGGCTTGGTATTGGTCAGGCCAGGTGGAGGACGGGTGGGGGCTGTAGTGTTCCTCGGTCCCTGAGGCACTTTCCACAGCTCATGGGACAGTGAGGCCTGCGTGTGTGAGATGGGACCTGGCGACCAAGTGGACTTCATATCGGACAGCTTGCCTGCATGAGCAGACAGAGGTGATTATGATTGAAATATACTTAAAAACAGAACTTCAGTGCTGAAGCATGTAATGCATTTCCTTATTTCAAAAGCACTGACAAAAACAGTAAAATGGGGGGGGTGAAGGATTCTCATCACCTAATGATTAACAAGAGGATTTTGAAGACAAAAGAAATACTGCATTACAGTCACCTTTCCTCAGTAATTCAACCCAACATATAGCAGCTGATCATGCTACACACCAGACTACTACCCCACGAATACTCGGAAGCACAAATGGTGAAACAGGGGAAGGGCACATTTCTAGTTCTCAGAAGGGGCACATTGTGACAGCAGAATTAGAGCCGTGTTGCAGTTTAATTCCACGTTCTCACTAGTGAGCGACAAAACCAACAGCGTGGCAAGCAACATATGAGCTTAGATTGTCAACTTTATGCAAATTAGTCATGATGTGATGTTATGACAATTAGTTTGAATTATTCCTTAGACATGCATGGTACAACATTGTCTCATTCTCTCTCAACTTTCCTACCTGCAATTACTTCTTAAATTCTGCTTGATTAAAAAAACGCAAGAAAATCTTACAACTGTTTTTTGATCTTATCCTGCCATCCTCTCATTAAATGAATAGAGATATTACAGGCTTGGAAAAAAGCGACAGAGGTCATTGGTGTCTGTCGTGGGTGTCTGTAGCTTGTAAAGTCTGTTCTGCTAATAGCTAATACAAAGTCTGTCACACAACATGTAAACCAATTTTTACCCTAGTGTTACTTTATTTTTGTTTAACTAGTTTATTAGAAGATACATGATATATAGGCTAGGATAGGATATATGGTGGCACCTCTGGTGTGTGTCGGTAGATAGTACAGTTAGTTTGCCCTTCGATTCTGCTAACAGAGCTAATATGGGGCATACAGTGGATATAAAAAGTCTAGGTTTTTGTGAAGTAAAAAAATTAAACTAAGATAAATCGCGTCAGAACTTTTTCCACCCTTAATGTAAAATTACAACATTAAAAAATTAAGTGAAGCACATCCCTAAACTAATACTTTGCTGAAGCACCTCTCTTTTTGGGTAAGAGTCTATCAGCACGGAACATCTTGACTTAGCAATATTCTCCCACTCTTTCTTCCAAAAACATTCTACATGTATCAGATTGTCCTGTGTTCAGGTCACCCCACAGATTTTTAGTTGTATTCAGGGCTTGGTTCTGGCTAGACTGTGAACCATTGACCTTCTTTTGGTTAAGCCATTCCTTTGTTGATTTGGAGGTATGCTTTGGGCCATTGTTGTGCTGAAATGTGAAATTTCTTTTCATTTCCTTTTCATCTTACTAGCAGACACCTGCATGCTTTGCATTCAAATCAACTGGTGTTTGTAGCTTTTCATTCTTCCCACCACCTTGATTAAAGCACCAGTTCTGACAGAAGAAAAGCTGCCAACGCTGCCAACACCATTTTTCACCTTGGGTATGGTGGTGTTTTGGTGATGTACTTTTTTGTGCCAAACAGGTCTTTTGGAATTATGGAATTTTTGTAGCTTTTGGAATTTGCTACAAGGTGATTTAGTCAGATGTGGATGTTGTTTGTGAGAAAGGGCTTCTGTATTGCCACCCTATCCCATAGCCAAGACATGTGAAGAATACAAGAGAGTAATCAGTTCTTGTCAGATGTTCCTGCAGCTCCTTTAATGTTGTGGTAGGTGTCCTGGCAGCCTCCCTGGTATGTTTTTTTTTCTTGTTCTTTTGCAAAATTTCGGACGTCCTGTTATTGGTGATGTAAATGTGGCGCTCCATGTTGATGATGGCCTTCCTTGGTACATCTAAAGTCTTGGAAATTATTTTATACCCCTCTCTCGATTGTTATCTTTCTCTTAGAGGACCACGGCTTCAGCAGTCGGATGAAACCAAGAAAATGTAATGAAAAACCTACAAAAACAGCTAGTCTTTATTTGGGGTTAATCAGAATCATTTCAGTGATGACAGCTATATGATAATTACTTTCGAATGTGATTGGTTCATTCTGAACACAGCCACATTCCCAATTGTGAAAGGGTGTGCATACTTATGCAACCAGGTTATTGTAAATTTTGTTATTTTTTCCTAAAATGTTCCTGAATGTTTTTCAATTAATTTTTATACATTGCAATTTCACATTGAGGGTGGAAAAAGTTCTGACATGTATATTTATATTTGTTTCATTTTTTTTTTCTTAAAAAAACCTGCCATTTTAACAGGGGGGTGTAAACTTTTTACACTACAACAACTAATTTTCACACTTGATTAAAATAATTTTATGTACATATTAAAGACATATGCATCTTATATTGTAGTAAATCATGTTCAGTAAGCTATATATTTTGGTTACTACCTATCTCATTGGAACTAAAATCACTGGATGGATGGTACATGCTCACAAACAAAGACCGTAGCGCCTGTTCCACATCCAGTCTTACGCCCAGAAGAGACAAACTACAAGCAACAGGAGCAAATTATCGCTCACTAGTGTGAATGCAGGGTAAGGGAATGGGATACATCTTTGGGCTGTGAGCCACACAAGAAGTCGTCACGCAGGAACCTACTGATAATGCAGGTTAGGAATAGAGGTGGGGTGGTGAGGCAAGAGGTGGATTCTGGAAGCTGTACCTGGGCTGTCTGTCTCAGAGGACGACAGACTAAAAGAGTTACTGTAGCCATTCACTGGCCAATTGCTGGTTGGAGGCTCAGATTGAGAAGTTGGGGAGGAGCCTGTGTGGCCCAAAATAAATCACGCAAGAACACAAGGAAGAAATGAGACAAAACAGCAATAAATAGAAACTGGTGGTGCTGACTGAAATATGAAATGGGCCCATTGCAGCCTATTATTTCTTCTTGACCAAATGTTTTACTATTAAAAGTTGTTTGCGAAGACATTTTATCCCTTCTTTAGTGTCCTTCTCACCTCCACTCCTGTCTCTGAGCAGGTAGCGGTTCACATCCTGAATATTGGTGTTGATGGTGGGGCCACTGGGAACACTTCCTGGAGTCACATTGGGGTCAGTCTCAGGATCAATATTCTGTAGTCCTTTCCAGGGCACTCCTGGGCAGAACTCTGATGTAGTTCAAATTGGTCATTACAAGACTGGCTCAAATACTTGGAACAACATTAACTGATATACAGTTTTTTAGTGAATTATTAGTCTACATAGGGCTGAGCAAGATCAAACTCAACAGTTACTGACCTGGTGGCCAGCTGATGTTGGTCCCATTGGACATCTTGTCATTGGCATTCTTGCTCTGGCCCCAGCTGTCTGGGGTCACCAGTGGACTGGCAGGAGAGTCAGTGCCCTGCATCAGGTTATACGGGTTGTAGGAGTCGTCCAGAGTGGGTTTACCTGGAGCACCAAGGTTTGGACCTGCAGAGATGGCACCTGAGGAAAAACAGAGAGGCTAAGACACAGCCACACACACCCTATTAAATCTGTACTCTGCATAACCTATGTCTATAGATATAGAACGCAAAATCAGATCTGTGACAGTTGTACCATGCTTGCTGAGGCCAGGTTCCATAGGTGAGGAGCTGCCAGAGAGATTCTCCATGGAGTTGGGGTGCGTCCACTGTGAAAGGCGCGACTGAGGCTGAGGAGAGTCCTTCATGGACAGACCTCCCACCTCCATGCAGTTTACATTCATGTTGGGGTTCAATCCAGCTAGACATGCAAACATGGAACGAAGCTCTAAATATTTAACATAAAGCTAACAGTTTCAACATAATCTAATAATAATTTCCATTGGAAAAATAAGTTGTCTATGACCGCGATAGTGAGAGAGACAAAGAAAGAAACTATAACTTACAGAGAGTATAAGAGGAGAAGGAGTTCGGAGAAGACTGCGGCTCTTTGGTGGGCAGGTCAGAGACAGAGAGGCCTGATGCCTGTTGGTGTGAAGGAAATGTGTCCAGTGCTGATTTGCCTGTGCTGGGATGCAGGCCGGGATGAGAGGGAGGAGGCTGCTGCTGCTGCTTCACCATCAGAACCTGGGCCAGCTGCCGCTGGTGCTGCTGGATCTGCTGCTGCATGTTATTGATTGTACGTGCAACCTACCAAACACGCACAGAACAGAGAAAAATATGTTAAATTAGGATATTGTAACTATTCTGATAAGCTGCAGAATTGTGTCAAGTTCCCTCCATAACACAACCTGATTTTTCCATCGTTGACAATCTAACTCTTCAAGGTTATTTAATGACTCAACCACTGAATAATTGCATCCATGGTTCTCAAAGTGGGATCTGTGGTTCCCATGTGTCCATGAGGCATAGCCAGAGGGCCTGCGATTTTCTAATTGTGTTACTGCGGTGGAAACTACAAACCACCATTATCAAAATTATCATGCCTATAAAGGTTCACTGGACTTTTAAAGAAACTGTGAAAAGTATGACAACCCCTGTTATATTTTATACCATTTTTAAACAAGCAGTGTGCTCTGTCCTGTTGGTCCTGACTAGAAAGCATGGACAGGTTTTTCAGAAAGGGAGTGATAACTTACTTGCTGCTCCTGTTGTCTGATAGGGCCAGAAACATTACGCTGTGCCTGCAACATCTGCTGTTGAATTTGTAAACGCTGGTATGCCTGCACAAATACAGAACACCACACATCAATTAACACTTTACATTTCATTTAAAAATAACTGCACCAAAATCAATGTGAAGGGAGGATGACTTTGGTTCATCATCTGTATTGACCACATTTTTTTTTTTAAATCTTGACATACAGTATTGCCTCATGCTGACACTTACCAGTTGCAGATGGTAGAGTTGGTTCAACAGGGTCATATGCTGAGGGTTTATTGGTGAGGTTAAAAGTGCAGGGTTGAGACCAATGTTTTTTGCTGCAAACTGTAAGAGCTGTGCTTGAACCTATAAGACAATGAAATATCTTAAAACAATTCACCACATATATCTCTAGTTGTTTACAGATCACAAGTTGTCTGTTCAGATGGACATGCTAATGTGTGGATATGTGAAACGCATAGTAATGGGTAGAATTTCAGGATTTCAACCCCCGAAAATATTTTTTGACAATTCTGACTGCTCATTCATGGGGCCTTAACACAGGTAAAGCACAGCTTATTAAAAGTACCAAATATCAGGGTTTTGCTCTGCAATTGCTCTATAACGATGTTCAGAAAAGGTCAATAACCTCATCATTACAATTCCATATTTAGCTGCCCCAGACGTCAAAAGAACATATCTTTAGTTTTATCACATTTTATTTGCTACCAGCTGCTATTTTGAGAAATACAAGTAACAAATCAAAATAATGCATTTTTTCGGTTTGAAAACTACTAACTAGTTAGTTACATTCTGAGAATAGAGATATCAGGGTCTGCGGAGGTCTACAGAAAAGGAGGAATGACGGATAGATCTGGTTTTATAAAGTAATACGAAATTTGCCCCTTATTACTAGCCTGTTATTTAATCGTGCTCATTGGAAATGTCATGAAGGTAATTTATTTCCTACACCTAATAATGTCATTAATATGGCAAGATTGGTTGATGTTAGATTGTGCCTTAAAAATTAAAATGACATTCTGAAGGCTACCATTGCTTCTAGTACTGTCTAGTATTCACCCAAAATGGATGAGCTTGTCACATTTGTCAATTTAACTGTACAGATTACTACATTTCCTCAACTCTCCTATAATTAATTCTTGGCTACAATGCATGTGTCTCACCTGAGGGGAGAGAAACTGAGGCACTTGAGCACGTAGACTAGGCTGGGAGGAGTTGAGAGGTGGCACTGCTGGCTGAGGAGGAGGCTGCTGCAGGGCCCGGGTTTGTGCTGTTCCACTACTGCCAAACATGCCACTCTGCATCTACACAAACCAAACAACAATGAAGAACAAATTCTTTTCCAATGATGGAGGAAACCATAATATGTTAAACCACCACCAACATTCCCTCTCCTCTCCCTTACCTGTCTGTTGTTCAAGTTTTGCATTGTGACCCCAAGACTCTGGCCAGGGAGGGCAGCACTAGCCAACGGGAGCTTCAGGCTGGGAGAAGGCATAAATGGTGAAGTTTGGGCATCGTCCGCTAGTCCTCCGTCCTGCAGTGGAGAATATCCCACAATAATGTTTTATACGGATTAGTGTAAAACATGCCATGTTTAACAGAAATGGAAGATGATTAGGGTACCTTGTCCAGGAAGGCAGGACGATCTGAGGCGGAGTCTTTGGAGATGATCGAAGGCCTGCAGCTCATTGGCTTGTTGACGAGGCCATTACTGTAGTCCGAGATTCCCAACCCTCGCTTATCTAATTCAGTCTTCTTTTCCAACAGGGCACCTACAACAGAAACATGCACCAAGTTTTGAATACTATATATATTTAAATCACTCCAATGAAGTGAATCTGTCAAGATCCTATACATACTCATAGCCTGGTCCAGGTTCATGTTGTTGCTCTTCAAAGCCTCCTCTGCAGGGTCTCTCTGTAGATGCACATTCAGGAAAATGCATCAGGCTGCACGTCATGGAATTTTGTATTCCAGTAGTACATTAAAAGTGTATACTGTCTTTGCCGAATACTGTCCATTAATTAGCCATTACAGTAGTACTTCTAAAAAACTGTTTAATGAAGCATGTTTAACACTTACAGGGAAACCCATATCTGTCAGCTGCTTAATCAGACGGGTCATAATCCAGGCATCGTCTTGTTTGTTAGGAACCTTCGTCTGTAAGACCAGAAAAGGTCAACATTTGCTGTCTTCATCCACATTATTCTTATATGCATCTACTTAGGGCACCAATTGTAGTTAATGTATAAAAGAAGAAAGTGAATGCAAGTACAAAAAAAACAACAACTATCTTTCTTTGTCTTTACTAACCTTCTGAGAACCTTTCTTGGGCTGGTTGCCCCATGAGCTGCAGGATGAGCTGCTCTCCTGAGAGGCTGTGCTGTTCCACATGTCACCCTCATCCTGCTCCCACTGCCCTGTCGACAGGCCCATGTCTTCTCCACCTCCCCAGCCATCTTGCATAGATTTAGAGGCTGAAAAAAAAATAGATATTATACAACTAAAACTTTAATTCAAATGCAAATACCCAAAGGAACCAGCTGATCATCAATATCTGGAATGCAACCAAATGCATATGGTCATGCATTTCATTCACTCACCAACAGAGGTCATTACCCATCAAAAACCTTAGTGTTTAGAATGTACAGGATTACACTAACAATAAAAAAAAAATCTTATTATACCATAGCGCTGTTGACTTCTACAATGGCTCTGACAGCTCGGTGCAAATCACAGGTTTATATTAAAGCAATTGTTCTAATATGCTATTCTTTCCATGGGAACAACTTGCATAGGATCCAAATAAATTGTTTAACAGTCAGAAGTAAAGTTTGCCACCATAGGAACGGATAGATGGCTTTGCACCTTGCGGTTTTCAGGTAAAAAGACAAGCTGCATTGTTTTCCGTTTTAGTAACTTCAAGAGAAAGTGAGGGAACGAATGTTTATAGCGGTTATAACAAGATATAACGTTAAAACGGGAAGTGACTTGTTTTACTTTCCACAACATTAACTGTGACTATAAATTATTACAGAATGAAACATCATTGTTTAATAATTGTAATAGTTAGCAATTTGCTGTAGCATAAGAATAACACACTTAATGAGAACAGGACAGCTTGCTATTATTATTCCGCACATACATAGTATACTTTTATAGTTTTATATGCCAGCATGGTTGAATTCCTGAATCTGACTGGTTAGGTGTGAATTATTTTCGTATAACAGCACGGATGAGACATTAAATCTGGCTGAAACATGAACAACTGGTTAATATTAATGTCCTTGATCTAATACATTATTGTTTCTGTAACAACAGCTCATACTCATTGGCGAGAGAGAGAGAAAGAGAGAGAGAGAGGGAGCGAGAGAGAGAGAGGGAGCGAGAGAGAGAGAGGGAGCGAGAGAGAGCGAGAGAGCGAGCGAACGCCAGGTGAGGAAATATAGCTGTTTATTGTGATGAACATGTGAGAACAGGAACTAACTTGTCTCCCAGATGTTCCATAACATAAAATCTAACAATAACCCAATAAAATGTGAGAAATGTTAATAATAAAACCATTAATAATAATTAACCATTGTAGCTGTTGCCAAATCGCTGGGCTACAAGTGGAATAACCAACTTCTGTGCTGTTACACGAAAAAATAACTCACTTCGGGAGGGTCGAGTCACAGCCCCCTGGCATGCATAATTTATTAACATAACTGCAAGGTCTGTTGTGTGTTACTCCTTACATGTTCGGCATACTGTAGACCATGCTGGTACTTGGTAAATAGTAGATACGCTTGTGAAAACCAACCTGGCTTGCAGGGGGCAGATCCCGGTGGGCCTCCTCCTCGGCCATAGCCTTCCGGGCTACTGTCACCCCAGCCCCCAGGGGGTTTGCCCCAGGCTGATGTGCCATTGTCCACACTTGCTGGAGGGGGCACAGAGTCTCCCCATGAAGGCTCAGGTTTGGAGTGGACATTAGGCATTTCTCCCCATCCTGTAGAGAGGGACAGGTAACCTCAGGAACTCATCACTCATCATATTTTCAACATAAAGCATTTCTTGTCGTACAATAAGCATTCAATGTGGCAATGATGATGTTTTTTCTATTGTGTGCTACTAGTAGCAGAACACTACTTCATAACATGGGATGTGCTGCACCCTTCTCCACTGCATGAATCAATTTTACATGTGCATAAAGTAAGTAATACAATTTAGATGAGACTTTATTCTATGGACCAGAGAGCCACACGCTACGAACTACAGTATGACCAAATAGCATCGACACAATTGCTATACTGACACTGTATTTAGTACTGCACTACTAGTGTTAAATTGTTTGAGACTCTAGTCAATTAAATCTTTAACATAGTTAAATGATTTGTTCAGATTTGCTATTTAGTTTGTTTAGTTGCATGGTTTGACCAAATACGCAGCCTGATCATACAGCAGTCGGACAAGGCAGACAGCAAAGAGCCTGAAATGCTTAAAATAGGTAATAATCATTATTTTCTAATAGGCTTGTTCAAACTTGCTTAGCAGACATTTTCTCTCACACAGCCCAACACAGACTACTATTGCAATCTCCAACTAGGACCAAATAAACTTGAATGGGTGTCACTGTACTGACTCAACTAACCTGCTGAACGAGAGTGGAGCAATGGAAAGATTCATTGAATCAAGAAGTAGAAAATTAGCTTAGGCACACATGCAACTGCAAATATGACAAACAAGAAATGGATGTTTTAGAAATCCTGACAGTAATG
>JAQQZX010000008.1:14936959-14947784 GCA_030068355.1 Notoglanidium maculatum | reverse complement strand
GAGAGAGAGAGAGAGCGAGAGAGAGAGAGAGAGAGAGAGAGAGAGAGAGAGAGAGAGTGAGAGTGAGAGTGAGAGTGAGAGTGAGAGTGTTTGTGTGTGTGACCAATGGGGGAGCAAGATGAACAAGTGATAAAAGAACACCAGTTTCTCTCATAATGGATGGTGTTATTTACAAAATGCCTGGTACACACAGTTCATTGTTTAAGTTCTCAGGGATTAGACTTTTTATTTAGCCCCCCCCCCAAAAATAAAAAAATACCACTATTCTTTGGCCAAACATATATAACATAAATAATGTTTTTATGCAATGTAATTAACACCGCATTAACGATTAAGTCAGGAGTGTTGCAAGGGTCTGATGTATATAGGTCAGAAATAAAATAAATAAATAAATTAAAAAAAGGGAAGAAGAATGTCATGTGAAGAGATAGAATAATCTGATTGTAAGAGGAAACTTGGAAAGGCTGGGAAAATTAAGGCCATACAGTGTCTGAAACTTGAAATTTGAAAGGCCTGAAATTTACCCATGAGCACACTGTTCTCCACACAGTGAGGAGAAGCTAAACAGTTTAGTTGATTCTTGTGGTTGTTTTAAAAGCAACCATTATATACCAACTTTCATAACAACTAAATATTTGGAATTGTTACAAGAACGCTCTTCCGGAGATCAAGTTGCGAAATGCAGCACTTGAAACAGTATCATTAGAAATAAATCTGTCACTGGTGTTTTGTGGTAGACAACACTGAAGATTTCAACTGTTTGGACATGCACACCACTGATACGCTCGACTCCAAAATCGGACTCCATATAAGGAAATGCGCGTTATAGCCACTGTAATGTATGCTATGATCACTGCTGCTTCGGTGCTCTTTTCCTGCACTTAGATCAGGTTTTTGTGAAAGTTGATGGCATAAAAATTCTACTGCCAGGTGCCAAAATTTTTAAAATCATTTTTTTTTTAATTAAAGAAAAAAAAATTGTTGCTGAACAAATTTATTTGAAACATTTGAATACATCTAGACAACAGTCCAGTATGTTTTAGCTACAAATGTCATTTATTGTATGTGTTCTTTATATATAAAATTATAATTTTTTGCTTATTTTCATGAACGGTGGCAATAAATCTGGAGGGCATTATACATCATTCTCTTGAAGTAGAAATAAATTGTCTGTCTAATTCTAAAAGATAAAGAGAGACTGGAAATTGGTCATTCAAAATCAATTAAGACATTTTGGTATTGAACAAACAAAAAAGTTGAGTTCAGGACCAAAAGAATGCACCTGTTAGCTGTAAGAACCATAGCGCCTGCAGCAGCGCGACTCCAAAAGGATCTTCGAGATCTTCCCTATGGATTCCAGTGAGAACCAGAGCCTGCTGTTGCTGGTAGAACAGATCTCAGATCACATCTTCCAGCACAGCGGTACACACTCCAAGTGAGCTCTTCTAACACACAAGAACAAATAGTACAACTACGGTATACGATATTTGATATCAACCGAGTAAAAGCAAAAATCCCTACTGTGCCAATGTCAGTTGACAGATCATATTGGACAAGAGGCATCTTTTGTCCATAACTGCTGTCATAAATGCTAGGTGGTAAAACAGGATCATGGCCGTAGTGCATCAGCCATGTTAATCTGAAATATCCAAGGCCTCCTGTGATGCTGACTAAGGAGGCAAAAAACCCTTGAGAACAGTATGTTACCACCTGCTCCACTCAGAGCATGTTAGCGAGTTCATACACACATCCGCATACACGCAGAACAATAGGAGCACTGTGCAAATGTGTTGAGAGAGCTGTGCTGACGGCCGTGTGCGATGGTTACACAGAGGCTTGTAGGAAGGAGGCAACAAGAAGGGGGTTGGTAAGTGGGAGACTTATGCAACCACAGTTTAGAAGCACACTCGTTCCATTCCTTCGGCACAGGATGTGACGCACATCAGCCTGCACTCTGGCCAGATCCAACAGCTGACAGTAGGGGACGACACACACACATCTACTGGATATACACCCTACATTTGTTCGTTTTTTAGTTGGAAAACCTAATAATAACATTCAAGTACATTGAATGTGAATCCAAATTAAAAAAATAATAATAACTTAGTAGTGTTACAGTAACAAAGAGTAACAAGTGCCTGCCACTCCGATCAATTCAGCAGTCTGGATAGCGCCACCTGTGGTACAAGGAGGGCTGTGTTTGGTATTTGTGGGTTACAGAGACCTGTGCCCTTAGGTGTATGTAAGAAAACCTGTGATTAAGTGATGCAAACTGGCCTATAATAAGCCAATAATCCCCATCACTACACCAGGTCACACACACACACACACACACACACACACACACACACACACAGCACTGTGCTTACATGCGAGTTCCCTAAATCAATAAACCTATACACATCAAAGCGTAAAAAAAGCCCAACAGTGACATGTCCAATCTCTCCACAAATAATTTTAAATGATCAAGTGATTTAAACAAGCTGTTTGTTGAGCATGTTAACTGTGCGCTTTCTATAAGGGACGATAGACAAACGATCTGTAATTGCTGTTCATGCCAAGTTGGAAACATGGCATGCTGCTCAATCTGCAAATAACAGCAATACGGAAGCAAAAAAGAAAGTCCCTGCTTGCACACTGATAGAATCTGATAGTAGCCCCAGTTTTTGTGTTTTTTTTTGTTTTTTTTAAAAGATGGAAAAGATTCACAAAAGGCAGTTGTAAAGCAGCAAGTTTAACTAAGAATGCTTTGGATAAACACCCATTATCTGAGGGCAGTCAGTCTCATTGAGCATTGCTTCATTGCTTCCTAAAACCAAAGTGTTCTTTATACAAATTAACCTTGACAGCAGTTTTGGCCTATTCAACAATTAAAAAAAATTTAAACTATTCATACAAATAAATAAATAAATAAATAAATAAATAAATAAAACTCCCAAAAAAAACACCCCACAAACAAACCCACCCAAGAAGCAGCCTGAATTTCAATTTTGGACAGGGATTTTCAGTTTAATGCATTACTATATCAAATGCTCAATACTGGCCCTTCCATGTCATAGAGATGCGAAAGGAATGAGGAAAAGAACACGAAGACAAGAGAGAAAGTGAAAGCTTTTCCTGAATACAGGGCTGTATTGCTGCCAGGTTTGGGTAGAGCTGTGGCCATACTCCTGAGATTTCCAGCAAAATGCTTGCACATGGCAAGTAAGGAGCTTCTGTTACGAAGCTGGGTTTCGATTTGTTAAGTACCGTGCAGCGGAACCACATATTGTTGCATGTGCAGGTTTACAAAGCAGGCAAAAAGCAACCAGGAGACAGAGTGAGTGAAGTGGGCAGAGAAAATAAAATCAGACCTGGACTGTTTTCTCTCTGAATCACCACTTTCCTTTGAGAGAAACCTTTACAGTTGTGTGGGGGTAGAAAGTGCAAAGGAAGAAAATGAGCACAGGAATGAAAGGAGAGTGCGCTGTTGGCAAGCACTGTAAGGGACCACTTTAGTATCAAAGCCTCAGCTTGCCTATTTACAAGCTCACAGGATGTCCCTTTCACATACACACCCCAGGGATCAATCAAAATCTAGTCTCGGGCAGAAGATCGGCTCTATCGCCTTGAACCAGGGTTTAGAGGGGTCGGGTCAATGAAAAGCAGCCCACATCACAGTTGTGCACGCATACCGAAAGCAATGAGTCATCGCAGCTCACCAAGCTGGGGCGCTGCCATTTTCTTGCTCTCTGCAGCCGAACGGTAACCCATAAACCGGGAGAATATATCCGTACACACACCTCCCAAACACACACCTTGTGTCTTTTTGCTCTCCTTGCTTAGCCTTAAAAACTAGAGCAAAGCGAACCGGTATCCGTAAGCAGCCACACGTATGCGTAGGCAGACTCCAAACAAGTAAACAGAAGGAAAGTGCCAGGATACACAATATGGAAAGCATATTTTGATTACATGAGGTAACACTAGATATGGCTGAGTAATTACTGTAAACTGGACTGCATTTTGCCAAAGCAATGCCTGGGATTTTGTTGGACTGCAAGAGCGATGTGGGAAGATTCAACATCAAATGCTGTAGTTTCTGCTGGGTTCAGCTGATACTTATATTTTCCCCCACACAATTTACAGAACTATCTGTAACATTACACCTCATACGCAGGTTAACACTATACTAAGCTAGCTAAAACGCTTGCCCAAAATACGGGCAATGCAAGGTGAATTGCAACAAAGCTTCAGTAAAGAGAGATGATGAGTGAAGTCAGGGTTTTCGGGCTATCAGCTACGAACTTACAGGCGAGCTAGTTCAGTAGTCAGTCAGTGAGTGAGTCAACAGCACTGGGGTTATTTTTTTGTTTGTTTTAACTCACTCATCTAACAGCCACGGAAAGAGAGGAGGAGAAGAAGAAGAAGAAGAAAAAAAAAAAAAAAAAAAAAAAAAAAAAAAAAAAAAAAAAAAAAAAAAAACTCTACTCCCTACGGAGTTTCCCAAACAAAAAAAAATGTATAAATGGAATAAACTACAACTGGTTGATTTATTTCTCGAAGGTGCAAAGCACGTCAACGCCGTGGTTCATGCTAGCTCTGTTTTCTTTTTTTAAAATCCCACCACCCACTCTTGTACTGCCTGGTTCTCGGTAGGATCTATTTTTACTAACCATATTGATGAGCTCGAACAGACGCTAGACAATATTTCCAAAATAAGGAATATGAAAGGATGTGGAAAGAGTGACTAATCTGTAGAAAATAAAATACAAAACAATAGCGGTCATGCTAGCACAACAGTCACATTTTAACATTTCATCAAGGGAAACTGAAGATGCTAGCCAGACTCAGTTGAGGGAACACCACATCAAATCGCAACCAAATATATGCAAGCAGAACATGAAAATTGTGCTGCCTATTGAGCTTTCACTTGCCGGATGAGCCAGCTAATCAATTTATCCACCCCTAAGGGTATCTGCTCCTATTTTAACTCTCAAAAGGATGGGTGAGTGTACTGGACTGGCTGCTGACCTGGGTGCGACTGGCTGGAGGAGGACTGAACAGTAGGGCTGGTTGATGATGGCAGCACAACAGCAAGGCTCCCAGCAGGCAGAGGTTGTCCTCTCTTCAGTAGCTGCTTGTGCTCGTGCTGGCGGAAACGTGGTGGCACCTCTCGGGGTGGGTAGCGCTGTACTGCTGACTGCTGCTGCTGGGTGCTGGAGGGCACACGCTTGCCATTGGCACAGCTGCTGCTGGTCGAGGGCACAGAGGGGTTGGTAGCGCTGGGGTTGGCAGGGGGAAGAGGGGCAGGGCTGGGCTTGGCAGAGTCTGGCACTGTGAACAAAGATGAGAGAGGATAGTGGTGTTCAGTTAAAAAGTAAAGCACAAAGGAGTCAGTCAAGCATTGCTGGAGATGCAGGAGTTAGAAGTAACGAGTAGAAAGAAGGCTGGTGTTCACTTAAAATTTGGCTTTGGTGCTGCTATTGGCCCTCACTAGGGCTGCAATTAACGATTATTTTGGTAGTCGACTAATGCTGATTATTTCCTTCCTGTCCTCCATCTCTGCTTCCTGTGGGCATGGCTTCCAAGCTCCAGTGTGTGTTTTGCTTCATCTGTTCAACTCTGCACACCTGTGAATGTCACCCTATTGTCCAGTCTCTGCCTTAACACACGTTCCCATAGCAAATTAAAATAACGACCCATGAAACATAGGAATTTGAAACTTAAGCTTGACAGCTTAACTGAATAACTGATATGCTCCCACCCACAGACGAACCAGCTAACGTTAGGTGGAGGAGGTTTACTATTCAGGATGAGCGCTAGTACTATGTGCCCAGTTTATACTTCCGTGTCAAACCTACGCTGCACCCTACACCATAGCCTGACCTGCACCTCTCTAAAAATATAATTACGCTTAATATAATAATATTAATTACCCTGTGATTGGTCCGCTTGCTAGTAACGCATACGGCTTGTAAGCATGCACGCCATGACGACTGCGTGACGCCCGCACTACTCTCATTTTGTTGTGTATTTTTTCACATCCCATATGCACATTAGTCTCTCTTTCTCTCTCTCTCACTCTCTATCTCTTACACACACGTACTGTAATTAATTGTGCAAGGTTTCTTTTCTACATTTGCTAAAAACAACATTATGTTCATGCTATGTTGTTTAATTTTTCTACAACGAAACACAGAAGTCGCATTGCCGATGACAAAGAAGGTAATGCTTGTAATATATTATTGTGGCACCAAATAGTGCGGCCAATTTTTATTTATTTTTACGTTTGAGGACAGGCCATGTCTCATTACCCAGACATTTCCACTCACAGACTTGACGCTCACTGGATATTTTCTGCACCTTCCTGTGTAAGATCTTAAAACTGTTGTGCGTGAAAAATCTCAGGAGATCAGCAGGTTAAGAAATACTCAAACCAGCCTGTGTGGCATGAAGCACCATGCCATGATTGCTGTGCACAGTGAGCATAAAGCAAATTTCATCATCAGAATTTTGTGTCCACGCGGACAAGTGCCTGTTGACCGCGCAGGTGTGTAACGGCGAGGTCAGGTACAGGATCAGTGCGCATGCATGTGTGCTATAATGCAGAGATGATTACAACCAGAAAACATAACTAACTAAGACTGAGTGCGCTTACAGAGGCTGCTTCCATAAAAGTTAGTCATTTAGTTAGTCTGTAATTGCTAAGATAACTTGAAGGGTCAAATGTAAACCTGTCCCTAATAAAGTGCATTAGGTATGAGACAACATTTCTCCGTCTTGAATACCGTGATACAAAATACCGGCAGGATGAATTGAGTTTCTCTGAGGTAAATCGTGATTTTCCATGTAATATTCATTATGAGTTCAGCCTCGATTCATCTGGCTTTGTGCAAACACAATACTGAAACGGCACGGTAGTACACTACTGTTACCAGAATACATAGTGTAGCCATGCGAAATTAATTACCATAAACTGCCGTACATACACTCGCTCTGTTTTCTCAAATGCGTATTAAAATGAACACCTGCGTGCTGCGCTTGATGTAAGTCACAATCAAGAATAAACATGTTTCAGAAGCACATTGTGTGGCAGTGGTGGAACCAGAAATATATTTTAGAGGCATGAGGAAATGTATGAATCGAAATCATTATAGTTTGCTAATTTGTACAGTTAAACTGGGAGTGTGATTTCATGTGCTTGTGGATCTCAGGTGGATGTCCGCAGTGACGATACATTTAAGCCACAATCGACGGTCAGACTGTGAGTTCATGCCACAGATTTATGGTAGACTACGTTTACTGTATGTGTTTTCTTAAATAGTGGCATTTGTGAAAAAATACTGATAAATATTTTAGTTAACATAATTGCAAACCAAATATGAAACTGTGACCCATCACAGCTATATTGAAGGTGCATCACAGCCACGATGAACTGCAATAACATCGAAATCTGCTATTTTTGTCCAGAGGCAGTGATCCCAGCCGCTGATTAATTCCAGTTCAGTCTGCCTGCCACAAGCAGAGGGAAAGCAGCAGGGGGAGGAGCGTCGTCCTGCACACATCATTTATCTCTCGCTCGCACACCACCACCTCCCCTCTCTCTCTCTCTCTCCTGCATGTTTGAGCTGCTGTTCTGTTCCTGCTGGTTATAGATCAGGAATCAGGAATTAAAGATGTCCTCAATGACAGCCTGATCCTCTGTATGTCTAAAGGGTCCCAAGCCTTTTGGTTTTTTTATTATTATTATTCTGCTTATGCGCGTCAGTCCTACATCAGTCCAGCAAGCTCACAAACTCACCCTTGCTACTAGGAGCCTTCTAGAAGCTTGCATGTGCTCAGCCAATGACAGCGCAGCGTTAGTAAGGGAGGTCTGAGGAGAGAAGGGGGAGGGAGAGTGTGCTAACCTTGCTGGCTGTACAAACATATACACACACCAGACAAATCCCCTACCAACTCCGCTATTATTAGAACCAAGTCAATAAACACGCTTTAATTACTCTCCACTGCTGTGGCTTATTTTTAAGCACTGTTACTGTGATGAATAGGTTCATATCTCTAACTGCTGGCGTCAAAAGAGTTGGTTGGTGAATGGAAGCGTGAGAGGGAGGAGTGAGATCAAGAGATCAGTAAGAATGCTGTGCTCAACACACTACGTAGGGGAGAGACACACACAGAGACAGAGACGTGCGCACACACTCATTTACACACACACACACACACACACACACACACACACACACACACACTTACACACAGAGCCCTTGAAAGCAAATGCACAAAAAACACTAACAAATGCTTAAACTACTAATAAGTCTTCATGGCACGCTTGTCAACTGCCGGACTGAGGTCTGTTATGGACCAAGAAATTATCACAGTGGGTCGAACTAGGCAATTGTTTTTAAAAAAAAAAAAAAAAAAAAAAAAGAAAAGAAAGGGGGGAAAAATACCCTTTTGGCTTGTGCAGCAGATCCTGTCGTGGATTGTCCAATCACAGGCATTTATGAAGGCAGCTCATCAATATTATTTCATTTTCCCTCGCAAGTCTGATTAGCAAACTGACATCATGGCTTGGAAAAAATAAGCTGACAAAAACTTAAGAGTACTTAAAAAGACAACTGGACAGAGAAGTGTCAATTCTGCGACGCAAATTGAAAACAGTCTCATCTATTCACTCCGCGGTTACGTCCACATTAACACGTTTTAGGTTCACAACAGCATCTTAAAATTAAACCGATCTCCGTCCTTGCAAGCGTTTTATATCCATATTAGAAATAATCTGTCCATACTAAAATGCCTGAAAACGCACATCACATGACCATTTACGTAGACTGGGCATGCAAGTGCCGGTATAAACAGAAAGCAGATTGTTTACTCTACAGTTGGTTGCCTAGTTGCAGATCACTCAAATAATCGTTTGCATCCTGCACATGTTATAACAGTTATAACATTATAAAATGCAGAATTTAACTGAAGAACAGCTGCTAGCAAATACAACATGGTCGGGAACCTTTGTAAATCGTTACTCATGCTGCATTCACCACTGATCGTTGAGGCTGATGCCGTTTGCTTTCTTCCAGAAAAGGGTCATGTGATGGGAGTGTGACGAATCAGGGAAGCATACATTGTGATTGAGAATACCCCATCAGTAAGCGAACATGGATGTCTGCGTCATCGTTTCCAAAAGCCTACGTTTTCCCTCATCCGCACTAAAATGCAACTCCAGTTTTCAATCTAAAATGAGGCCAGCTGCGTTTCCAGAATGCTCCGTTTTAGGGTCTCAAACACTCCTGAGTAGTACGGACACCAGGCATAAACGTAAACATAAACGTGACGCGCCTTAAAACTAAAACATATTAGTGTGAACATAGTGCCCTGTGTCTCTAGTCAAAAATGGTAAGGCCTTCAAACTGATGCGCCCTATTTATAGCAATGAACTAATCATTAACTCTTGAGCATTCTTTAAAAGGTAACTAATCTCCATTCTATGAAGGAAGTAATTTATTCAGATTTCATGTATCTGAACCTTTATACGCTACCATTCTTAGTTTTTTTAAATTTTTTTATTATTTTGACTATTTTCAACACTGTAGAACAATACCCAAGATAAACTATGAAATAGCACATATGGAATTATGTGGAAAAATGTTTCATATTTTAGATTCAATGTAGTCTGTGTTTACCTTGATGACAACTTTGCACACTATTGGCATTATATTAAGCAGCTTCATGAGGCAGTCACCTGGAATACTTTTCAATTAACAGCCGTGTCTTGTCCGAAGTTAATTAGTGGAATTTCTTGCCTTCTTAATGTGTTGGAGATCATCAGTTGTCTTGAGGTAGTGTTGGTATACAGTAAATAGCCCTATTAGACAACTGTAGCAATCCATATTATTTCAAGAACTGCTCAACTAAGTAAAGAGAAACGACAGTCCGTCTTTACTTTAAGACATGAACCGTCATTTCGGTCATTAAACTATGGAAAAGCCATTGAATTAGTATACTGCATAACTGTATATTATATTAAATACCCCTGCACTAAGGTGTCTATTCTTTTCTTTGAACAGTCAGGGTAAAAATATTTCCCCCAAAGGCTCAGTTCCTCGGCTTAAATGAGCGCCGAATTCCCAACAAATTAAGAAGCACTTTATCTGAGCTTCACTTTGAGTGGTGGCCTGGGGCTACGCTCTCCTCACTGCAAACATCGCATCCCACTTTCTAGTGAAAAGCCTTCATCTTATTAGTGACAGCCAGATGAGCCAAAAACCACAGATAGCAACAATATCTGATCTGAACAGTCAGGCATGCTAATTTACCGGGTGACTATACAACAAATTGGTCTTTAAAAAGAACTTCTGATTATCTACTGAGATTTGTTTAAATAAATCAGTTCTAGCAGAGAAAAAAAATAAAGAAGCAATTCCAGCACGCAGCATGTCAAAACCATGACAATTGAAGAGCTTTTTTCTAAAACCTGTGCCAACGTGTGAAATGACGCAAAAAGCTTGCTATCATTCCTAATAAAGAAGCGTGAAGATCTTGAGTCCGACATTGGGAGCCTATGTAAAACTTCAGCCGACAGACTCTGTTCTAACAAGGCACATGCGACTGCATTTTGTTATTATTATTTACAATATCACTGTGTAAATTTTCTCACTGACCATTTTGACAATTTTTCTGAATATCTCATTTTAAGGGGCGGCACGATGGTGCAGTGGTTAGCACTGTCGCCTCACAGCAAGAAGGTTCTGGGTTCGATCCCCGGGTCCCCGAGTTTGCATGTTCTCCCCGTGCATGCGTGGGTTTCCTCCGGGTGCTCCGGTTTCCTCCCACAGTCCAAAGACAT
>JAQQZX010000008.1:14919025-14929603 GCA_030068355.1 Notoglanidium maculatum | reverse complement strand
CTCGCCCGAAGATGCTGGGATTGGCTCCAGCTTCCCCGCGACCCAGATGGATAAAGCGGTATAGATGATGGATGGATATCTCATTTTAGTTATATGAATGTCACTTAGGTACATCTTGGTGCAAATATTGAAACTAAATAATTAGATGAAGATTTTTCATCTTTTTATATTCGGTGGTTCTGTCAAGCCCAACTACATTCTGACATGCTACAAGATTAGAAATATCAGTGATGCAAACCATTTGTACCACCAGCACACCAGCGTGAAGTGTCTGCACCATGCTTGGGTTCTACAAGGCACTGTGTGAACATGTTCCTTGGGGTGCCACTTTACATGAAACCCTTCTGAAGCCTTGTGCATCCCTAGGCCCCACAATATTCCAGTTGCTATGGAGATGCACACCACCTTACACTTTTTTTCCCCTTCAGTGCACAAACCTTCAATAGATCATCAGAGGAGATCATTTGCCACTTACTCCCAACACAAACACTTCGCCAACACATTCTTCTCATCTTTGTTTCCATAACACTGAAATATTAAAGGAATCGCAGTGGAACTTAAAGCACCGTTTTGCATATGCCTGGGTGAAATAACTCATGCTTTCTAACATACTAAAAATGCTAATAAATGTATACCACCTGTTCCTGTTTGATCTAATTTAATGTTTTACCAAAAAAAACAAACAAACCTTTTATGGTAAAGATTTATTTTTTAAGTGCCATGAAAAAATTCAAGTGAATTACTGCGAACGACAAATATAATAGAACACAGAATGTTGTGTTTGTAACGGTCAATGACGATACAATTTAAAACTGAGAATTACATCCAAATTACGACAAACTCTATTATAGTTAACCAGATACGAAACAAAACGGGAAGCCATCCATTAATCATAATTTAGCCCAAAAAGAAAAAAGCGCAAAAGGTTTTTCCCCCCAACCAGGACTTTACGAACCCCCGGGGTTTGTGGAGGCATTCCAGGGGGTCAGTGAGACTACAGCACCTTTTACACAGCCTGTTCAAGGTGGGAACGTTGCACCTTTTTCCACCTCATTGTCATGTGGAAAAGGCCCGAATCCGGAATGGCGTGTCACTTTGTTCTACCTTTGAGTCACAGTGATAGGTGGTAAACCAGCCGAGATCGACGCCTGTGTAAAAGAACCATACGGGCATAGTGGGACAGGGGTGTGATGTTAACAATGACATTCTTCTTTCCAAACAACAGCGAATTCAAACAACTCTGTCTATGGCGTCTTTGGTCCGTGTGCCTTTCTGTCTCGAATCGCTTCCCACTTCTCTTCAGTTTCTCCTCCAGATTTGTTTATCACACAAACTGCTGCTCAGCAACTTTGCTTGTGTTTGAAGACTGGTATAAATGTGCTTGGCTAGCAAAAGCACCTCATCACTCAATTCGTCCGCTGTTATTGTTTTGAAAGCAATGCGCATATGCTCAGGGCATTCATATTTCTGGCCCATAGTACGTTATACGCACGCCAGATGCCGAAGTTATGTGGTGTTACACATCAAGCCTCTGGTTCCGAAATGCCAGCTCGCTATGTAAAAACACACTCCGGCACAGCTTTGTTCTGTTCAGCGCCTACAACCAAAGCCGGCATAATGAGGGGTCTTCATTACGGCAATATTGCAGGATCTCTGTGTAAAAAGGGCTTCTGATTGAAATGTCAGTGATGGGTTACATTTTTAATAATACATGTTTTTAGAACTAAAAAAAAAAAAAAAAAAACTCTAAATGTACCATCAATTTTATTTTAACCTCATTAGTAAAAAGCTAATTAGCTAGCTAGATCATTCAGCTAGAAAATCATTCTTCATTCATTCTAGCTAAACCATACCATCTTAATCTTTAGTAGTCCTTTAAATCACTTAAAACGGACAGACGCATTGTAAATCAAGTGCAAATTAGACAACAAAAGCTCCAGACACACAACTGGTCTGATAAGCTCAGAGTGAAATATTAAATAATTTGGATAATTTGTATGCAACACCAATCGTTCCCCCGAGTGTGATATCTGATGCAGGTTTCTAACGAACATATGATGGCAGCTTTCTGAGAAGGACATTTGGAAACAAAGTGTGAAATCCGGGCCGTAAAACCGAACGCAGTGAGGCCAGACAGCGAGGATTAAAACAGCAATAAGAGCTATAAACGACTATTTCAACAATTATCTCCAGGGGTAGTTAAGGCAAATTGACGGGGGTCGGCTGACAACAAATGTTGGGAACCCGTGGCCTTGGTACGGGGATAAGAAAGTGCACTTTTTGTTTTAATAATGGCAAAGCCATTGTTATTATGTGAAGTTCTGAACAGTCTCCAGATAAACAATGTACCCGAAGCTCCTGAGAAGTTTAAATTGGAAACCTGCTTTGTGAGCGTAGACATTTGAAAAATGCATGCCAAACTAAAAGCCTTCCCAAACCCGTTTTATAGCTCGTCATTATCGCCGTCAAGAAGCGCACGAGTGCCAGCGATTCCTTTTCTTCCACGCAGCCTTTATATTGTTTGTCTTTAACCTCAGAGGGCCGAGCCGAGACTGAGGAGCTTAATTAGCACAGCTTAAATACGCAGATGTATTTAAAGCCTGCATTTCTCGGAGGCATGCAAACGAGCCAGAGAGAGCAAGAGATGAAAGAGGAGATGAAACGGCTCTGAGCGCCATTACACTGGGCCCAGCTCGAAATGAGAAGCTGGAGTGAGTGGGGATGAGCCCCATGGGACAGCTCGGAGAGATTCTTACTGCAGTCATCTACAATTAACGCAATGCCATTCCTTACTCCAAACACTTGCTGATAGGAGAGTGCAATTAGATCATTTTCCCGTCCACTTCTTCTGATCAGAAAAACCCACAGGCTTCAAAGGGCTTAGAATACTGCAGTAATAAATCTGGCTGCAAGGTTTTTATTCATATTAATGCGCATGCTCTAATCCGGCATCATTTCTATAGTAACGACTTGCACAGAGACTTGGATGGCAGATGGTGATTATAAACAAATTGAAAACGCAAGTGTAACTGCTGACATGGTGACACTTTCAGTGAGGAGATGTTTGTTTGGCGTTTTCGGAAGGAGTTTCCAGTATTAGTAACAGTGTGTAAATAAGTTCCCTGCCATGAGAGAGTGTCTTCAGGACCAAGGGCGTTGTGGTGAACTGGGAACAAGACGAGCTGCATTTACTTTTCTTATTAACTTCGAGAGACCGACTCTGAGGGAACGACTGTTCACGGCGATAATGTAAATGATACCAGGAACTTGTTTTGAGAATCAAAACATATGACATTCTTTAAAACTAAAGAAAAGCCAAATTCTTCTTCTATAAGAAGAATAAAGCACTTCGGGACGTGCCGTTGTTGAAAAATAATCTCAGCGGTTTCTCAACGGACCTTGCTTCAGGTTGGGCCACGCAACATCAACTGGTCACTGATTACCTTCTTGTAACAGCACACCCCGACTTTTCATGTGCTGGCACTTTGGCACACAGATACATAATTCATGGAATTATGACTTATTTGGAATTAAGATTCAGCCTTATAAGGAATAACTTCCAATCAGGGATATAAAGCTGCCGATTGGCTCGCTGCAGGGTCTTCCGCTGAAGAGCTGTGTTTCCCAAAGTATTAAGTGAAAATTCTCTTTGCTGGACTATTTAGTTTAATTCAAAGAAAAATCATAAATAATAACTGCGTTCACAGTCTGGAAAATGGTACATTTTCCAGTCATTTATATTTCCAATTATTCGGAAGTGACAAATTGCTCCAAGTACGTATATAGAATATATAACCTGCTGCCACTAGGTTACACTTGCCAATGACAGACAAATCAATCCCCTACGATCGTGCGGCAATTAAGAACATTCAACAAACACTAATTAACTGAGAAGGAAACGCATTTGCTCTGTTACTAAAATCACCATACAAGTGCAATGTTTAAATATTTAAATATGCTGGTATATGAAAATGCTGCTATGTAGATCACGATCTTAGACTCTATAACACAAAGTACACCTGTGTAAGACACTTTGTTTCAGTACCTCAGTACAGTATCTGAGAAATCGCAGTCTCAGTGGTAATATTTAGTGCAGACAACCAAACATGCTAGCTTCACTTTAAACACCAGCTTTAGTGTTTGTCCTGCTAGTCCAACAACCTGAAAATGAAAAGAAAAAAACAACAACAAAGCACTTACACACATTTTAGCATGCGTTTGAAAATGTAACGCACCTCACGGTCATGTGACGCACCTCGATGCTTTAAGTAAAGCGATCGGTTCTGATTCCTGGCTGCTGCACTACATACATGGCTCGAGGTGGCGTATTGGGTGGCTTCATCAGTGTTCACGGATGACAGGCCATCTTTTCCGAACCAGAAACATGACGCAGAGCAAAATAAACTGCACCAAGAAAACGCCGTATAACGCTCACGTGAGCACAACATTGCAGTCTACAGAAATTAAAGACACTTTGCATGACCTGAACATTATTTACATGTGAGGACAGAACTTCGTATTTCTTAGCTGAAACACGGGCACAAAAACAATGTTAGAGGAGGAGAATAAAAATGAACCTGTAATCCTTCGGTCTATGTTAACTATCTCACCATATGTTGTTATATTTCATTAGCTATCACTTTTAGCATGGTCAGGCTACAGAATTTGGGACACACTGGAGCTTTTACTTACCTGGTGGACTAGCGAAAACATTTATGATATCTTGCCCCCCCACCCCATGCTTGTATTTGGCACTTCCGTAGTCAGTAAAACTTTTAGAGATATTTGGATCTGAATCTTCCAGTTTGATGCAGAAGGCATAATAAAAGCTCCTTCACGTTGCACGAAACAGTTATTTAATGTGTGTGTACTAAATGTGTACTGCTGTGGCATGACTGTAAGCTGGAGACGCTGTAATGTGTCGTGGCGACGATATACAAAAAGGCATGAGGCATGCTGTGAGCCTCTTTCAGTTTTTAGAAATAAACCCAGAGCTGCCAACAGGGACAGTTTGCATGTGCTGCTCGTGTCATATCCAAAATAGAAAGAGTAAAAATGGAAAGCTGATTGGAGGAGGCTGGTAGTTATGTGGTCGTTTCAGCCAATTCAGCATTCAATAGGCACAACAGGCATTGCAGTTCCCTGCTGATGCACTCGTTACACCCACACACAAGAAAGTCCAAGATCACAAAGTGCAAAGGACAAAAGCTTGACACGATCGCAATCTTCTGCCTATATCATGCCAGATATTGTATAAACGGTTACAAAACAGGCTTGAAATGTCACCTGATTTCGCAAAAGTTCTCAAGATAACGAGGTAAAGAAACTTCACAGTTTAAAAAAAAAGAAAAGTAAAGACAGAGAGAAAGAGAAAGGGTAAGCGTGGAGGAGTTAGCGGGAGCGGGGAGCGCGCTCTGTCGGTGGCGAGATGCGGGGTCCCTTGAGCAGTGCACCTGCCAGAACCCGGAAAGAACGACGGCAGGAAAGCAGAGTGTGTTCTCGCTCTTTCGCACCTTTCCCTCCTTACATGTCTTCTCTTTGCCAGCATTCACAGGACAACAAACACCTGTGGTCTCGCTGTCAGCCATGTCAGGGGGGTTTTTCATTCTCCTACCACGACCTTCACTTGCTTGTGACTTCCCACTGCTCACTGCTCTCCACTTTCTCTACAGCGGTGTGTGTCCGTGTGTGTGTGTGTCTCTCTGTGCAGCCCTGAGACACCCTGGAGCAGATCCATGGGTTGACTTAGAATAATTCAGCACACCACTCTTAAAAACAATAATAATTAGATTGCATAATGAAATGTTTTAAGCATGTTCGTTACTGCAGTATAATATACCCTAGGCAGCAACAAAGTATTAATAGCGTGTACAACAACAGCCCTTTCACTTTCATGAAGCTAAAAAAAAAAAAAAGCTTACAGTTTAAAAGTCATATCTGTCTGTACAACAATGACAGAAATAAAACAAGTGTCAACGGGGATGTCCAGTCCTTCTGGTCACTAACGTATATACACTTAAAATATACTTCAAACAGGACAGACGCTAGTGAGGGACAGGAGACTTGGACGGACACGCAGATGACAATCCGAAAACATAAGATAACATAACATGATGAGTTCTGAAAATATGGGTTGTAGATGCTCACTGACATCAGTACCTCAAACATTACACGTTCGGGTTTTCCATCGGGTTTGGCTTTTATTTTTGTTAGAAAGAAGCCATATGATTCAGGAATACATACCAACACGCACATGTCAGGCGTTGTCTTTGGCCGATAGTTCACCTGCACATTATCTCTGCTTGGGTAAAAACCAAATGGTTCGCAATTTCAACATATCAGGCACTCCATAGAGCAGAGCATCCATTACTGCACTGCCCATGTGCTACACTTACATGAAGTCTACAGGTCAAGACACAACGTCCCAATACTACACAGACGAATGAAGAACACCGGGCCATCCACGCCTCCCATTTAACGCATCCTGAATAGCAGGGTTATATCCCGAGTCATGTATAAGCAGGGATCTATGATTTATATGATGTGTATCGTTTTTTTTTTTTTTGCTACTTGTTGTGGAGGGTTTTTTTTTTGTCACCAATGCGTTTAGAATATTGTGCATCCTGGCATCAGCAAGCAGACGATGCTCATTAAAAGCAAACGAGTTAGCAATTCTGTATTTTTTTTTTCATTAATCACAGTTGGATAAATCAGTATCTTAGCCACCCAGGAGATTCTACGCCACCAGCTGCAGCACTACACACATCGCCTGAAAAGATCTTCCTGTTCCTCTGGTGATCCTTTCAGACATCAGGAACGCACGTATGCAGGAACCCTGACTTGGATGCAAAGCTCTCGTAAGACTCCGTGGCTACTACACGCAGACCCTGCTGATGTGTGGCCGGAGTAACACTACAGCCACAGGACTCGGAGAGACACAAAACAAAGTTAAATCAGATTAGACCTCATTAGTGGAACTGTGCCAATTCCCCAGATGTATCCTGACCGAGTCTCTGGGAATTCTCTGCACTGACTCATATGCCAACAAAGACAGATGCGGGCAGAAATAAAGAGAGCTATTGCTCTACAAAACCCTAATTAGAAGAGTCTGAAGGCAACAGAGGTTCAGCCTTGACCACAGGCCCACACGCAACACCATTAACAGTGAAATGCACACAGACACAAGCTTCCCCTTGTGTACAGGCTAGTGTCGGAGGCTTCCAGCTTTAGCAGATGCTCTAATGAGATTTATGGGCGTCGACTTTTCACGTGTCATAAGCCCCTCTCCCATCTGGCCACAAACGGCTCCGGGGCGGCCGCGTGGAGGTCTTGATGCCACATATTTCTGCGCATGGTGAAAAGGGCATGCTCAGTACTTATGGTCCTGGTGGGACCCAGTTTTCCCCTTTACCACTTCAGCCATGTTTTACAATACTATTAAAGCCATTGTGCCTCAGCTGAAGCTGAAACATGGCCTATCGTTTTCCTCCACTTAAAACGTGCTTACTTAGTCATGGCTGTTCAATATGGCACCTTAAATGACCATCATACTTTACTATCTCTTTTGCCATTAGAACACTGGCTGACGCACCGACTGTTCACACACACACACATTTATAAAAATGCATATGAGATTTAAGGGCTAGTAGTGCATCACTGACGTAGGGGTCCCAGTAAACATACTGAATATATTCAGTTATACCAGGGCGCCAGACTGCGACCATTTAGTCGCATTTTAGGACCATTTTTTGAGACAGTGTGACTAAATGTTATGATTAGGAGCATCAGTGTGACTTACAAAAATCATTGCGCATCATGTGAAACACCAAGCGAGAGTGAGAATCAGTGTGTGTGTGCACATGTGTGAACGAGAGACAGAGTGCAAGCGTGTTGGGGCAGATAACCTGAAGTGACATTGCGTGATTTGCAAGGCAACTCGGTGAAAACAAACAGCTGTCAAAAGCAGAGACTACAGGGGGAAAAAAGTATCATGTTCCTCTTACGTTTACACGGGAGTGACATCAGATAGGCAAGCAGGTTGCTGTTCGTTCTCCATGATCTTATCAACAATATGATCTGGTCTGGGCAGGACAAATACTGAATGATGTCCTACCAACAGGAGCGAAGACAATGTGACGGTAACAGCGAGACATTCGCTGTATTCATCTAACATGACGCTAGTTACCTAACGAGAACAACCGTGAGCTTGCTAAATAACACAAAAAAAAAAAAGTTCCATGCTGATTTCACTGGCTCCAACTAATTTCCATTAACCCTATAATGGCTGAAATTCATTCTTTTTTTTTTTTTATTTATGAAGTTAATTTTTATTACCTGGGGGCATTTATTAAGCCGATATAAAATGAGACTAATGCCGACAGAGTGCAGAGAACGCAGACAGCAGTGAAAAAGAAATGTTCATTCAGGTCTCATTTGTTTAGTTATCATATCACCCCATGACTGTATAAATTATTTGAGAGCCGTGTGAATACCAATCAGTTAAGTGATATGTTAGTTACGTAGTAGAGAGGCGGGAGGAGCAAAAACAGGTCAGACCAAGATGGCGGAGACTAAAGGCTACATGTAGCATGAGAACGTTGTGTTGCGTTGCATGTCGATTTAAGTGTGCTGGTGCTCCTAAAATGTTCAGTAAAGAATGCTGCTAGTGGAAAACGTTAGTCTGGAGCACGGACGAGGGTTTGTAGGAATGTGTTTCCAACCCAAAGCTACATTTTTTTGCCTTACATGGTTCCTATTTCTCTAACATTACATGATATTCTTACAATTAAATTGCAATACTATATCAGTGAAGTATCACACAGGGGTCAGCAGTGTAGAAGCCCTGTGGTCACGTTACAGTTCATTCCCCCACCTAGAAGTTCTCTCGTATACGGATATGCACAGACCACTGTTTGAGCTTTTTTACATTTTTCCACAGCAAACATTTCAAATCACACGCTGCAGGCCTTGGTTAAGGAGTGAAATCTTACAATGGTAATATTCAGGGACATGACCGAGCTAATGACTGGGTAACACTGCTCACAGGCTGGCAAAAAAACATCTTCCTGTCATGCAGACAGGAATGACATGACTGATCATAACTGTAGGCGATAATGAGGTATAACATCTCACTCATTTCTATTAAGGAGAATAAAACGCATCCGCATTGCCTGGCTTAATTTCTGAAAAACCTTGGTCAGTTACGATGAACGTAATTAGTGAAAGTGTTTAAAAGACAGAACTCTGAGACTCACCTTTGGTTTCCTGTTCAGCAGCCTGGGAAGAAAGATTAGAAGTGGATTAGGATTAGGATTAGGATGGGCACCAAATTCAAAGCATTGCCTAGGTTGATTTCCAACGTTTTTCATTCTTGATCGATAAATGTAGCATTAATAAACCACAGTAATGTTAACGCGACAACAGTTTTTGACTTTTGTTAAAATATCCAGGAAATAATCCTGCATTGGAAGTTGTTTATGCTAAGCAGGAAGTCCACATTACTTAGTAAAAACTAACGTGAATTTATAGCATGTTCCTAAAAGTTGGCCTCCAGGTGTAAATAATAGAACTCGGTTCAGAACATCGCAAAGGTTAATTAAACCAGAGTACACGCTGCGCGATTTTCAACATCCCTACCCCATGACCATTTTAGATCATGAATCTGTTTTTACAGGAGATTGCTAATACCATGATACTAAACACATATTGCGGTTTGTGCGGAAAACTCCCCGACATCTCAGGCAACCAAAGTTGGTTTGGGAACCAGACTTTACTCTACAAGTCCAGCTCACCGTCTTCCTGACAGACGCGCAAATGAAACAATTACGACCAAGAGTAGGTGCTTCGTCAGCTTACGTTTCCTCGTTGTTTTGCTTGGCAACATGGTAGAATGGCTGACGAAACGGAGGGGTTGGTGTCTAACAAAATTGACCTCAGTTATAAGGAACGACTGAATTTTTACACGATGCACATGGCGCAAACAGCGGTTGTTTGTATAATATGCAAAGGCGAGACGGGCACGCCGAGGAAAATTTGTTTAACCACCAAAGAAAGCATCCGGATAACATGGGAAGCTCATGTGCAACAACAGCAGAGCAGCAGCAACGTACAGAAATGTGTTTAAACAAGGAACTCTTTACGTCAAAACGACTGAGAACCGGAAAACCATCAGAAATGCCGTGACGTTTAATAATACTCATCAAATACGAGGGTTTTAAACAACATCTGACAACAACAGTTGATTCTTGCTATGGCTGACCGAGTCGCAAGTATATAAAACAGATGCAAACGAACATCGAAATAATAAAACATGAATTTTAAAAACGTTAATACTTGATGCGTCGTGAGTTTTGTTTTACGTTCTCACTTGCCTGCGAATCACCTTTTCATTTGTTCTTCTAAATACATTAATTAGTACACTTTAATACATGAACGCAATACTACTGCAGACATTACTGGAGGTGACGCATATATTATTTATTTAACATATTTATATGCTATCCGGAGTTTGCATGTTCTCCTCGTGCATGCGTGGGTTTCCTCCAGGTGCTCCGGTTTCCTCCCACAGTCCAAAGACAT
>JAQQZX010000008.1:14886501-14908428 GCA_030068355.1 Notoglanidium maculatum | reverse complement strand
GGATGGGATCCCTTTTGAGTCTGGTTCCTCTCAATGTTTCTTCCTTTTGCCATCTCAGGGAGTTTTTCCTTGCCGCCGTCGCCACAGGCTTGCTCATTAGGGATAGATAAATGTATAAGTTTATATTCAGAATTTATATACTTTTGTGAAGCTGCTTTGAGAAATGTCTGTTGTTAAAAGCGCTATACAAATAAAATTGAATTGAATTGAAAATACATAGTATACAGATTGAGTGATAAATGTTTGGTACAGGGGGTCCTCGGGTAACGACACAGTTCTGTTCCTACGACAGTGACGTAACCCGAATTTTGGTTGTCGAAATTTTGAAACACACCCCAGTCCAAGTCACTTACTTATCCTGGAAAAGGGCCCAAAAGTCAGCAAATAAAGCAACACAAGCGGAACACTAGTGCTTTTAAAAGTCCAAAATGGCGCAGGTAAGCGTACTGGAGACGCCGACTCACCCACTCGTACGCCGCTCGACTGCGTATTCTTCCGCCACCTGCATCCAAATTAGTTCGCCCGCGTAGTCTGTAAGAACGACACTAACGGCGTAAGCCGAAACACTCACGTCTCAATTTTTAAAATGTTTTATAGCAGTGAGCGTCATGTCATGTCGAAACGTCGTAACCCGAGGACCCTCCGTAATAACTTATCATGTTTAAAGGTCAGATCTATCAGCAGAAATTGAGTATACATTTTATAATGTACTAAGTATGTCTTCATTAGTATATAACTCCAAACCGTTGTGCTTTCACAAGCGTAGAATGAGACCTTTATATCTACAGCCACCTCTACGAAGCTGCCATGCTGCGCTGCTACAGTAGCTCAGAACGGACAAACCCCTAAAGAGCGCCTTCCGTGTTTTCCGTGGCTGTGTGAATTCGTAAGAAAGCACGGGAAGGATGGCAAAGAAGAAGAAAAGAAGACAAGGAAGGAGAAATAAGAGGAATCAGATGATGGCTGGTGCTGGCTAACAAGTTTAAGAACCCGAATATTGAAAAATGGAGGATCATATTTATTATTTCGCAAGGACAAAGCAAAGGAGCGTGAATGTAGGCGCTAGGAAGTATTCTACTGGCACCTGACGGCTACCGTACCGTACGCTCCAACACACACTTGGAAAGAGAGGCGTGAGGGAGCTCTCCACATCTGGTGGTTGAATCCTGCATAGTGGGCGGTTACTTTTTTATTATTATTTGGTATATGCTGATATCGCTATTGTCTGGATAATGGAGCATATTGTGATATGATTTTGAGATCATAACACCTCATTACACCACAGCGGTGAAAAATGCTCTAATCTGATTGGTCAGAAGTTGTTCCTTCAAGTTTCCACCACATGAAAGTCTTCAGGACAGAATATTTTGCACCGTGTGAGTACTAACCACGTTTCATGGATGTTTCGGCAACATTAAACGTAACTATTAAAAGATAAATAGTCCAACCTCATCTCTAATTCTATCCGTCTGAATCGGCACAGATTCAGCTTCATCTTTGACATTAAGTAAAAATGTTTAAAAACCCGTTTTCTACAAATAAAACTAAGAAATCTTAACATTTGTGTCATATGTAAAAGCTGAACCTGCCGGCACAGTGAAAAGAATAAACTTAAAAACAACAAAAATGCCAATTTTTATAACCAAATGGACCTCGTGCACAAATGATTTGACTTTGACACGCGGCCTCGTTTCTTTCTGTCTGATTTACTTTTAGTGAGTTTTCTTATTTTTGGCTCTTTTTTTTTTGCTGGAGCAAAAAAAAAAAAAAAAAAAAAAAAAAAAAAAAAAACCAAAAACAAAGCAACGAATCGGTTTCTTGTTTGTTGAATCCATACAGCTTTAGGGCAATGCTGTAAAAAGCCTGAGTTAACATGAATAGTTTAATCATTTTGCTTACATTAACCTTGCAACATGAACCGCAAAACAACGTTGGTATGGTAAGTTTTCCTTAAGAGGTAGTATGATCAGTGCTCTTGTGCAACAACATAGGAATGGGAAAAACCCCCTGTGAAAAACAAGAAAATTCTTAAAAACACGAAAAGCTGAAAAACAAAAACAAGTCTAAAACATTTTTACTTCAAATTCATTCTCTCTCCCTCTCTCCCTCTCTCATGCATCACATTTCAGCTGTAGATATAAAGAAACCACGAGATAAGATTATCTCTCTATCAAGCCCTTTCAATCTTGGGAACGTCTCCGATAGAACGAGTCTAGAGAAGATAAACTGACCCCGTGGGGAAATTCAATTGTTCCAATATCGTCCGCTTTAAGAGCTAACTTCCCCTGTACGATTTCATTCACAAGTTTAATGACGACTAATCCCACTGCACGGAAAACAATTAAAACTTCACACGGTGTTGCACTGGAGTCATCACTGGAGAATTTGAACACATGCGTACGCTTAATTAAACGGCTTGAACCGAAAATGAAATTGTCTTTATTAAAAAGGAAAGCAAGAAGTAATGTTTGACTAATGTGTCTGAAATCTGGGGAAAAGCATGTTGGAGTGGAACCATGCACCACTGCAAACTGAAGTAGGAAACGTTCGAGTGTCTACAGCGCACAGTTTCATCCCGTGGTAATGACCGGAAAATGGCGTACATTTGAGCACCTCCATCGGTATCTACCAAGTAAAATACGACGGAGCGCAAAGAGCGTTTTATTATTTTTGTATATACAGTGAAAGATAGGACGCTGCTGTAGGCCTTTTCAAAAATATTGCCATTTTATTCCTCTTTCAGATTCTTTTCTAACAAACATGTCGATGTCATCTTTCAAGCACACACCAGGAAAAGACTTTCCTTGTGCGAGACAGGGGACGTGGACAGGGCCGAACAGTGGACGGTTGAAAGCGGACGAGTCATTCCAGATTCACATGCTGATTGGATCACCTGACGTGTTTAAGTTGGTGGACACTTGGTGTATTTCTGAGCGATAAGCTGTAGTTGGCAGGTCTACTTATGGTAACAGTTTTCCAAAACACTAATTAGATCACTAAAAGGCCCTTCCAGGTCAAAGCATAAATGAGGTGAAACAAACCTACAAATACCCGCGTTCACTTGAGTGAGCCTGAACAAGAAAAGGCAGAGAGAAATCTGTTCTCTGAGGCTTTTACAGTACCGAGTGCTGAGGCAGCTGCATCATTACAAAGACCGGACACGGCCAGGCTGGCGTTCACCACCAACCACACCGAGTCCAGTCTGAATAACGATGCTGCTACTTCAGCGCTCGGCACCGTTAAGGAAACCAGCGACCACTCCTACTCTGTCAGTGAAGGCCACTGAGCCGCAGGCTACTCTTGCTTCAGTTCATGTCCAGACTGCTTTCGCAGGTCTTTTGTCCCCAGCAGACATCAGCCCGCACACCACCGCCCTTATCCGAGGGGGAATATAAATTAGAATTGAAGCTCATTTTGTCTTTAGGAATCCAGACCCTTCACCAGTACTATTACGTACATACGTGTTCTGGTCAGAAGGTGTTGATTCATTTTCTAGAACAGCAGCTTCGAAGTCTCCGAGTTGTGTTTGTCTTTGACACACTGGTGCTACTACCATTGTTTCTATAGCAACGGCTCATTCGCATGCGATGTGCATGGTGGACTCTTCGCATAATCCGAGTTTAATGATAAACCAATTTAAAATGTGCTCTTATGTAAAAGCATTGATATGGCGAAGCTTTTGATAAGGAGACTAGCCACAACATTAAGTTTGCAACTGTAAATTGATAAAAAGCACATACTCTTTAATTAAGGGTAATTGTTTGCAAAGTGCTGCTTTATAAGAGGAATACAATATGGCAGGGTGTGCTGTTATTGGGAAATAAATCTAATTTGGGCTGGTAAAAGTAACTCTCTTTGGGCTGCATCGCACCACGCCACAGTTGCCTATTTTCCCATGACGGCACATCCCAACATGGTTCATGGCTTACTTATAATTCGCTACTGGTACAATTAATATCACAAGTCTGGTAGTTTGCGATCACCTGACAAAGCGATGACTTTCACAGGCACATGATAATGCGTAACTGCTTAATAAATATTTTTACAGCACTTGCAAAATCCAAACCTTAATAAAACAGCAAATGACGGCGCGATCTTGGTGGTTACAGCGATCTGTGGGAACTTCAGATGAATCTGTGAATTGCAGAGGGGTTTTTTTTTTTTGTATTTTTCCACATTTATTTAACACTCTGGAACAGTTCTTGGTTGTGTTACAGCTGGATAAAATGTATATACACATTAAATACAGTCTTTCACAATGAAATAACTGCAGAAGCTATCCTGATCTGATTCATTTTGCAGCCCATGTGCTCTCAGCACTGGCGCACTCACCAAGCCACGGGCATGAGCACAGCCACCATGGCTGTAGCATTAGTCTGTAACTGTACTGGTACTTCCTGAAGCCACAATCATCACAAATGACGATGAGAGACATTAATTAAGATTAAAACAAAAGTATTTTTTCCTTGCTTGCCACTTTATACTCGTTTCCAAGCAGCTGTTTGGAACATTTCTGTAACTAAACCGTATCGACGGGCGAGAGGCGAGAAGACGAGGAGCACGGTGCAAGCACACAAGATGGAGGAGATGGAAAGGGGATGGTGGAGGAGGGGTGGATTCTCTCTGGGCACAAAGCCAAAAATGCCAGCGCTACAACACAAACAAGAGTGCAGCAAACCCCAGGGAGCCCAGCGACTAGCAACAGCAGTGCTCGGAGGAAGAAATCTGCAGCTCCTCCGTCCGAGAGGAACGTTATTTAGCCATTGCTTCCATTTCATCTGTGAAGAGTAAAGCGGACGCACCATCCAACCTCGGGGAACCTAAAATACTCTCTCTCCAACTCGCACATGAAAACGAGCAAAGGCAGAGGACAGGACAGTGCCAAGAGTGTAAGCAAAACAGCTGTGGGATCAAGCATGAGCGCCAGCAAGAACGACATGAACTGACGCTTAGAATTACCATTTTAAATATGGCCGATTTCAGAAACCTTCTTTTTTTCGGTAGAGGTAAAACATGCGGTCATGTAAAGAAGAACTGATCCAGTAGGACCAACAGGGCGGTTTTATACGCGAGGCAGCTAAAACGGCACACGCTGATTGATTCTCTGTTGTATCGGCCCTGCTAACTTGAATTTCCAAGGAGCCACTAATAAAAAGCACCTTCACAAGCGTTTCCAATTTATTGCCTTCAAAGTCCACACAAACATCCTTCACAAAGGTCTCGGTCATTACACTCACATCTCTTAGGGTGTTTAAAGGCCGAACTAATAAAACGCACGGCGTGAAACAGCCGAGTCCTAGCATTAGAAGTGAACTTGTATGACGGCATTTAACTACAATTAGGCAATCGGCATGGCGTTAATTCGAAGAAATGGCAAACGACTCGGGAAACATGCGTGGCCCAGCTCATGACTTTCAAACATTAACGGCGCACAGTACAGCTAATGCTTCGAGTTATCTCATGGCAAATACACTATATGGTCGAAAAACCAAACCTAAAGGTTTGGTGATGCCACGGCCACCCATGGTCAGGAGCTCGGAGAGGTCTGGCCTGTGCTCTCAGGGAGGGGGGGGTGGCTTACCCTCTCTAACCGATCACTGCGAGCTCATGCGCTCTGAAGGGGACGGATAGCGCTGTCGTCAGAGTGTGTTACGCCACTGCAAGCAGTTTGAAAAGATGCATCTGGCACGTCCAACACACGTCTCGGAGGAAGCGCATGATCGCCTCACCTTTCCTGGCTGGTGGTGTCGAGACAGGTGAGAGAACTGGATATGACCAAATTAGGGAGGGGGGAAAATGGTGTTCAGTGGCTGAAAACGCTGTACTTCTTTTTTTTTTTTGACGCATTATGAAGAAAAAAAAATCACTACTTAAAATTCAGCGTTGGTTTGGTGTACAGGTTCCCCTTTTTCTGTTGGATGGTTACATTGGAATTCACGTACTTGCCCGGCCTACAAGTTCAAGGCGCGGCACCCATTGTGTTTTACATTTCATGTAGTGCGGAGTCATGTGTCTGACCTACAACTAGGGTCTTGAGTCTGGTGCATCAAGAACGGCCACAGTCGTTCATCATTCAGTGAATACCCCGGTGCAGGGGAAACGGGGTTTTTCCACCTTTCCTAGTGCGCAAGACCGTTACACGACACGGCAGCTATTTTTATTAATAATAATTCATAACTAATTTATTATTAATAAGTGATTGCATTTTGTTGAATTGATTATTGGCTGAAAAGAAGAGTGCCACCTTACCTACGGGAAGATCGACTGAGTGAGAGAAACGGAGCCATGGTGATTTAGCTTGACTGAAATTAAGTGCATGAGTTCAGACAAAGCACATTCAAAAGCCTGCGTTCAAAAGTACAAACAGCCCCCTTTCAGCACACTTTTAATTATACCTGGACTTTAACTTGAACAGAATGTAATGTGGACTGAACGCCATCAGGTGCCTTCAGACCAAACAGTTCTAGGGACGTATTGAGAGGGACTACCCCCCGGGGAGAACTACACGCCTTTAAGGGCCTTTCTTCTGTTTGCATTCACACCACCAGTGGGAACGCTGACGTGATGTAAGCTGCATCAAAAGCTCGATAAAGTCTGAACTTCAATGTCACTCCATTCATCCGTGCGTTTTTCTTTCATTTTTAATGGTAATGGTAAGAGCTGCTGTTTGCATAGCTAGCGTTGGCTTGGCTGTTCAATATGAAGATTTTCTATACAGACTAGGCCTTATCTGGCGATTAGGAATTCCACTAGTGATGATTTCGGGCACGTCGCGTATTCACCTCTCACACCGCGCTTCCTCTGTGTTCACGTTTCTATCATACGGATTTGTCAGAATAAAGAGACAGGCAGCACACACGCATTTCTGTTTGAATCACACCCTTTTTTTCCCTTTTAGTTTCACTTTAGTTTGCGACCACTCCACCTCAGGTTTCATCTCATCTCATCTGTGAGCCAGCGCATGCTGCGTGTGGATTCTTTATTAGCGAGCGCATCCGTATTATCCTGTTAGAGTAATGAACACTGACTGACAAATAAAAACGGCTGTGCAACTAGAAGACTCTCACTACACTTATGTCTGGACCATTCACCGTACACGCACACGTCCTATTGTGCGGGAAAAGTAGTACCTAAAAACAGCGTTCTAAGAATTAGAATCATTCTCAGTTCCTGTGGTGAGAACAATCAAAAAATAGGGCTACTTCCTCCAACAGTTCTAAGAACTATGTAAAGTTCCTCAGGTCTGAAAGCGCATGATTGATCTACACTGTAATTCACGGTACATTACTGAATTTATAAATGATGAACACGTCTTGTGGTTATTAGCCGTATGTTTGGTTGTGGTTCTAAAGTTTGTAAATGCGTGTTCCTGTGACGAGGGTACTTCTCATGGCAGGGGTGCTGAATATGACATAACGCCAGCTTGCGAATTAGCAGATCTTGCAGCCAGGCTGCAAGACCGCTCATGAGCTTCTGGGGATTTGTGACATTTAACATTAAACTTGTGCAAAGTGTATGCCTTCAGCCCAAAAAAAGATCGTCTGGGTACAGGGGTGGATTTCTTCGTCTATTTATCGTTTTATATCGTGACATTATCCTTTAAAACACTTTTTAACCTTGCGGTCTGAGCCGTCTCCATGTGTGCTGTGTCTCACTGCAGCATTTCATTTTTCTAATGAGGTGTTGGTTGAGGAAAAAGATGAGAAAGGATTTCACCCATCCATATTTGGATGCTGAAAAACTATTCATTGGCACCTGACGATGATTCAGATCATTATAAGCACTTTGAATGCTCTACCTCAGGCATGTGAAATGTTGATGCGTGAAACTTGCAGGTTCTGACCGCAAAGAATAGTTTGAAACCACAATGAACCATCTGGTTTCTTCAACTTTCACTCAGGAACATAAATCAGCCTCTTTGACATGTCTCGTGATAATTAGTGATATCGACCGATATGAGAATTGTGACGACTTCCTTTTGCCATGTCGCCCAGCCCTACCTTGACCTTGACATCGAAAGCGACACATGACGCACATCGTGCTACGAGGAGACAGCTTTGGACTGGACTTCTTATTTTCCCCAGTGTAGTCAGTGTCTCCAAAGAAAATGCCGTCTGTCGTCCATGAATGCTAATTACTCCATCTAGTAATAACGCTGGTCAGCTGGGTAATAGATGGATGGATGAATGGACCAAGCACAAAGACTGCGTTTTGAAAAGGCCAATAGGAAGTCAGGTTAATTTGCATTCTCTAGTTGTTTAACCCATTTATCTAGGCAAAAACAGTCCGACTCAAATGAGCAAGATAAACAACGGAGTAGCAAGCGAGCGTCTGCAGCCAAGTGTCCGCCCAACCAGCATCCTGAGCTTCTCATAAAGCTGAAAAGTCAAAAGCTCGGCTAATAACAGCTATACGCTGGGAAGGGCTGCACTAGCTGGAACAGTTTTTACCTCAGGCGCTCGTTCGTTGTGTAGTGACTCATCGCTCTACTTCTTTTTTGCAAATGCCGTCGCAAATTAATGACTGAATTTTTTTTTTTTTTGATAGGTTACTGTCAAGGAAGCATTTAATTAAAAAAAAAAAAAAAAAAGCGGATTTCAAAACAGGAAACAGGAAAGAAGTGCTACACTGCCGGTATAACCGATGCTGCTCGCGGTATGCGCGTGTGATCCTCGCTGTTTGAGGGACGCAGGTGTCTTGACGCCCGCAAACAAACCTTTCGATCACGAAAGCATAGATTTCAAAAGCATTGTACTTTATTTGTTATCTAGGGACTGTTAAACTGTAGGTGGGATCGTTAACGCGTTATTTTTGTCTTTTTTCACTTTCCAGTGGTGTTCGCACCATGGTGCGGTGTCGTTCGAGGTGAACACATTGCAACAGATTACTCTGAACATCATCTCTATACTTCAACTGTTTTCATGTGGTTTTGCAACTATCGTGATTTTGTTCCATATACGAGAGTGAGTCAAATGAAAACCTTGAACCTGCAACATATACGAGAATTGAATCGAATGTTTTTCTGGAACAATCTGGACTCTTAGGCAACGCTCGAACGCTTGCACTGTGCAACAAACAGATTATGACAAAAATGATCCCCTTTTGGCGAAGCTACTTGCAATCAACGATGCAAAATAAAATGGCTTTTTTGTTCGACTCACACCGGGATTGAACTTTGCTATAGTGAAGAATTCCCTTAATGGCACCAGGAAAAACATTTTTGACAAGTCTATGAAAGTTGGAGCAAAAGTTAGTTAGTCATTATTTGCAGTTCAAGCGTGCACGACTCCCGCGGTGGAGAGATGGAGGGACTTTCCTTCCTTACACCATTCACAATTCAGGAACTGCTTGAAGGACAGTAAGGGTAAAGTAAAGGCCGTGTTCTGAATAAAACAGTTTTGTCCACTGTAGCGCAGGTGAAACGTGAACAGGGCTGAATTTCAAAACTGAAATGTGGCTTTCTCAGAAGGTTAATGGATTCAGGACGCTGAAATGAGAGGATTGATTTTAGGTGCCTTCTCACTATTCAGACGTGCATCTGGTTAATAGCCGACTGTCCAGTGGTCAGACTTTTTACCCCTCTGATTCCAAGACAGCCCCACCCGTGAAGATTTAGATGGGATTTCCATATGCTAAACTACTCAAAGTCGACAACAGAGACACAGAACTAGATTTCGTCTCATGTCCTGAAGGATATACCAGCAGGAGAAAAAAAAAAAAAAAAAAAAAAAAAATAATAATAATAAAAAAAAAATATATATATATATTTATAAAAGCGGATTTATGCTGGCTGAAAAAAGTTTTCTCCGTTCTACTGATGTTTCTCTCGTCTACCGTCATCTCTAAAGTTGGGCAGTGAATCAAAGTTCATTTGATTAAATGTTAGAGTTACATTGATTTTGGTGGGGAATGATAATGTAAAGATCATTAGAACATAGGTCATAAATAACCTGTATATATGAATGGAATTCAGCTGGGAAACAGGAAGCGATGGCGCTGCCCATGGTGTTGTAACGGACTTGTCTGTCAGTCTTTCCCAGAATACACTTGTCAGTATGTGTGGCAGAGCATTGTGTTAACATCCATGAAAAAACAGTGTGATATTTGATTTAAAAAAAAAAAACCCAAAAAAACCAACATCTCGCTTTTATTCAGTAGTAATGAAGCGGTGTCGTTTGCGATTAAGCAAATTTGCTTTGGGTTTTGTTGCTTGCTCAGCACGGGAACATCAAATACCACATTATAGAAACACCGAGGTTTGTTTTTTTTAACTATATTATATATTGTGATGTACATTTTCACCACCCTACAAGTTGCTCAACACTGATCTCTGCTTGCGCCTAGATGTTAACTATGCTCAGTACTATATAACCAACACTTCATACACACGTTCCCACTACAGCGTCATAAACAAGGTGAGGCTTTTCGTGCCGTTTTATTCCATGGTCTTACCTTTGTAAACTGGTCGCGTGCTCCTACGTACTATTCCCACCTACACACTAAAACAAACGACTGTGTAAACTGTGCATCTGGCAGCATGTTGTGCGTTTCCTACTAAACTACCTCGTCGGCAACAGTATCGTTCTTTTTAAACAGCAACATTCACATGTATTAAGCTCCAGCACAGTGCGCATGGCCACAACAATGCTGCTTAGGCGGTGTAAGAGCATGCAGTGCAAGCGCGTTGTATGGTAATCTGAGCATTATGTGCCCTCTTTTTGTCTGGGTCTCCCAATAGCCTCTTTCACCGCCAGAGAATACGCGGTTTCTTTAATACGCTTGCATGCTGACGGGGGGCCCAGAGCCTGCGAGGGGGCAGAATCTGCTCTCCAAAATTAGCAACTACTGCAGCACACTAGCCAACCGTGAGGCCAGGGGGCTCACACAGGGAACAAGCGTGTCAGCGGGTTGTACAGAGTCCGGGACACATTACCCACAAGGCATCTGTTAACCCCACACAAGCCAGGAGTAAATAACAGTAAGAGGGAAACAATCAGTACTGATAAAATCTCACATCAGCTGATCCTGCCAGCATGACTGTCCTCCATCCCTCTCCATAACTAGTGTGTGTGTGTGTGAGTGTGAGAACACCTACTAGTGTGTCTGTAACTAATTTAATGCCAAATGTATCCAAACATTTATCTAACCACTCTAACAGTGGCTCTCTAAATTTTTGTACCCAAGCACTGCTTTAACAGTAAATTAAGATCCACGGAAAGCCTTCAGTACACGTGTTACATGAACATTATAATTTTTTTTAAAAACCTTAGCAAAAGTATGTTTATTTCACCGTTTTCCACCCCCAGCCATGGCATTGTATTGTCTAAAACTCAGACAATTTGAAAGAAGGCTGAAGCTTTGCCCACTCGGTCAGATCGCATCATGTCAAATGATGAAACTGCAAACTAAAAAGCAAGTAATGAAAACGTGTGAATTTCGCAAATATCACAAAGTTCTTACGCTCGCATGAGGTGACTTTCCAGATGATCTGATGAAACAATATTTCACGAAATTGAAACGGGGACACGTTTTCACATTCAAGTCACATGACATGATGAGCAAATGGTACCTTTTTGGGGGGGGAAAAACAAAAAAAACAAAAAAACAAAGCGTGCTCTGTAAGACCTATCGCGAGAGGAGAAACCCCAGCTTTATTCATATAACATCACTCGGCGGAAATAGTCCTTTTTGTCACACTTTTTTAAATATCGCTTCCATTTTGAGCAAAACTGCAATGGAAACCCGTCTAACATGCCATGCAGTACTGTGCGCAAGTCTTAGTTATTTGTTTTCGTCCAAATTTTGTTAAAGCTCAGTTCTGCAATATTGAGTCAGTACGAAAACGGTTTAGATTTCCAAACATTCCTTTTCCAACCAAAAAAAGCAAGACGTTTGTGTATCAGTAAAGTACGTAACGTCACTTAACAGACAACTTTTCAGACAAAGAAACAGAACGAAGGCTGCGGGGCTTTGCATGCAAAAGAGACGCAAGGGCAAAAGTCAAAGTCTCCAAGATGCTCAGTAAAACTTACCAGCTAATTTCCTTACAAAACTTCACAAAGTGTACCTGAGACTACTGATGTTTTTTGGGCGAAGCAATGGGTTGTCACACCAAACATTAAGATAAGATAAGATAAGATAAACCTTTATTAGTCCCACAAGTGGGAAATTTGGCAGAAAGTGGACAGAAACAAAGAGCAGCAAAAATTAAAAACAATAGAGTAGAATAAAGTATAATAAAAATACAAATGTACACTCCAGGCACACAATGGAGTGACACAAAGCTAAGCTTGCTCAGTTTATTACTTTATAGTATTTTTTTAATGCAGAAACATTTACTTGCATTATTTCTGAAGGCATCTTTGCTTTACAAAGTCTAGATTTGATTAATAATTAATTAATATTTGATAAATATTTCTTTCTGAAAACGTTCCAACAGAGAAAATATTCATATATATAATCTGATCTATTCTGTCGTATAAAACAAACAAACAAACCCCACTATTCACCTGTAGTGTTTTGCCTCATGCAGTCACCCATGCGAGTGCGGATGTGGTATTGACATTGTCTGCAGCTTGCATTTACAATTTTCAAACGTGTTTACAGTTGTGACGTCTGAGGTGAAATGATGACGTAAGCTACAACCGGGCACAGACAATCAAAGATAATCAAGTCAATACGGGCTGCAAGGTTTCTTTTAGCATGGAATGTTTTCCTCTGCGGCATTCCAAGCGCACTGAACAGGAAATATGTAGAAGAAATGAGCGCTCAAGAAAACAACCGACTCGTGCATTTAATAACAGGAAAATAAATACAGGGCATTTAAACAGCCGTGATGTTGACAAATGAGACGGTAAAACAAGCAGGCGTGCTTGTGCCAAACCGATATACTCCATGCGATAACCACTAGTTTAATCCTTTTTTGCTGTCCACAAACAGGCTGTCAAAACAACACTTCGAGTCCTTCATTTGTTCACCAAACACAAATAATCCAGCACGCGCACCCGTATTTTAAATAGCTTTTTAAAATGAACCAGTCGCTCAACAGCCTAACATGCAGGGCTGAATGTGTCATTATGTCCGTTTTGGATTCCCCAAGCCTTACCTTACATCGCACGTCCACGCAATGGCGGTTTTCTGCTGAAAGGTGTTTTTCCTGCTCCGGAGATGTGCTCTGTACCGCACTGACACTTCAGCGACTCTGGCGCAGCTCGCAATACGGTCCAATAGAAACACCGCAGTCAAAACAGCTAGCTTGGCTTTTCCCGTTCAGGAATTTTTGCAGGGGAAAAGAAAAAAACAAACAAACAAGACACAACAAAACCACCCGTGCAAACAGAGGACACGACGGCTTTTGCTTTCGAGCACGCAAACGAATAGCTCAGCGCTTGCGTTCGGCGCGTGCAGCAGCTACACCGCCACACCGCGCGCTTTGCGCTTTTTCAATGACGTGTTCATACCGACAAGGCGATAAAAGTGCAAAACGGGGGGAAATGTTTTCAGCGTGCATTTGTCTCGCTAACACGCATGCAATCGAGTCCACACGAGTACGTGCTCTGAGTGGAGAGAAACTCCGAGATGTCCATTTAAATTACTCTGTAGTGACATAAGGCGTTTACTGGGTTTTCGTTTGCGGTCCTCCAGCAGCCATTTTGTCGAAACTGACAACAGCAGCTCACTGCAAACAGGAAGTGCCCTATTCCCCGGCGGCGTGTCACGTGACCTCGCGGCTCAAAACAAGCCAAATAACAGTAGTCCCGCCTTCTCGATACTATGGTAACGGGGTTTACTAGCTTCTGCTGAGCCATGTCAGTGCATCTCGCTTTCTCTACCTTCATCTCTCCTGCATATCCTGTTTTGATAAACACTGACACGTTTCTTCCTCACAAAAGCAATTCCAGCGTGCACCAAGCACAAGCTGCAGCTTCCATTTTGGCCATATTAGCCGAAATCTGTTCCCCAGCAGAGGACGCAATTTCGAAATAAGAATGGCCCCTACTGTAATTATTTTCAATTATTTCACTAACTCATTTTAGTAACTCGTTTATCTTGGTCTGGGAGCATCCACAGCCTATCCTGGAAACACTGGTTGTAAGGCAGGGATTGAACTCTCTGGATGGGATGCCAGTCCATTGCAGGGAACAAACATTTGCTCATCCATTCCAAGGGGTAATTTATCTTAGCCAGTCCACCTATTGGCATGTTTTGGGAGGCGGATGGAAATCACAGAACCCGAAGGAAACCAACACGGACACGGTGAGAACATGCACAAGAACTCACCTCTGTTACTATAAACAGTAACCCAAGCTCAGGATCAAATCAGGGACCGAGGAGCTTTGAAGCATCACCTCTACCCGCTGTTCCACCATTCCACCATTTTCAATGTTTGTAAATATTGATTGTCATCGATGCAAATAAAAAAAACATAATATTTCAAAATAAACATCATTCTGCTTATGGCAATGAGTATATTTAATGCGTAATGATTACTACCCCAAGTTTAGCATGCTGTATAAACTAAACTCAATAAGACAAAGAATGTTAATCATGGTCAGCAATCTTAGTCTGCTACAACATCATCCTCAAAGTCTGTATAGCAAAATGTACTGAAAGTAGCCTATTTTAGTATAGCCACAATGTGGTATGGGCCAGTGGTTATTATTTGGTAACCAGATTTGGTTACCAGATAAGGTCCACATATAAGCACATATTTGCTTTCCCAATGATGAGCTAATGCATGCTCTAATTCGAAGGACATCAAAAAATAATATATATTTACAGCCACAAAGTCATATATAAAAACCCGTAATTATGGTAGTAATTAAGAATTAAGATCTTGTTAATCCATTATGTTAATAAAGGATTAACAAAGGGCATTTACAATATGAAGGATGTGTTTGGAAACAATACAGGTTAAGCCAATTTACAGGCTATAATACACTTTTTCTAGGTCCCTATTTAAATGTAAGCAAATTAGTGATATTGACCTTGTTAACTCCTTTGTACAAAAGGTCAGATTTTCCTTATGCCTAATGTCTTCTTATGTGTTCAGCATGTGTTCAGAGCATGTGTTCAGATGGGACTCCAGAGGATTTGATCTGAAATGGATCATAAGAATTTGTACTTGCCATGCCAGCTCATTTGCATGATGTCCATCAATCCATCTTTCCATTACCCATACTCCTTAACTGTCCAGGTTACGGGGAAGCTGGAGCCAATCCCAGCTGACTTCGACCAAGAGGGGTACAACCTAGACAATTCAATTCAATTCAGTTTTATTTGTATAGCGCTTTTAACAACAGACATTGTCACAAAGCAGCTTCACAAAAGTACATAAATTCTGAATATAAACTTATGAATCTATACATTTATCTATATATATCCCTAATGAGCAAGCCTGTGGCGACGGCGGCAAGGAAAAACTCCCTGAGATGGCAAATGGAAGAAACCTTGAGAGGAACCAGACTCAAAAGGGATCCCATCCTCATTTGGGTTATACTGTATAGTGCAATTACAACTAACACACTTTAATACTAGGGTCAAGTTTTAGAGTGCAAGACGTGTTCGTGGTGATTCGAGTCGTATGCCATTGTAGCAGAACCGCTCATGTCACAGCAGTTCAAAGGCATCATCACAGTTCTAGGTGCATGTTGGGGCAGCTTATATGGTGCCATATTTAACAGGAGAAAGTGGTTTCCAAGTGATGACTCCAACCAGGAGTAGGACACCGGGATGTGTCAGGCAGGCCCGGAAAGCAAAAGGGGTCAGGATCACTGGATTCCAGGTCGCCAAACTTTCACAGGGCTATCACAGAGAAGAACAACCACCCACATTCACATTCACACCTATGGGCAGAAAATCATGGTGGATTCCTTACATAAATGTGAGATATGTATGTAAACATCTCTTTACAGAAAGCAACAACATATCAAAAATCATATATCTTTTCTTTGTCAAATAACACATTTAACACAATTTAACACAAGTGCCTTAGATTAAGTGGATATTCAGCCATACAAGTCCCTGAGAGTGAGGTGTTGCTATAGAAACTATAAGCCTATGATTTGAATTATAGCTGACACTGCTGCCAGAGGTGTGCTCTTTTAGAAAATGTATCAACACCTTCTAATCAACTTGATTATAGAATTAAAAAAACATTGTGGTACAAACCCAAATCATGGCTTGATGGCTTTTGTACTGCAGAACAGAATTAAGTTTGGAACAAAAATTAGTGACAAATTTGTCCACAAAAAGCAAAATTCAAAAAATCAAACTAAGACGGATATATCTTTTTCTTACTAGTACGGATCTACCTCTGACAGTCAGACTATACAAATTAGTCAAGGGTTTGCTGAATTTTTTTCAGGGTAGTTAAAGGACAAAGCCTTGTGGGTAAAGACCAGGTGACAGGTCTTCAGAAGACTAATTATTAAGTAACAATCTGCCCTCGTATCATCTGCATATGGATTATAGCCCCGGTATGAATTAAAAAAGAGAGCAAAAACACAATTACTCATATGGCAGGTATAGAGGCATGGAGCTTATGGTAATTAAATTTGCCTGTCATCGTAATTCAGATCCATAATTCATTGGCATTGACTTTGCAGCTCTGAAGCCCAAGCTGCAGCAGGCTGTTAAATGTCACCTCAGGAAAGAGGCTTCACTCCAAGTGCTGAATTGAGTGGGAATCTCCCTCCTCTCTATTGATTAAGGTCAACAGGAGTCAGACTAAAGAAGTATGAGATTTAGTCACTACAGAGCACATGACATTTGGCCTCGAGGCACAAAGTTAAAAGCTCACCATAAACTGTATCAGTGCTTGTGCTTTGGCAGTGACGTAACTCAATAGGATCATTGTTTATGTATAAGCCAGTAGATTTTTCACTGTTGTGTTGGTAGTTCACAGGGCCAGCTTGTACAAAAGGGCTAAACCCTCTTTATTTTTCAAAGAATAAACACCTTTAAAAATGATCTTATTTGCTGTTAAAAATACCTTCTTTTTCACTTTTGTTGGAAATCAGAAACAATAGCACCACCCAACAGTCATAAGTAAAAAATACACACAATATAACACAGAGAGGTTTAGGGTGGTTTCTTTCTAGCCCAGAGTGTATGCACTGATTGAAATGGCACTAGATTTTGTGTACTATATTTTGTACTATTTTTTAAGCATCCCATTAAATATTGTGATGTGTCATCACAGGAAGTTTTTGTGTGTGTATATGAGACTCATCTTACGCTGTATACAGTCTGAAAATAAAGTAAATACTGAAGTACAAACAACATAACAGTAGATCATCTAGTGGTATTAAACAGCTCCACTTGGAATATTATAGGGCTGGATAAAGGACTGAGCCAGTGATTTACTGTGCGGCATGTACATGTCTGTGTGTGTGTGTGTGTGTGTGTGTGTGTGTGTGTGTACATGAAGTGGGGGGCGGGCTGTTATGACTGGCAGGCCAGTATAATAGGTTGGGCATCTCATGCTTGGATTTATTTCCCCTGAGGCTGGAAAGGAGGGTGAGGGCAGAAAGAGTGGGGTGAGGCAGGCAGCAACAAATACCTCCATCTGATTGGATGGCTGATGATAAAATTAGGCACTTGCTCTGCCTTCTTCTCTCACTGGACTGCTTCTGCACCATATAACAGAATGGAATTAGTGAGAAAGATTTGATTTCACTGGCACAAAAAGATTATGATATTCACATTTCTTAAGTATTCTACAGAAATTCAAATTTGACCTAATGCTTTGGGAAACATGCATGGAAAACTAGCTCATTGGTGTGAGAATCAGTAATATGTGCTTTAGCCATAATGGAAGTTTCTAGTTGTTGAATAAACAGAACCAATAAAAAATGCTTATCTGATTAAGCATGGTATGTAATAGGAAGATTGCTGTTAATTGGTTAATTGGATTACTTGTGTCCCGTTGATTAATTATAGAGTGTTTGTCATCAATCAAGTTAAATGTGGTGATACCTGTGTAAGATTATTGTTCCGGGAGAATTTTTTCATGCACAGATGAAAACCAACCTTTTGTATTTAGTAACTCTAAATCCCAGTAAATTCAGCTTTTTTGCAATGCTCAGCTATTTTGGATTTGGAAAATAATTAGTCTTAATGCTTAATTAGTTTTCATACACTTACATACACACTCACAGACATATGCATCCCCATTGACTAAGCATTAGACCGCTGTGTTTGAAAAGCCATATAGAGAGGTTAATCAGATTTACAACACACATAAACATAATTGGTTGCCTTTATGGATTCAAATTAGCAATTTACTATAACAGCCAGTGTTTGCTCCTCATCAAAACCCTGGGAGTTAGCTGATGTAATGGTGAAGATAAGAACCCCACAGAGTCAATCAACCTTCCTATTAATCCAGTGAAGGTGGAGTGTATACAAGCACCTTCCTATTCTTCTTCTTTTTTTTTTCTTTTTTTTTAGTTTTTTTTCTTTAATCACAGCCATCCAAACCAAAATAATTTCTCTCCTAGTTATTTTGTTTGTCCTTTAAAGTTAAATAAAATTTTAAAAAGCCTTGCACAATATCATAGTGAATTACTACTTAGCTAGTTTAGAGTAAAGCATGCCAATCCATACTCATTTTCAGACTCTACTGAGGTATGAGTTTAACATGGGAATGCAGCTCACAGGTCATTATCAGCCTAGGAAATCCTCCAGACGCTGCTGTAGACATAACATGCCGCATTCAAAGAAGTCCGATCATAAGAAATGCTCTGTTGATGGACATAAGCTTTCACACTGTGCAGTCTCATTTCCAGAATGAATAATTTTTGCCTCAGCCTCCATGTTGTACACACTAGTGCATTTTAAGATTTTGTACATCCTTTAATAGAGTAATATGATCCACAGATAAACCGATTTATTCATTTTCATCATTATCCCAAAAAGACATTAAAGCTAGAAATGTAATTTGTAGCCAGTATATGTTTGCTAATTTAGATGCAGTTTGACATGGTCTTGCTGTTGTTTATTAGAATTTAAGTGCACTAAAAACACCTAAAATAGTGACATCCTGAATCACTTTTTGCTTTACTTATGAAATATGTAATAAAATTTAATAGTTGTGCAACCCTGAGTGTGAGCATCTCTATGTGTGCTAATCATACCCTTGGCTTCCAGACTTGTCCATAACTACTTTATTGGCTGCTATTTCACATGGCAAAGCTGAGCTTGAATTCTTTGAACACCAGCGCACCATATCAGACTGTAATAACCTGTTTGAGGTGAGGCCTGGCTGGCAGTAATTCCCTGTTAGATGTGTTAGATTATAGACAGAGAGAAGGGACATGACCTTGATTCCCCTAATCAATAGTCTCATATGCTGACATGGGGGAGGGATGGGGTTCAGTCTGAAAGCCTTTCCTCGCTATTTCTTATTCATTAGGCTGCACTGACTGAGGTAGATGAAGAGCATTGTAGACATGAATGAGGAAAGATGGGGTGTGGTAGATAGTGGTTTGTACAAATGAAAACCTAAAATAGAACAATAAAGATTGGAGATAAATATGCAAAAAATTGTAATTGTAAATTAATTCAAATGCCATTTATTTCAGGAAAAGTGTGCTACAAAGACACCTACTCAGAAAGAAGCTTAGTGCAATTAGTTTTGTGAATGCCTGCCTACAGATTCTTTCCCATCACTCTCCTCCAGCATACCTGTGATAAATGCATCCTTCCCCTCCATGACCCTCAAGGTCATGAGCCCAATGGAATGAAGCCCCCGCAGCTGCTTCACTCCCAGCCTGAGCAGGTAACAGCAGCATAATTCATTCTCTGCAGACACACATCCAACCTGCACCCACTTTAATCTCAAATGTAATCAAACTGGCTTCTAATGCAATCGGCCCAGACTCAAGTGGGTTTGGAGAGCAGAGGACAAAATAGTAGAGGGGTCATCCACACACTCATGCCATAAAATGCAATATATTGTAAAATACGGTCCAATAATGGATGAGTAAGTGCCACAAAGAGAGAGCTTTGGATTCTCCATAACCCTCTTGCAAAGATTGGTGATACCATTCAGGACATTCCCTTCTGTCACACACGACAAACCCAGCCAATCTGACATGCTTCACTGCAAGCGACAACACATTTATTAAACATCAGCACTGGGCATAAAGGAGATTGAGTGTGCATGTGTGTTCAAATGTGAAACTGGAGGTAAAACCATCCAGCCTTGACTGACTGGAGTAGTCCTGTGAGATATGGCTAGAGAACAGGAAAGGGTGGGTGAAATTGTGGAGAGAGGGGTGAGGGAAGAATGTATCCTATGTATTAGAAGGAGAAACTGGCAAGGAAAAGAAGTGTTTATTAATGAGCTGACAGAACAACCCCAATAGCATAACTGACTGTGATGGGGAGATAATGGCCCAAGGGGAACAATGTCCAACATCTTATATAAGTTATGCACCAGTGTACATTTCATTAGTGAGCTTTTTTGGCCCTCATCTCTTAACATTTTACAGTCATATTACAATTACAGTTGCGGTCAGAAGTTTACATACATGGACATGACATTTATGTCATCATCGACATCGTGGCAATATTGGGTTTTCAATGATTTCTTTGAACTGATATTTTCTGTTGCAGAATGATTATATGACATACATCTAATTTTTGGTCACATGTCCATTAGCAAGTTTCACCTTGCTTTTGGTAGCCATCAACAAGCTTCTGGCAGAATTCTGGTTGGATATTTGACTACTCTTCTTATCAGAATTGGTAGAGTTCAAATAAATGTGTATGTTTCCAGGCATGGACCACTACCTTTAAGCACAGTCCACATATTTTTGATAGGGTTGAGCTCAGGACTTGTTTTAAGCTTAATGGCTTATGTTATGGCTTAAAAGGTATGTTGCAGAATTCTGAGGTTCTTCATTATTCCATCCGTTGTGTGCAATCCACCAGTTCCACCGGCAGCAAAACAGCCCTAGAGCATGATTTTACCACCACCATGCTTAACAGTTAGAAAAGTGTTCCTGCGTACCTCTGGTCACAGTGGCCAACTCAATCTTCGTCTTATCTGACCATAAAACTTTCCTCCAGAAGACTTTTCCTTTGTCCATGTGGTCAGCTGCAAACTTTTCTCAAGCTTGGAGGTATTGATTTTGGAACAGGAGCTTCTTTCTTGGACAGCAGCCTCACAGTTCATGGTGATGTAAAACTTGCTTGAATGTGTTCCAGCAGCTTCCAGTGCATTGCAGACCTGTGCCTTGATGGTTCCTGGGTTGTTCCTGACCATCCGTAATAATTTCCTCTCAGATGAGGGTGACATTTTGATTCTTCTTACAGCAACGTGGCTTGGCAAAGTGGATACACCTCCCAATAACTTGTACTTGTATATATATTTGTTTCAACTGATGATCTTGGAATAAGCAATTGTTTATAAATGGCTCCAGTAATCATTCCTGAGCTCTATGGTCCTCTTTCTCAGATCTGCACTGAGCTCCTTGGATTTTCCCGTTTTACTGTGTGTTGATCAATCCAATGAGTGCTGTCAAACAAACCCTTTTTATTTTAGCACAGAGAAGCTACCAGTTGTAGTCAGTCATGATCGCTAACAAGAAGTTAAGAGAACTTGGCCTTTTCAAATTAAAAGACATTTTGGAACATTCAGCACCACTAAATTAATAATCTTTCTAGTTCAAAACTGTTACTGCAGTAGTGTTAGAGACATCAGGAGTGGACACTGAGAAATTATATTTTTTAGTATTATAATCTTTGACTTGATATTAAAGGATCTATTTCCACTAGTAAAGCAAAATTATATATATTAAAATTTGGTCATTGTGTCTGAAATGTCCATCCATCCATTATCATACCGCTTTATCCATCCGGGTCACGGGGAAGCTGGAGCCAATCCCAGCATCTTCGGGCGAGAGGCGGGGTACACCC
>JAQQZX010000008.1:14866374-14885183 GCA_030068355.1 Notoglanidium maculatum | reverse complement strand
GCACCCTGGGTGACCCGGGGATCGAACCCAGGACCTTCTTGCTGTGAGGCGACAGTGCTAACCACCGCACCACCGTGGTCTGAAATGTCACTTACTTAATATTAATTTCTTGTTTATAAAACTAATATTACACATACAACAGTGCAGTTATATTATGATTATTATTACCTACTGCCGAATCACAGCCATGTCGATATTCAGTATAATAACAATTTCTCAACATTGCAATATTGCTTAATTACCTGCTCAGATTGCTTTACTTTTGTATTAATTAGCCATGCTTAATCACTTCACAGTGCTGAAAACAACAGGAAAGTCACTTAGGAGAATAGTCTTCCAACAATCCCCTCCAGCTGAGGAGGAACAGAGGAAGACAAAGGTAGATGACAATCAGACGGGTCAGTGGAGTAGGATTAAACTTCAGTCCAGTTGGGTTAACTAGCAGTGTAGTACAAAGTGCAGTATGAGAAAGAGAGAGAGGGATTATTGGCTGAGGACTAATATAATGGCCAACAACATAACAGAAATAAGGCATGCTTGGAAAGTTATAATTTTTGCTTGTTTGACTGTCCTCTAAGTCCAGAGAAACAGCAATGTTTTGTTCTCCCAAAGCTCCTCTTTCCTCTGTCCTGTTCCCTGTGCTCTTCTGCTCTATTTTTTATAAAGAGGGCAATGAATTATAAGTGCTACCTTGAGATTCGCAAGCATGCTTCTGCTACCTAATGCCACAGTGATGGAGAGGGAGGAAGGGACAAAAGAATGAGAGAGAGAGATTATAATGGGAGAAAATAAAACAAAGGGACACAGGGGAAAGAAGGAAACTACCAGCATGTAGCTGGTTCTGTGTATTTTTGGTGAGCATGTGTTCTGGATGAGGTGATTTGCTAGCAGTTATTAACCAAAGGAATAGAAACAAGAGAGACACAAGGTCCCTAAAAGCATGCACACACACACACACTCACACACGCACGCACACACACACACACACACACACACACACACACACACACACACACACACACACACACAGACACACACACACGCACACACACACACCCTCCCCCATCACGCCACCCTAGCTTGGTCCTGCAGGATGATTCTGAAACCTATGGGGCTATTACTGTAGCAAAATTATCTGCAAATATGTTTAGAGAGTTGTGTAACTGAATCTCAGACCCTGAGATTATCAGATTTGTAAATGGGTAAAAGAATCTCTAAAGGCATACGGAAATTTGCAAACAGGAGTCTGCAAATATGTATTCAGAATCTGTGTGTGTGTGTAATCAGATTTGTAATGACATAAAAAAAAAATTAAATGTGTAATAAGATTTGCAGGTGTATTGAGTCTTTGTGCATAGACAATTCTGTAAATGCGTGCATAGATCTGTAACCACATACACAAATCGTTAAATACATATAGATATTAATAGCTGAAAAGTATTTTGCTCCAAGAGTTGGAAATACAGACAAGCCATCAGTTACAACTCAGACAGGCCTCTTAATTGGCTGTTGTTTCACACATGATTTTGCTATACTTCTGCCATGGCAGATCTGCAAATGCATGTGGAGATTTGTGTATCGACAAGGTTTTCTTTACCCTGAGCTGAGGTATGGCAAGCCGAAGCAGCTTGGTAAAAACAGAGTGGTAAAACCACCTGTGCCGCAGTAGCCATATAGCCTACATCTCACCAGAGGGGCAAAAAGTTTATCGTATAGCGACAACTGAAACCAGAATGGTCAACTGCACATGATGTTGAATAATTAACATCTTCTACTTAAAGGTAATGGGTACTCATAATTTGGCAATCAAGTTAAAAAATAAGGAAATGTAACAAAAATCTTAACCTGTACTGTAAGGAATAATAGTTATATGAATGATTTATTTGAAATATGTACATATGTTGTTGTGAAGTATATTCAAATGTATTTAAAATCTCTTTTACCTTTACTTTGCACACATATTTGTAAATGGGAATACAAAAATATTGTATAATGAAAAATACAGTGGGACACAAATGGCATCTCAGTCATAGAATCGCCTAAATACCAATTTCATCTTTAGCCACTCTTATAGATTTCTGCTGATGATGAAGTACTACTGCAAGAATCTGCTCTGATAAACTATGTGAAAGGAAGTTATAGGTAGTTTCACACTCATTGTTCTGTCTGTATGATAACTCAGTGGGACTGAATGGTAAAACCCGGTACTTTCCAGACTGCTCCCTGTACTGCACTTCAATCTCACACTTCATTAATAGCACAACATTAAACTTAAACATTCTCCTTTCATTCATTCCCTATATTATCTTATATTCAAATATTTATATTCTCAAAATTTGGAAATTGATTCGTTTTGGAATAATTTCATTCAAAAAGGTAGTTGTTAGAGAGGGGGATTGAGAGACGCTTCTGATTAGACAAACATAGATACAAATAATTATAACAAGTAGGAAGGGGGAACGTGTAGAATTCATCCACTATAGTATGGAATTAAGCACTGATTTCTTCTAATTAGCATCGCTCAGTGCCTAATTTGTGTTGCATAATTCAACTGAGATAATAATAGAAAGTCATTTCTAAATACCAAAAAGGAAAAATATGTCTGGAAGACAGAGAGTTTATGCTCAAAACAAATGTCTATATATGCAGTGCTGTGTCAATACGTGCACGTGTGTCGATGTGATGAAGGCCAGTTTCAGCATGCGGGACCATGCTGCTCCTGTACTGCACACACACTGATTGGGAGGCTAAGGATGGACTGGTTGTCTACCAACGATATGGAGGAGATGAATGGGGCAAAGAAGAACAGCAGAGCACTGAAACAGCCTTTACAGAAAAAACACAGTTTCTGGACATTCACATGCATAATGATGTTTTTTGCATATTTCATATTTCATCCATCCATCCATCCATCTAAGCCTATAATAAACTGAGTTATGAGGACAGATGGCTTTGTTCATTTCTTACAGTTAATATCATGAAACTACTGTTTTCCTAAAGCTATTTACAAAGAGTGGAAAATTATCTTACCAATGAACTTGCCAACACTGAGTCTAGAAGAAAATAGAGAGCGAATTAGGTAATGTTGGTTATCAATATTTAATTAATATAAATAATTTTGTCACACTCTTCACATTCAACATCTCTTCTTCAGTTAGTTATCATGATTTGCCCTCCTGAAAAAGGGTGAAAAAAGCATGGTAAATAACCCAGGAGCATTGCTGATTTTAATAGTTTTGCATAATTTCATGGTAATGAATTCTATGACTAAAGGAATGGACCCATGGAATTTGCAGGTAACTTCTCCCAGGAGTTACAGTGCTGAGGTAAAAATATTCCCATCAACTTTTGAGTCACAGATTTGAAAATGTCAAACCATTTTGTGGGTAAGTGAAAGGTTTTCTTTATTTTCAGCCACACGGCACACATCCTTCTGCTTCTCCATGCTTGCATCCCTATTTTCCCAGCTGTGATGTCTTCATTGGGAAGATGGGTAAAGGGGAGGAGGCTGCACAAATACAATGCCTTATAGGAAGGGCAACCTGGCACAAAAAGTGAGTGTCTCTGGTCTTTCTGTGCCTGATGAGCACTCAGCATGTAATTACACATTGCCATAGCAGTGGCACAGGGCCAGTTCAGGGCCAGTTCCAGCCTTCTTGGGCTCTTGCTGTGTTTAATAGAGAAAAAGAGCTGGCGCTTTGAAGACACACGAACTCACAACAGTGTGCCAGGACCGGCCCTTGCTAATGAGAGCCCCTCTTTATCCACAACATTACTCCCTCCTCCTCTCTATGTCCAACCCACACCTCGTGCCCCAGCATTTGACTGCTCTGTTGGTCCTGGCACAGCCACGCTGATGGGACTAAAGCTAAAAAAATTGAAAGGGTTTCTGCAATAGGTTTTGTATAATGGTGTTTGAAGTTTGCAGTAAATATTTAGCTTAATAAAACAAACTCACTATTATAAAAAGGGAAAAAATTAAGAGGATTAGAACAAAGGGCTCAATCATTGCGTTTGTAGTGGCTACTTCTAATCCAATTATTGTCTTATTTAATATTAAGTGTTTCAAATACCACTCTAGTTCCACATAAGCAATACAGTCATCTGTAATATACTGTAACTTCTGAGGATGTCTGCACCACTGGTGGTTTATAGAAGCAAATCTTATGTAAGTACATACTGTATGCGTTTTCAGTTTGAACTTGTGTAGGTACTTAAGTGGTAATGTTACATTAGTTAGTTTGTAGGCTACAATCAAAGACTTACACATGATGCTAACAGCTACAAAAAAGCAATACAAGGATATGAAAAGGGGTTGTAATGTATGTATATTTTGGTTGATGGAAGACCTTAGGCCCTTTTCAGAACCCCTACAGGGTTTTACAGAGTAATTACATTGATTTGCTCATTCATTCTTCATAACCACTTTATTCCAATCAGGGTTGTGTTCAGGCTCTGTGGATGGGACGCCAGTCCACTATCTGGTACAATGCATAGGGTGCATACATTCTCACAGTCATTTACGCCAAGGGACAATTTAGCACAGCCAGTTCACTTACCATCATGCATTTTAGGAGATGGAAGGAATAAAGACAATCTGGAAGGACCCCAAATTACCAGAAGGAGAACGTGTAAAAGAATAACTCAGGGACACACTAACTTAAATGCCACCTGAACCCTTAAAACCTTGATTTATTCTTTAACCATGAGAGGTCCAACTCGGGTCTACTGGGGTGTCATGAGTGAATAAAATAATGTAATATAATTGTTACATTATGTTGTGTATTAGGTTTGACCCATTTAGTACCTGCTAAACTTAAATGTTATACTTTCTGTGTGAGGGCAAATTGGCATTATGTAAGCTTATTAAAGCATCAATATGCATTTTTGTTGGCACTAAATCTGTGGGTTTAATCCATTTTTAAAAAAGCTTAGGCTTCTGAAGGTCCATGGGTTGGGTGTGCTCAGTCAGAATTACAAGATAATGATGCCTGAATTGAACTCAGACACATCTGTGTCAAAACTTAAACCTCTTTGCACTTATTACTTATTATAATACTACTCAGCATTTATTTAAATTCAACAATGTTGACATTGTATGAAATCAGCTCATAATGAAGACACACAACTCAGGCAGCTAAAAGACAAGCCCTGTGACAAAGCAATTAGGTCCTTTATTCATGCAATTACATAGCCAGAATGACTGGACAGTTATTTGACAAATGGACATGTTGCGTTTTATGTGAAAAAAAGTAGTGTTGATATTAAAGACTGAGCAGACATGAACACTTATTGTTATTGTTGTCATTTCAAAAAGATTTACTTTATGGTTCTCAGTGGCCTTACGAAATTTGTCCTGTCAGCAATTAAGTCGTGTCTGGTACTTTAGGGACTTTTCATTAATTGAAAAATGCTGAGATTGTGTTCCTGGGAACTGTAAAAAAAAAGTTACCACTTTCAAACAGGTGACATAAGTGCAAATCCCACATTGCAAAGATCGTGTAGATAGAAATTTGACATAGACCCACTTGGTTTCTGAAAGCAGGTGCAACACATACAGTACCACAGGCACAGGATAGGTGGTTAACAATTCATACTGCTCTATAACCAGAAGCCAATTCTGCTACATAAAGGAGCCCACATGAACTCAACATGGTATTAATGCCTATTGCCCTATGCGATACCAACTGTCTCATCAGTTAGAGGCCGCTTTGAGGTAATTTGTTGGAATTAAGAGAGAGAGGGGTTGAGACTCCACTTAGCAAGAGAGAGAGAGAGAGAGAGAGAGAGTGAGAGTGAGACAGACAGAAAGAAAAAAGATTAAAATAGTATTTATTTAACTTATGTAAAAAGTTGTATCAGTATACTTATAACATTGCTTTTGTTTTTGAATTTTGTATTTCACTTTTGCTAAAGCTAGACGTGAGCAGTACCACAGCACATGGATAGTGTTCATGCCTTATATCTCCTTTGCCAGTTCTCCCTGTGCCTGCATGGGTTTCCTTCCAGGTTTCCATTTTCCTCCCAACTCCACAAAACATGAAGGGAGGCAGATTGGCAAGTATTTATTGCCCGTAGATGTGAAGATGTGAATTAATGTATGTACATAGTGCCATGTGATGGACTCTTTCCCGTCTACCTGGGATATCTATCTATCTATCTATCTATCTATCTATCTATCGGTTAGCATAGCTCATAGCTGGGGTTGTCTCTCAGCATGATTGATCTCAAAAATAGTTATGTTATAGGTAAGAATAGGTAACCTCGGCATAGAAGTAATAAAATAGCAATGATTGCAAGATACACATACATAATACTTTGGCAACTGACAGTAATAAAACCATACAATTTAATATTCCCAGTGTGTGCTGTCTGAGACGCATCACATATTGTTCAGGTTAATGTCAGCAGCCAGCACTTTGCAGATAACATTTCATGTTGGGACTTTATTCAGAAAACACGAACATTTAACCTGACCTTAACTTAAGCAGAATTTGCTCAGAGTACTGACAGCTATTAAAGTAAAATATACATCTAGTGTAAAAATCTGTCAAAACAAAAAGATTTTGAAAAGTGTGTCAAAGGTTATATTCATATACAGGGTGGATGCATATTCATACATTGTAATCACTAATGATTGTTGTACGAATTAAGCTAGAACAATCCTATTGATTATAACATGAAATAAATTATAAAAAATGGATAAATGCATACATGATTAAACAGATGATTATATGACAGAAAAAATCATTTTGTTCTTTATAATAATGCTGTTATAATGTACTGATGTCAACTGTGATCTATATGGGCAAATATGAAAGTATATGTGAATAAATGCAAGTCAGCAACTGACCAGTCAGATACTTTAACAATTTCTTCATGTCTAATTAAGGGTCAGGTTCTTGATCTCTGCAAAACCTCAATGTGATTCAAGTTCTGCACATACTGAATTAAATTAAGCTGATTTGACAATATAACAACCACCCAGTATGTTTGAGAATAAAAAAAGAAGAAGCCAATTTGGCAGAGAGTCCCATTGGTATTATGTGAAATGATGGATATCTTTGTTAGGCTCTTGTATAAGAATATATTCAAATTCCTCCAAATTTTCATTAAATTTGAAGATAATATTGCTAGGATATACAGTATAGGGACCAACTGAAGTTACAAACTGTTGTAGTTTTACTTTAAACTGAAGTACCCCACATTTAGCTGACACTTATATAACACCACTTCTTGTTATGTCACCTATTATGTCAAGTGTCTATCTTGAAATGATAAATTTACCATATCAGCATTATGATATTGACTGGACAGTAATCGGATACGTGTTCATAATGAAGCTGCCTTATTGAATAAGGCTGTCGTATTATTTGCCTTATTAAATAGTCCTTAAAAAGGGTAGGCTAGCAGGGAGGAGAGACGAGACAGCCTACGGGGCAACGTCAATGCGCCAGCTGAGACCCAGAGATTGTTACCACAGCAACGGTGGGCAGGAGATATAGAAGCCGCCAAATGGAAAATGTCAATTACACTGAGTATGTAGATATGGTGAAGCCTGGGTGAAGCTGAGAGTAGAGGGGTGTGTGTGTGTGTAGAAGAAGGTGATGTTAATGTCCCAGCCAGTAGGCAGGAGAGATGAGGTATGCGGAATGGAGAGCATGGGCAAGGACAAAGAGAGCAAATGACACTCTGCCTCATAATATGATTCCTTTGAAAGCAGGCAGAGCATACTGATACTTAACATATTCTCATCACACACACACACACACACACACACACACACAATTAAGTATGTGTTTGTTCTTTTCCAGCCACTATTATCCTTCCCTGGTCACTGAACAGGGGTTTCAAGATAAGGTCTGGATCTCAAACAAGGCACTGCTGGCCAGACATACACTTCTCCAATCCAAATATTGATCCTGGTGCATGTGTAGACCACAGATCAATGCAGGCAATGAAATTCAAACTGGAGTCACAAAGGGATTGGGATCAGTAAGAGGAGAGCCAGACACACTCCCATCCCTATGGAGATGTGGTGGAGAATCCATAATGTTTATGCTCAGACATCTTAGAGCAGCACTTCTGAGAAGACATGTTACAGGCGAATCAGTATGAATACACAGATACACACATACAGAAAGACATGCGCGCACGCGCACACACACACACACACACACACACACACACACACACACACACACACACACACACACACAAAGGGCAACAAAAAGGCCCACACACTGTTTATCCATATCGGTCTCAAAGCCATCACAGTCATCACCTTAACAACTGACTCAAACACACTCTGTGCTTAAAATTCACACACTCATGAAATAGCACTGAGACTCAAATGAGGGAATCTCATCAGCTCTGGGTGCTTTTGACCAACATGCTTGACATGCTGTCCACAAGGTGACTCAAGTTCTGACTGCAGATATGGATATGGTTGTGACTCTACACTAGAAAGCTGACATATATATGCAACAAAACACTTCATTGTTCTTTGTTTTACTTCTTTTATTCAGATTTAAAAAAAAAAAACCATGAGGAGACAGCAGACGATATATAAACGTGGCTAAATGCAATCAAGATGATGCACATTTCTTTAAGTTCAAGTATAGTCTCAGTGTGCATGATAATCCATGAGTGAGTAAATCCAATTCGCAGAGGAGAGGCAGACTTGGCATTATGGAGGAGCATTTGCAGGCTGCACTGACTGTGATAACAGGGTTTATAATAATTTGATGGTGACAGTGGTGAAGACACATGCACATGATTTCATGATGCTGGGTTGACTTAGTTCCAGCCGATGTGTGTATGTGAGTGAGAACAAGCAAGCAAGAATGCATGAAGAATATGAATTAGAATATATGTATGAGTATATATGAATATAGCTCTAAAAATGTAATATGATGCACACATTTATTATTTTGCACATTTATTGCATTGATTTATTTGTTAATTGTGTAGTTTATGTGTATGTTTGTATTGAAATGCAGTTCAGCATGCTCTTTACTGTTGTTTGTCAGTACTTTACTGCACTAATAACACAGCCTAAAAACAGTGATGTGCTGAATCAACTGGAAAAGTTGACTAGTCGAGTAGTAAAAATATATACCCATGCAAGAAGAGTGAACATACGGGCCTACAAGGAAGAGACATGTATGCACTCGTTAGTGTGTGTATGCTTTTGTGGACAAAACACGATATGCACTAATGGAATTCAAACAATAGCGAAATGCATACGGTACACACAACATATATAACCATTTGTGACACAGTGCGTGCATGGAAGTGTGTTTGTTTTGCTTGGTTTAATGGACTTCTGCACGTGCTTGTGTATGCATATAAGCATGCTCTGCTTGCTTCCCCACTCCAGCTAATGAAATGCAAACAGCCAGAGCTGAGAGAGCCTGTGCTGTGATCTATGTTTCGCTGCCCAGAGGAGGAGGAGGAGGAGGAGGAGAGATTCAGCGTGCCCTAGCTCTGTATGGCTGTCTCTGTGTGTGTGTGTTCATCTCAAGGGATGATGAGCTCTGCACTGTGTGTGTGTGTGTGTGTGTGTGTGTATGGGGGGTTGGAGACAGAGATTAGCTGGTGAATAAATCATGCAGCCAGAGTGTGAGAGCTGCAGTCACAAAATCAAATCCCAGTGCATCTCAGCCACAGACAAAGGTCAAGGAGAGCTGAATAGGGCATACTGACAAAAAGGTCACCAAGCATAAATGTACTAGTCCTCAATTTATGAGTGCCAGTTTCAGTAAAACGGTGTGGATTATGTTTTTTTTAAATCCAGCAATGTCACTGTGCTAGAAATTTCCAAATGTGTGTACATATTCGCTTGTTGTCACTGCAGGCAGTAACAATGTGTGTTTTTGCATGTGTGTGTGTGTGTGTGTGTGTGTGTTTGTGTGTGTGTGTGTGAAGGAGCAATAACACACAGACTGCCATTACTAGCTCTGGATACATTTTGACAAATTCTACTGAGGATATGACTATTACACTTCATAGTGTGTGTGTGTGTGTGTGTATTTGGACCATGTTTATATTACATTGTCAGGACCAAATGTGCCCACAATGTAATAAAAGCCTGTTATTTTTATGTTGTGGGGACATTTTTCTGGTCCCCAGAAGGGAAAACTCAATTTTACAAAAATCTGTGAATACAATCCAAAAACTAAAATAGCCAAAAGTCTTGTATTTTATTTGGTTATTTATAATTAAGTTTAGGACTGGGTAAGCGTTAGGGTTAGGGTTATGCCCATAGAAATTAATGGGAGGTCCCCACAAAGGCATAAAAACAAATGTGTGTGTATATGTGTGTGTGCGCTCATGCCGTCTGGCTCCTCAGGCAGTGGCTGGGTGAAGGTGTAATTAAACCTCACACACATACAGAGCAATGAAACTGAATTAGTGTGAGCTCTCTCTGCTCTCTTACTGGTTTACTGCTACTGATGACCTACTGCTGACAGGATTATGCTAAACACCTTCCGCACACAGACTGATATTACAATCAAATGTTATTTGCCTGACTCTGACTCAAACCAGACACAAACACACCACTCAGCTAGCAATTGGATAAAAAGTAGAGTTTCAGGAATTTCATCACTGATGTGTAGTCACAATATTGAATGGGAGGGCTTTATGGGAGGGCTTTAAACCATTATGGGTGAACCTTATTGCACAGGGTTTCATAGGCATAAAACTATTAACCATACATGCTCATTGAAAGGCAGATAGGCAGCACCATTTATGATTGCTATTTATTTTTTAAGTGTTTCAAGTCTGTAACCATGTTCGGTCTTTTCTTAATAGCAAGCATGGTAAACTGAAAAGCTACACTTGGCATAAGCAAGCTCTTTCATACAAACCACACAATGCTTATGGTTCTCTCATCCCTTTGTGTAATTTATGCTTCGATTAGATGATGTTTGCTTAGTCTGTTGACTACTGGTTTCTCCTCTAAAGGCATTTTGAAAAATTTGTTAACATTTATAACATCCATTATTTCATGTGTGCTTCCTCAATCCCTGCTGACGATGTGTAATGCATGTGTCAGTGAAGAAATTAAGCTGCCGCTGTTGAGCCCTTAATCCTATTGTGGTCAACCCTACATTCTGACCTAACAAGCTGGGGTATGCAAAAATGAAATTCACTCTTCTGTAAGATATATATGACAAATATATCTGACACAACTCTCACCAATAGGCTATGTACAAGGTAAGAAAGAATTCAGTCCCAGCTTCTAATTCATACCATTCTGTCTATGCAAACTTTTTTTTTTTTTTTTTTTAAGAATATAATCATACTGTTTTTATTCGAGTTTTTAAAAATAAATGATTCAACTTCATTGCATTTATTTTTGATTACCATTAAAGAGTTTTACAAAGAAACCAGAAACCATAATGTCCTCTGTCCTGAACACTTTCCTGTGATATGCACTGTAAATTACAAAGCACATACACATAAGCATATTCACCCAAAGCACATTCACCTTTGTTAAGGTCCACTATGTAGGATTTTGAGAATATCTAGTAGCAGAAATTGAGTATGTATTCCATAATATACATATAGAATTCATAAGTATGTTTTCCTTAGTGCATAATTATCTGTAATTAAGAATCATTTGTTTGTGTTTTCATAAGCTTAGAATGAGCTCTTTATATCTACATAAGGCGCGTTCCACCTCTATGGAGCCGCCATGTTGCACCACTACTGTAGCACAGAGCAGACAAACCTCTAGAGAGCGCCTTCCCCATTGTGTTCCCGGCACTTGAAGGATGACAAAGAAGAAGAAAGGAAGACAAGAATAAGAAATAAGATGAAATAAGGTGACTGTTTACTGGTGCTGGCTAAGAAGTTTGAGAGTCCAAATTTTCAAATATGGAGGATCATACATATTATTTAGCACAGAAAAAGCAACTGAGTGTGCATTTAAGTACTTGGAAATATGCTACAGGCACCTGATGGCCACTGAAGGTTTAAGCATCAACACTTTAAAAATGCTGTTTATTATATACTACTCTTTTATTATGTTGAGACTAATACCTACCAAGTCTCTGTGAATTACCCGTTACTATAGAAACAATTACGTATTAGAACAAGCAAATTAACATAAACATATTGTTTATGTTACAACCAGAACTCCTGTCTGAGGCAATCAGTTATGCAAAAGAAATGCACATCTTCTAACCAATCAGATTCGAGAATTCAAATGTTCTCTGGTTAAAAAAAAGAAGAAAAAAAAGAATCTAAGGATTTATTTATTGTAATCTTATTGTAATTTACTAGGAAATACTAAATAAATTTGACAATATATTTTTTACAGTGTTCATACTATTATACTAAAGAAGATTATTTTTTTTTCAATAAAGTTATCAGACCATTTTATAAATTATCACCAAACGTCCTTTATTGTCTTATCTACACTGCTTTTATGCATATTATTGTCTGTATCATTACTGACTACACATCTGCAGTGAACAGTAACTAATGACACCATTTTTCCATACAAAAGGTGACAGTCTTTATAAACACACTGGTGGGACTCCACTTGTTTAATTCTGACATAATCTCTTTTAATATTGCCGTGCAAATGATACGGATAATTCCAATGCACATTTTATTAGCTCCATTTCTGCAGCATCTGGAGGTGCACTCCTGTGGCACATAATCCAATTAGTCCAATGAAACTGCAGGCCTTCAGGAGACATGCTGTACAAATAACAGTGTGCAGATGAAATGCAGTAGAGTACAGTGACACAGCTCTCAGTATTTGATCTGAAGGTATGTCTGCTGACTACTCTACCAAGCCAGCACAACAATAGGTTTGAGGCTTAAATTATGTGATTAAATACATAAGGTAGCAGGCACACAAACAACCACTTAATGTTCTCTTTTTGATCAAGTATCTGTAAGATTTTATCTCTTTTACAGCTCTAAATAAAATATGCAAAGGTTCCAAATGCATAAACTTCAGTAGACCTAACTTTCTGTGTATCCATTGTCCAGTGACAGAGTCAAACTTGAACCTTCTTAAGGTTGGCAATAAACAGAAAATCATTCCATTCCATTACTGTCTGTCTTATTGGCTTAACATGATGCACATATTCACTTTGGCCAAAAGATTGTTGACACTTGACCATCATACCACTTTTGCTACAAAGGGGAAGCACACAATAGTCTAGAAAGTCATTATATGCTGTAGCATTACAATGTGCCTACACTGGAGCTAAGTGGCATATTCCAGACATATCCCTGTGCACAAAGCGAGGTCCATGATGACATGGTTTGCCAAGGTTGAAGTTGAAGAATCCTGTAGTATTTACCAGTATAGAGTCCCGACCTCAATCCCACTAAAGACCATTGGAATGAACTGGAATGCAGACTGCAGCTAAGGCCTCAGCATCAGTGCCTGACATTACTAATGTGCTATAACAGCAAAGAGGGCTTATATCTGGGATGAGATCATCAAAATGCAGATATGGGTGAATGGTCAGGTGTCCACAAACATTTAGCCATTTAGTGTATGGGTTATGAAAATGCATTTGAGTGATGTTTGAGCCAGTATAAATAGCACTGTGAGTGAAAAAGTGCAGTAGTACAGTGAAGTAGTGCAGTGTACCCCTCCTCACAAAGGACCAGACAGTTATGGATATTTAATGATTAGTGCATGTAAGTGCATGTAAAAGTAGAGAGTTTGGGTACCAAAGAATAAACCAATTGGAAATACAGAAGTGCTGCATGCTCTTTCATCTATATATTAGACTATATATATATTAGTCAGTACTTCATGTTACTGTGCAATGAAAAAAAGGCACAAAGACACAAAAGACCTAATTTTTATATCATGTTTGAAGAGCGTGAGAATATACAGTTCCTTCCAAAAGTATTAGAACAGTGACGCAATTTTCATAATTTTGCCTCTGTACACCACTGCAATGGATTTGAAAAGAAGCCATAAAGATGTGATTAAAGTTTATACGTTCAGCATTAATTCAAGGGGTTTAACAAAAATATTGCATAAATTGTTTAGGAATTACAGCCATTCTTTACACATTTTCTCCATTTTTACAAGCTCAAAAGAAATGGGACAGTTGATTAATAAGCAGTTTCATGCCAGTTATAGTCTGCTTCATCATTATTTCTTGACAAATTACGGACATATAAGATTTGGAGTTGCTGAAAGTCTACACTTCAATCACATCTTTGTGACAAAAATTGTATCACTGTTCCAATACTTTTGGAGGGAACTGTACATGCAGTTGCCATAGGTACACTTTGTGGGCATAGGATTACTGACTATAGCCCATTTGTTGCTCTGCACAATTGGTCAGCTCCAATCTACACCATTTATCAGTGGTAAGAGATTATCATAGAGAGAGTTTGTGAGAACAAAGCTGAAACTGAAGCTCAACATTCCTCATGATAATGTTTCTGTACCCACTTCCTCACCCCCTTACTATTCAATGACTCCTACCCAAGACGCTTTAGTGGGGGCTCTACTTGTCTAGTACAAAGACAGTGACCAGAATTCCAGCCCAAGATCTCAAGGATTTTCCCCTATTATAGTTCCACAGTCACTGTACAGACCACTTAGTTGAAGACATAGAAAGTAACTGTTGTTATATTTAAACACTTAAATAGACACATCTATCTACATCTATCTATTTATTTATGCAGTGTAGAAAATTAAATAAAAATAGTGGCACTTCTTCAAGTGCCTGCTTGGGTATAAAACTGACACATAAAAGCACAGCTAGATCACACATTCACAAAGCTATTCTCTTTTAGGCAATCACTGTGAAGCAGCTGGAGTGCTGTCTGGCTTGTTACTATCGTCTGGAATGAAGGGCATACAAGGTTTTTCTAAGCATGCACAGTTCTGTTTGGCTGTGTGACATTGCTTAAATGATCATTGATGATGAAAAATAAAGTAGCTCAAAGCATCAATTTAAGTTGAGTTAAATGGTGGAATTTTGTCCTTTATTATATTTCTTAATTTAATTTTATTTCTCAATTATGACACTAATGGGGTCTGTTAAAGAGGGAATACAGCACCCTGATTTTACATCACTTACTTTTTGAGCCAATGTGTTGCCAAAAAATCAGGAACATTGTCTTGCTATAAACACTACAGGTAGTCATGCTTAGAGTTTAAATGTACCATATGCAGTTTAGCATAGTGTTATGTCAACACATGAATTGACATCCAACTACAACTCCCAAGAGATATTGCGACTTACAAACATGGCCATCAAGGATTCCAACCAATGAACCAGATTATTGGAAGCCTCCATTGCACATATATTGTGCAAGACATGCACAGATCACCGGCATTTTGGTGAGATGCAACATACTTTCATGTGGTTGTAAATTAATGAATGATGGCAGAATTTTCAGTGTCGCATGTTGTCAATTTATAAGTTCCTTTTCATATCTCTCTTGACGTCAGGCTCAACAGGAACAAACGATCCATTATTTTCAAAGCATTGGCAAATTTCAGTTATGTATACTGTATACGTATATATACATATAAAATTCATATACATACTTCAAGGGCATTTATCATTATGCATTCTTCTCTGTACCTGCGTTCTCATGAACACGTGACACATCGGCAGCCCAAGTACTGTTCCAAGTAATGTTCCAATTCAAAAGTTTAGATTTATCTAAGTACAGGTTGAATACCAGAAGTATTATCATGGATGCATCATAAAGGTGAAAATTCAGGGTACAGTTTTGAGCCAAGCTGAGCTGTAATGTCAGCAAGAATGCTACAGTCTCAAATGTAGATTGAGTATATTGACAAATTTGAACTCCCACAAATGGGAGTCTGTACTTGATGAACTCCATCTTGAGAAATACCCCAACTCCGACACACGATCAAGCTCACCAGATTACTGATCATGGACACCTGGACTCAGTCACCCACACACTGAATCAAGCACAAACAAACAGTCAGTCAGTGCAAAGTATTGCTCAGTCTAGCCTTGTCTCCTGACATACCAATCCTTATAGCTCAAGATTGTTTATCTGGTTTTGATTAGTTTCGTTTTTTTCTTTGTCCCCTCGTATCTGATTCAAGTCTTGCCTCGTTTTGCCTGTTTGTTCATAGCATGATCACTGCCAGTATATACCTACACTGACCTTGCTTTATGGCCTGTTCTTACAATACAGCTTTTTACCTGCACCTGTAGCTGTCTCTGCTGCCTGACATAAGGGTTTAACGCCAGATTTCATGAATAAGCAGCTACAGTAGGAATTGTGATTGCCAATGTGGCAGATAAGAGTGTGATGAACATGTAATGCCCTGCTTTGCTTATGCTGTATTATGATTTTTCTTAGTTTTTTTTGCTCAACATCATATTGTACATACATTATTGTACAATACACTGTATGTGGCATGGTGCTGCAGCAGGACAGCTCCAAGGTTTCCTCTGGGCTCTCTGGTTTCTTCCCACCTCCCAAAACATGCCTATTTTTGAGTGATTACTCTAAATTGTCTCGAGGTGTGAATCAAGATGTACATACACCCTGACCAAGATAAAGTGGTTAAACTTAATTTGTAACAAAAAAGCCTCAATACTCTAAATCATTACAATAGTTCTGTTCATATTTTAATATAAACGAATGGGGGTGCAGTGGTTAGCATTGTTGCTTCACAGCAAGAAAGTTCTGGGTTTGAACCTGCTGGCAAACTGGAGTCATTTTGTGCAGAAATTACATGTTCTCCCCATGCTTGCATGGGTTTCCCATACAGGTGCTCCAATTTCCACCCACAGTCCAAAGGCATGCAGATTAGGTCAAGCAGCTACTCTAAATTGCCCATCTGTATGGCTTTCTGTCTCTCTTTTTTAGCCTTATAATAGGTTGGTGACCTGCCCAAGGTGTACCCCACCTCATACCCGAAGTCAGCTGCGATTGGCTCCAGCTTCCCTGCAACCCCTAATGGATAAGTGGTATAGATAATGGATAGATTGATATGCACAATTACCTAATAATCTGTTCTATCTCTCTATCATTTTACCATGATGATGCTCTACTTCTGCATGACTACTACTACTTCTAGTTTCATCACTCACTGCTGCTGATAAGGGCCCTACATAACCTAAAGATTGCCATGAGACTGCTGTGGATAGTATCAGTATTGCTGTGGATGACCTGGTGTCACCCAGAAGAGGATGGGCTACCTTTTGAGTCTGTTCTTCTCAACGTTTCTTCCTCATGTCACCCCTGGCTTGCTCATTAAGGGATCTGGACTTCTGTGAAGTTGCTTTGTGACAATGTCCATTGTTAAAAATATTATATGAATAAAATTTTATCGATTTGAATTTATCTAAATAATACCCATATTGTACATCTTTAATTTCCCACATCAACCTGCCAGTGTGGACAGTGTCTGTGAGTTTGGACCAGATTAACAAGTTGAGCTACAAAGCCTGGGAAAATACTAAGCTGCAGCCTCACTTAGAGTAAAGGCACCAGTGCTTTGTAAATGTACTGTACATCACTTCAGCCAACAGAATTTATGTCTGCCAAATACACAAAGAAGCCATAAGTAAAAGGTTAGGACTGGAATGATGGACCCAACACTTCAAATAAGTTGCTCTGTTGGGGGGTTTCGTAGACCTGAGACGGATCATATTAATTTCTTCAGTTGGCAAATGATTAAAGCTGGGAACCCTGGTGTGCCTTGTTGCTTTTCACCATGTTGTGTGAGTTTGTGCTCATTTGAAAAGGTGGCAAAATCATAGTGGTGGGTTTTTTCTTGCAGACTTATGCAGATACAAATGCATGCCATATGTTTAAATTAACCTGTACATGTTTATGTGAGTAATTGTGGCAAGGTTTATATTTTTCATTACTGGGCCTGAGCTATAGGCCAGTGATGTCCAGGCAAAGTAATGGCAGTGATTTATCCCTAACCTTGCATCTAGACTCCAGACAAAGGGCAGGAACCAAAGGTAAAGGGCTCTGTCTGGCCACACTGACCTTTCACCTTAACCCTCAATATCTGGACAAACTGGTCCTCATTGCAAGCTCAATCAATAACACATACAATAAAAAAATCAATAGCTGTCTCATTACTGTAAATCATTATAAGACAAATGTGGCTTTAATTAAATTGAAAAAGGAAGCAACATAAGGCAATAATTCCATAGTTTTTATTGTCAATTCTGTGTATTCAAATTTTGTTTATTTAATTGTTTTGTTTATCCTTTTTTCTGTTCAGTTGATATAAAAAATCTACTTGCGTCAGTGATGCCTCCCTACCAGATGCGCTTAACCACTTCAGACCACTACTGTTCACTCTGCTGACTCACGATGCAATGCACAGCTCGAACCACATCAAGTTTGCTGACGACACAACCATGGTGGGTCTCATCAGCAAGAATGACGAGTCAGCATACAGAAAGGAGGTGCAGCAGCTAATGGACTGGTGCAAAGTCAACAACCTGTCTCTGAACGTGGACAAAAAGAGATGATTGTTGACTTCAGAAGAGCACGGAGTAACCACTCTCCACTCAACATCGAAGGATCCTCTGTAGAGATCATCAAGAGCACCAAACTCCTTGGTGTTCATCTGGTGGAGAACCTCTCCTGGTCCCTCAACACCAGCTCCTTAGCCAAGAAAGCCCAGCAGCGCCTCTACTTTCCGCAAAGTCTGAGGAAAGCCCATCTCCCACCACCCATCCTCACCACCTTCTACAGAGGGACTATTGAGATCATTCTGAGCAGCTGCATCACTGTCTGGTATGGAAACTGCACCGTATCGGACCGCAAGACCCTACAGCGGATAGTGA
>JAQQZX010000008.1:14855764-14866274 GCA_030068355.1 Notoglanidium maculatum | reverse complement strand
CTACAAGATCTTGGCAAAAAATTAATGCAACTCTGGACAGAAATAAATGTTGTGACATTGCAGAAGCTCATCGAAACAATGCCACAGTGAATGCATGCCGTAATCAAAGCTAAAGGCAGTCCAACAAAATATTATTGTGTGACTTTTTTGGGATTTTCTTGTCTTCTTAATGTTTTTGCGACCATCAGCTGAGTTGGGTTGAGGCAGTGTTGTGATACAATAAACAGCCCAATTCAACATGTGACCTAATCCATATTATGTCAGGAACCACTCAACTAAGTAAAGAAAAATGACAGTTCATTACTTTAAGTGTTTTTTAAGTACTAAAAATCAAGAAAGACCATTGAAATAGAAGGTGTATCCAAACTTTTGACTGTTACTGTATATATTATATATAGCCATTGGATGACATGCAACTTTAATAAGATTAGCTGCAGGGAATGGCACAGCTCACAGCAATAATATTTTAATCAGTGATCTCTTCAAATCCTCAAAAGGATTTTATTTTAATTTGTCAAAACCATCTTAGCCCCAGTTCAGCACAGCTGCAATGTGGTTGTACCTGACCAGCTCTTGACTTCCATCCTCACCTAAGCTCTAAATAGTGTCTAGGACCCCATGAGAACAGCAATGCACACAAATTAATTTTGTGTTGAAAACGAGTGAAGATTATTACAAATTCAATCAATTAAATTCAGGCCTGTCATGTAATTGAATGATTCTCTTTTTTAATTTAGCTCACTGAGGCACAGTTAAACAGTTATACAGTACATGCAAATCTCTATTTAAAGCACTGTTACTGTGGGAAGTGGTGTGTTTTAATCAGTAATTACTCCGACGAGGTTTTGCTAATTAAGTCTTTGTTTGGGAGAGATCTTGGGAAAGGGCATTACAAGCCCAGGTACTTACATTAATGCCCCAGAGGGTGGCCAGAAATTAGTACCAAAGTAATGTTTCATACTTACTGATTGGTTTAATTAAGTACTGACATATATTTCATACTGAAAATACCCATAAATTATTCAGTAAAGCTTCATTATAACGGATTTCTTTTTTTTTTAAATGATTACATAAATAAAGATTATAGTATGGCACATCTTATGTATAAAAGGAGAGTATCAAACCATGAATGATTTCACTTCAACTGAATTTGTAAAGGTTAAGTTTAAGCCAGGAGCAACAAAGTTATACCAAATCTGGCTTACTCATTTGGGGTTACTCATACGACACAGATAATGCTCCAACTTTGGATTCCAGGTCAAGAGCAACAGAAACTACAACAGCCACCATAATCACAGCCACAACATCAGCAAGGGAAGAACCTCCAACAAGGACTCTATATTTTTCACTGATATCTCATTGGAATTTCTTCCATGCTGATTGTTCTGTCCATACTAAGGCCTGTTCTCTGTCACATGACTGATTTTGTGCTGCGCTGTGCTGTATTGCCCTGCCACTCCATTGTCGGCTGAAGCAGGACTTAAGCTATTGGGGGGATGCTGGTTAAAAGGAGGAGGGGTAGGTAATTGAAGTTTGAGGGACTGGAGAGCTGAGAACAGAGCAATTTTTCTCTAGGGTCATGCCCTACCTAGGAAGAGCCCAGCATATTACAGCACCTCTAGTGACTACTCATCAACCAGGTGACACTCACAGGCACACGTTTCATTTCACATTACATTTTCACATTTAATGAAACCAGTGACTTTCACATAAAAGGGTAGCATGGTCAGTACAGAGGTCTGGATTTAGCTGTAGCAGAGTGCTGCCTATAAACAGAATCCTATAATAGGTACACAGAAGAGATATTGTAGTCTTCTTGCAATGAGACTGGAAACATTTCCTATTGAAAACTGTGTAAATATAACAACAATGCAGCTTAATGACCCATAGCCAGTACTATCAAAAGCTTTTCATTTTACCCTTTAATGTCATGAACCTTTATATAGGTATGGATACAATTGATATCTAATTTTTACAACTAAAGAGAAGCCAAAATATTCTACATTCTCAGCATGCTGACATAATTTAAGTTAAATTACTGAAAATCAACCAAAATATATTGACATTTTTATTGTGTATATGTATTTTTTTAGTTTAATTAAGTCCTGATTTTGGTGAAATTGGTAGTTTGCCTTAATGCTCTAGTTTGCCAGTTCTCTAATAAACAAATACATATATTAATCAACATTGCCCCCCCCCCACACACACACTGTGAGCTTGTTTTTCATTAATATTAATTTCTTCTCCCCCAGCTTTAGTTCTTGTTCATATTTTTAATGCATCTAGTAAGTAGGCTACATGGATACATGGATAAGAGTCTAGGGTACAGTCTCTGTTTTTCTCCTTCAGTCTTGACTTTTTCCTTCTTGTTTATATCTTTATGTTCTAATTGTGTGCATGTGTAAACTTCACACATCAGGACACGGTGAGAGGGTGGAAGGCTTTGTCATTTTTCTGTAACATTAAATGTTGCTTGATGCAGGTATGGAGAAAACATGCAAACTTCACACAGTTGGCTACAAGTTTTAAACCAAGAACCTTTTGTTGTGAGGCAGCAGTGATAACCACTGCACCACCATGCCACCCAAAATGAAATATAACTCTTGTAATATAATACTTCCATCTACCAAAAAAAAGAGCTAATTCCAATATTGATAGAACAGAGCCAAGTTTTAATCTTCTCTGCTTTAACGTTATCTCAGCAGAACCATATCTACAAGAGAAGGAAACTCAGCCTTATCTGTAAGAGAGCATTATTAACAGATAAGATTGAGGATGGGGCCTAGAGCTGGGCTACCACACGTCCCAAATGAAAAAAGGCTTTGTGTGTCTCATGAGCTGGTGAAATGTGCTCACAGGAGAGCTATAAAATCCAGGCATACACAAAACTGGAGTAAAAGAATGAATTTGGGAGGAGAAGGCACTACCATCCCCTGGGGTATGTGTGTACATGTGTCTGTGTGTATGGGTTTTTATTCCCTTATGAGGACCAAATGTCAGATCTTACTATCCTTTTGGGTAATTTTGGATGGTCTTCACAATCAGATAGTCCTCACAGAGGATTTTTCTTTAAACAAAAATAAAAGCGCTCAAAGGTTTAAGGTTAGAGTTAAGTTTAGGTGTAGCATCAATTAGCTCCTTTAATCATTATGTCAATGGAAGGTCCTCACAAGGATATTAAAAACCTGTGTGTGTGTGTGTGTGTTTGGGGGGTGGGTGGTATTGGCTATGCTTTGTGCAAGAAATCACCCTATCCAGCCAGCCCATCATTTGCATGGTGCATAATCTCCAAGGCTTTGCCATGCAAATGCCTCATAACTTGGGAAAAGCTATCAGGAGTAAATTTATATGCGCATGACCAGCCACTGCAAGGATTCTAAATCACTTTCAATTATGTGACACTTTCAATATAGAAGCTCTGATTTAAAAATATGGAATGTTCTCTTCAAAATGAGGTTTGAGGCACACATTGCCCAATATCAGTTTCAATGCCACTTTCTCCCCTTTCCTCCCTTTCCCCCCCATCTTTCCCCTCCTTTTCTCCCTCTTTTCCCTCCTCATAATAAAGGCCCCACCTAAATGTTATTTGTCTTGTGCTTTACTGGAATCCAGTGTGATTGGAAGTACCTTGAGTGTCTTTGCTCTATGTCACAATTGCTTTTGTGCCCTGTCTTTTTATTTAATCGTTTTAGGACTAAAACATAATGCAGCATGTTATAGGAAAATGTTCAATAATTGGCTGGTGTAGTATGGTCCAGTGCAAAGTACAAGGCCCTTACTACCCAGAAGCTGATTATTTTCCAATAATAGTCCCTATTACGCCTATTATTCCAATAATAATGTCCCTTTGTTTAGCAAATCTAAAATCCACACACTTAGCAACAAAGCATGATTAAAAAAACAGAACAGCAAGACACAATATGCAAGGCTTGGTAATTCAGATACATGTACAATGAGCATCACTTCAAATCTTTGTGAGAATCTGTGTATATGTAGGGTATGTGTGTGATTGGGAACAGGTGTGCATGGTTAGAACTGTGAACCCAGTTTGGGTTAGCCTGTGCCCTTGATAGCCTCACATTCCTGGCTGACAGGAGTCGAACCTGATGTGGTCTTCTAGTGTTGTAGCCCATCCACCTCAAGGTTTGAAGCTGTGTGCATGCAGATGCTGAGATGTTTTTCTGCTCGCAATTGTAGAGAGTGTTTATATGAGTTACTATAGACTTTAAGGATTATAAAACTGACTGGTAAATGTCAGACCAAGGTACTTTTTAATTTAATTTTAATTTTGCCTTGAGTATTACTAGGTGTTCTCTATAGTCTATAGCTATAGTCTATAGCTGTTCACATGACTTGATAGTCTTGGTTTATACTTTCTATACTTTATACTTTTTTATTAAATTCACTGTATGTATGTAGTGTGTTGTGAGAAGCTGTTAACTATGCTTTGTATGTCTGGTAGCATTATACATATCCATTTTAGGATGATAAATCACTATTGAATTTAGCTGTTTATGTTGTGTTAATAATGTGACAGTCAAAGCTTCAGAGCACTAATGCTGATTTAATTTTAGATTTAAAAATATTTTCTGACCTAATTAATAGTAACCCTAGAATTAAAACAAATATTATATTATGGGTTGTGTATCTAAATGCATTTATCTGTTTTAATTACTTGATATTTAATAATTTAATAATATTTAATAATCTTTTAACTTAGACACACCCATGCATAATGAAACCCTTTTTTTTAATTTACATTCATACATTCATTCATTTACATTTACATTCATACAGTAAGGCATATGTGTGTGTAGGAACACACACATTCTCTCGCAGATCTGCTAGTAGTAACTTTACGAAGATATGATAAGGATCTATAGTGAAACCAATACCTATGAGACTGTTCATTTCCTCTAATTGAGTGGCTTTGAAACAGAAACCCAGTCCACTCATCCATTCATCATTCCCCTTTTCAACTGCACTTTCGCTCCACTGACACTGATGTGTTCTCTCAAATAAAGACAGAAATGGTATCATACCTCTGGATAGCAATCTAATCTGGCACTGTGCTTTTCTGGGCACATTGTCTGCAGTAACACACTGTGTTCCTTTGATTCAAAATCAAATTAGATCAATGCCAGTTCTTGCTGTCTTCTAGTGCCAGCCTGAGGAAGATGGGCTTCTCCTGCCCATCTTGTGTTGTAGCCCATCCACCTCAAGGTTCTAAGCTGCTTGATCAAAGCTGAGGTTCGATGGGCTCCTTATGGTTTCTTCTTCCTTCTACCAGAAAGGGACTATTTTGCATGCCCTTGGCTTGCTCACTGGGAGTTAATGAACTCATAAAAAAGCCTCATGTGCTCAAACATCTTAAAGCAGACCTCCCACACACTTTCCAAGTATATGTTAATATTCCTTGTGATGCTTTTGTAAAGATTACAATATTTAATTATTTACAAAACAAACAAACAAACAAAAACAAAAAAGCAAGACTGATTTTGGGGATGTGGATTTAAATTTTGGGGGCATGCCTTTAAATTTAAACATGTACATAGCCTCACGTTTTGCTAACATCTTGAAACGAGAACTCTGATAGCCACACCCTCTCTGCACACATTAAAAACTGCAGTTACATTCTGAGATGTAAACAATTGTTATGCCTGCAACTGCACATTCAGCCTCAAACTCCATTTCCCATGAACACATCCACACAGTCAGCATGGTGGACACTCTCCTGCGTATACATTCAGGCACGGACTCCAACTCCCAAGATCACATACACACTGACGACACGGCCGACACACTGCTGTGCTCAGAGTCTCCTGACTTCTGATTACATGCAGGTGCATCCAATCACACACAGGCACACACTCTGGAATCTTTTAAAAGACTCTCAGTTTGTCATTTGCTTTGTGAAACAGTCTAGCACCTCTTTGTCTGCTATTGCCAAGTCTTATTGTTCTGAATGATACTCTGGTTTTGACTCTGCTTTCTGTGTTTTGGATTACTGTTTTTGTTTTGCTGTTCTACGCTGTTTGTTAATCGCCTGAACTTTGGTTCTGTTTTTGACTGTTTCTGTTTGCCTGCTGATTTTGGACCTCTATCTGATCTTTAATAAATGCCACTCTCCAGCACACCCTCAAGGCTCAAGGCTGCTTCATCAGAAATCAAGAAGGGAAGCTGCAGGAAATGGCCGCCCAGGTACAATAGCTCACCACCAGCATCTCCCAGGTATTCAGCTAGTTACCAACGTGGAGCGGTCCATGCGCTACAGCCCAACCTGTGATCACCAGGCCAGACAAGTTCCCTGGAAACTTAGCTCAATGTTGGGGTTTTCTGCTACTATGCCAGCTCTCCTTTGCGGCACAGGAGGGATTATACGACTGCAACAAGATTGCTCTCCTTCTCAATCTGCTCACAGAAAGATAGTCTGTGTCATCATTTGAACACTTTGTCAACTTATTTCAGCGTGTGTTTGAAAATGCACCTGAAGGCAAGGAGGTTAGTGAGGGGCTGTTGTCAGGCTGGCAGGCTTGTCGAAGGGCTGCTGAATATGCTCCACACACGGTTGTAGAAAGTGGTTGGAATGAACCACTCTGAAAGCAAATTTCTGCCAAGGACTTAATGACTTAACAACTTAATGCTTCTCTAGATTCTCTCATAGACCTTTCTGCCTGGGCTATCCTCATGGACAACCTGCTCATCAACTGACACCCCAGAAAGTTGACCTCTATGTCGGTGCACAGCAAAAGCTCTCAACCTCAACTCATTCAACAATGTAACACATGCTTGACACCAGCAGAGTGAGAGAGGAGGAGGAGAGATGGGTTATGCTTCTACTGTGGAGTCTCTGATCACAACATTGCTCAGTGTGCAGCCTGAGTGATCCGTTGTGCCCAAAATACCACAAAGGGGGTTCGCCCTGTATCTCACACCCCACGGTAGTCCCTCTTCCTATGTCTCCTTACCTTCATTAGTCATCCAACTTCAGATTATACATGGACACAAGGTTTATGTCCTTGCAGCCATGATCAACTCCAGCTCAGCAAGCAACTTCATTGATCATGACACAACAATCAGGCTCCAGCTCTCACTACTCATTCTGAACAATCCACCTAGAATCAGCAACATCCCATCCCGTGAGGTAGTCCCATTGGAGAGGGTACCATCTGGCATTGCACTGCACCTGTCTGCATGCAAATTAGCAGCCTCCACAGAGAATCCTTCTCACCAACACCCCCAAGCATCTCCTCATACTGGGGATTCCCTGGCTACATCTACATAACCCTCACACCTCTTGGTCTCACCATGAAATTATGAAAAGATCTGACTACTGTCATCAACACTGCCAGCAATGTCCACACCTATCTCTGTCTATTATCACAGAGAGCCCTGGGTAGAAAGTTCATATTCCTGAGGAATATCATGATTTCATGGACATGTTTAGCAAGGTCAAAGACGGTAGTCTACCTCCACACCGACCATATGACTACATCAACCTGCTGTCTGGGACTATATATCCTCGCAGCCACATTTACCCACTATCTCATACTGAATAGCAAGCTATGGAAGAGTATGTACAGGAAGCCCTCAACATCCCAAGCTTCAGCAGGCTTTTTTTGTGTGTAAAATAGGGAGGAGGTTTCTGGCCATGCATGAACTATAGAGGTTTGAACCACATAACTGTTAAGTATCCATACACTCTCCCACTTAAACTCTCACCACTGGAACTAAGATCAGGGTGCATATTTACTGCATAGTGCATACATCTTGGTGCATATTTGAACTGGAGATAAATGGAAAAACTGCTTTTAGCACCACGTCTGGAAACTACTGATACATAGATAGACAATACATAGTCATGCCATATGGATTATTTTTTGCACGGCATCAGTGTTCCAATGTTTAATAAATGATGTGCTAAGTAACATGCTGGGAAAGTTTATAATCACCTACAAATAGAACATATTGATTTACTCACCATCTCAGGAGAGTCACATAAGGCACATTAAACAGGTTCTGTCAAAACTCCAGGAGAATCAGCTGTACATCAGGAGAAAAATGATAATTTCATGTCACCATGGTAAAATTTCTGGGATATGTTTTCAGCAGGGATTGGATTTTAATGTATGACAACAAGATCAAAGCAGTGAGAGAATGGCCAGTGCTCCAATCCATAAAGGAACTGCAACAATTCCTTAGATTTGCAAACTTTTACCAGTTTCATCTTCAGCCTTATTGCAGCCCGACTCACTGCACTCCTCAAAAAGGGTCCCAAAAAACTCTCATGGAATTCATCAGCAAATCAAGCATTCTGCAAAGTAAAGTCTGCTTTTACTCCCACTCACATGCTACAACATGTTACCTGATCCTGAGTGACCATTTATAGTGGATGCATCTGAAACTGGAGTTTAATTTAATTCAATTCAATTTTATTTGTGTAGTGCTTTGTCACATCAACAACATTGTCACAATGCAGCTTCACATAAAATAAATTTATCACATGAAAATAAATTTATATATACAGTTGTGTGTATATATATATATATATATAGAGCCTAATGGGCAAGGGAAAACTCCCTGAAACAAGAGGAAGAAACCTTGAGAGGAGCCAGAGCCTTCAAAATGGAATCCATCCTCATTTGAGTGGCACTGAATAGTGCGATTACAATTAACACACTTCTGTCATAGGGTCAAAGTTTCAGTGCAAGACTGTTCATGGTAATTTAAGTCATATGCCATTGTAGCAGAACTGCTCTTGTCAACAGCAGTCCAATGCTGTCTTCACAGTTCTAAGTGTATGTTGAGGCAGTTCATATGGTGCCATCCTCAACAGGAGCAAGTGGTTTCCAAGTGATAACTCCAACCAGAAGGAGGACATCAGGATGGATTAGGCAGGTCTGGAATGGAGAAGGGGTCAGGATCAGTGGAATCTCAGGGTAGCATGTGTAGCTTGACAGACTGAAAAAGAGAGAGAAAGAGAAGAGAAAAGAGAAAAAGCAGATTGTTAGGTATGCTCATTGTCAACTAACGGTACGGAACAGAGTATATCGTGTGCTGAGTGCAAGCAGGAACTCTGGAAAGGCTAGGTATGACCGCATAACTAAAAAGGTGAGCCAGTAGGTAACACAGACATGAGGGCCCCCTGGGACATAAAGAAGCCAGCCAGTCCACCATCAACAAAATTGAGTGAATTCGTGGGAGTGAGGGGGTGACAGCATCCAAACATCCTGGGTTACCAAAACATTCGATGCCTGAGAACCCTCCAGATCTGCTCCTTTACCCAGTAGAAGGCTATTAACAAAAGGCTTGGCTAAACAAATATGTTTTCAGTCTAGATTTAAAGACTGAGACTGTGTCTGAGTTCCGAACACTAATTGGAAGACTGTACCATAACTGAGGGGCTTTATAAGAGAACGCTCTGCCCCATGCTGTAGCCTTCACTATTTGAGGTACCAACAAATAGCCTGCACCTTTTGATCTATAGTAGACGTGGGGGTTATAAAGGATCAGAATTCCGCTCAGGTACTGAGGTGCGAGACCATTCAGTGCTTTATAGGTCAACAGGGGGTATTTTATAATCTGTGCAAAATTTGATTAGAAGCCAATGCAGTGTAGATAAGATGTATCTAGGTAGTTAAGATGCGTGATGTGCTCATATCTTCATGTTCCAGTAAGGACCCTCACTGCTGAATTCTCGATTAACTGGAGCTTGTTTATGCATTTACTGGAACATCCAGACAGTAAGGCATTACAATAAGCTAACCTACAGGTAACTAAAGCATGAACTAGTTTTTCTGTGTCAAGCAGTGACATCATATTTCTAATCTTAGCAATATTTCTGAGATGAAAGAAGGCTGTCCTAGTGATATTATCTACATGAGCGTCAAATTTAAGTCAATAATCACACCATGGTTTTTACTTTGGCACATGGTGAAACAGAAAGGCCATCCAGAGTTACTATGTAATCGGAAAACTTACTTCTAACTGCATGTGGTCCTAGTACTAGTACTTCTGTCTTATCAGAATTAAGTAGAAGGAAGTTAGAAAACATCCATTGTCTAATGTTTGTTTAGCTACATTGTGGCGATGTAGCTTACAGGTTATGGTCGCTGAACTGCTGGCTGTCCAGGTGTTGCTCCGAAAACAGTGTGGGCTTTATAGATAATTGGAGACGTTTTGAAGGCAAGACTGGCCTGTTAGGGCAGGAAGGTATCCATCCCACTCGGGAAGGTGTTGCTCTCATTTCTTGTAGCATAGCTCATAGTCTCATGACAGACCTAGTTAATCTGTGACAATCCAGACCCAAGGCCAGGGAGCAGACAAACAAGCTAAACCGACCTTCTGCTAGCTGCACAGAGTCGTCACTCAGGTTCCACTATATTGAGACTGTGTCTGTTCCCCGTGTTAAACAAAAATGTAGAAATGCTCAAAAAATTTGTTCTAATAACTTAATTAAAATAAATCTGGATTATACTGAATGCACAGCCAGCACCTTTGATCTAAAGCT
>JAQQZX010000008.1:14840115-14855664 GCA_030068355.1 Notoglanidium maculatum | reverse complement strand
TATTTCTGTGACCATTGTGAGTTTTTCTTTCATTGCCTGAAGGGTACCAACAATTTTGTCCACGTGTGTATGTGTGCATGTGTGTTTTTCCATGCACACAATGGTTAATAATATCAGCTGTAAATATATCTTTTGGCAGGTATAGATACAGAACAAGGGATATGATCTCTTTATTTATTTATTTATTTGTATAGGGTAGGCTAATGCCTACTGAAGGATTAGGTGCACTATTATCCCTTTTAGTTTCTCCAATTCCTTCTAAGGTTGTGCCAAATTGTGCCATCCACTGACCGTCTTGTTGGGTGGCAGGTATACTCCCTTCCTCCTATGGTGTAATTTGCTGGGAATCTCAGAGGAAATATGTCTAGATGCAGTATAAATAGCCAACAGCTCCAAGAGGATCGTCTCCATTTTGTTCAGCTGACAAGTTTAGCGGGGGAGCTAATACTGTTCTTTAAGGAATGTAGTTGTACCCCATGAAAACACAAACAGAAGAAATACAATCTATAAAAAAGTACATCACATCTATGGAAAAAGATATTTCCACATGTAGCTAATGAAGAAGAAAAGAGTAAAATGTAAAAATTTCCCGGGAATAATTTGACCTTTCTTTAATCCATTACATGGCAAAACAAGTTAGGGTTAGGGTTAACATTCAGGCAAGTTTAGAGCACCCCAAAATGCCAATTTTTCCTTACACCTGAGGTCCCAAATACAAGTTTATCAAGCAACTTAAGTGTTTTTAAACATTCTTTGTCTACACTGGGTGATTTGACTACATTGCTAAAACTGTATGAATGCTTTGTAGTTCATGCTTTATAATAAATAGTTATCAGGTGTGGGGAGTAATGGAATACATGGAATGGTGTTATATAATTAGGATACAAAAAAAGGTAACTATTAAATTAAAGTAAAAGAAAAAAACTTAATCAGATTACTGATACATTTAAAAGTAGCAATTTAGCAAGATCACAATTTTAAAATATATAAGGGCTGAAACAAAATCAATTTAAAAATCAAAATTAATTTGCATTCCAATTAATTTCATTATTAGTTGAATTGTAGAATGAAGTAAATGCTATGTCAAGTCAAGTTTATTTGTATAACACATTTCATATGAGAGGCATAGACTCAATGAGCTTAAAGAGGGTGAAGAACAACAAACAGGACATAAGTATAAGATTAAAAACATTGGAAAAAGAGAATGAATATAAATGCTTAAGTATACATATATTTGTGTGTGTGTTTATATTGTGGAGGCAGATAGGGATAATTTGTACTAAACATTTAGGAACAATTTGTGCTGAACTTTTGTGCATGTATTGTAGCATTAGAACGGAAAGGTCAAGCATGTAAGGTTATGTAAGGGGTGTGAAAGCTGGTGGGAAGAAATATAGATGTGCTCGATTAAAACGAGACATGATACCTACACGTGCTAAACTGAACCCAACACCTTATTCAGACCTAATGTCTAAAAATGTATTTGTTTGTCCGCAAATGTTTGCGTAATCTGCTACCCCCTCTCCGTATTGCTATAGATGCTGTGTATATATTGACACATAGCATAAGGTGAAAGCGCTGAAGAGCAATGCTTTATAATATAACCCATGCATGCATAATAGGGGAAAATAGCAATGATGGAATAATGATATTAAGGGGGTTGCGAAGAGTACCTAAATATCTGGAAAACAATACCCTGTATACTCTGTAGGCATGGGTCATCTCAGGTGTCAATGTTCCATCTGAAAATCTTTCCACCCTGACCTAGAGGGGCCCTAATTATAGTTTAGGTGTGAGTTAAGGGGGCCATTGCCCCTCCTTAGTATTAGCTGCAGCAAATTTCTCAGAAGGTGATTGCGATGCAGCGGGGTCGCCTGAGATGAGTCACGCCCTGAAAAGGCCAGGAAAACAGAGAGCTCTGTATAAATACAGAGCAGCTCTTTGCAGCTCAGTATAAATACCCTAGGAAAGTGAGAGATGGGGTCCTTCACTTTCTCTTCTGGACGCTGTCTGTGTGTATCTGTATCTGAACTTTCTTTGGACAAATTAAACATTCATCATTGTAATTTTGACTTCTGGTGGTTTATATAGTACGTAAATTTGGTCATGATTTGCCATAACATATTTGGTGCCCCGTACAGGGATCCAGTGGGACTTCCAACTCCGCTGCTCAGCAACAGCCTCTAGTCAACAACTCATGTAGCCACGTCTATTTTACTGAGGTAATCAAGTTTAATTGTTTCCATTGAATTAAGTTGTCATCTAGTCAGCCCTGGTAATCTGAGCAGTGTGACATGTCCCAGGATCCCAAGAACTCATGTGTGGCTTAAAAATTTGTAAAGACATGTGCATGCTATGAATGTTTACATTGGTACATCTCTATTGTGTTGTCAGCGTTCTATGTGTTTGTCTGTGAGATTTTTTATGTAAAGTAACTTATATTATTTTTCCTTGAACATAATATGTTATTGTGTTCTTGTTGAAGTTAAGTGCTCTGCGGCTTTGAATTAGTTATGGGCTAAATTGGGCAGGAAAGTGGGAATGTATGTTAATTGCGGTTAGGTAAGTCAATCCAGCTATAAACTGAGCTATGCACACAGCATTGGAAAGGTGGGGGATAAGAAAAATGAAAAGTTGCTTGGACCCATGCTGAGTGAAATGCGGGTGCCCTAAAACTGGACTCGGTTTTTTGGTGATCCTATGAATGCTTTTGTTGTTTGCGGCAGTAAAATTGTCTATAACTTCTCAAGCTTCCGGAGGAAACTGAGGCCCAGTGCAGGTAGGGTAGTTGATTTAACCCTTTAACTACTAGAGGTGGCCTCATCGGATAAAGTTGCGCATCAATTGGCAATTGACATATCTGCACGATAAATTAGCAACTCCCACAAAAGAAGTACGCACTTAGGAAAAAACCCTTAAGTAAAAGCAGAAAGAAGTATTTTTTAGGTAAAATGTAATTTGTGGACCTAAGGAAGTGTGCAACAGAAGTTGAGGGGTTAAATGGTAGGGTCGTACCGCGGATATCGCGTTCCGGCTGGCGCCAAGCGAACAGTTGTGCCCACGTTAGACTGGCTTTTTATGGATGTCAACAGTCTAAGACCTCCAGTTAACAAGAGGTTAACACCGTTTGTGTAAGAAATAAATGGGAAGGGAAACAGGAACGAACGTTAAATATGTGTTTTCAAAGTTCTATCGGTCAAGTAAAGACACAGAATATGTTTTTTGTTTGTGATGTATAGACCGGCCGAGAGGGGGAAAACCCCTAAACGCTAAACTGCCAGTCGGCATCCCCGGACATTAGTCATAAAAAGGGAATACTTATGGCTATGCTCCATTCGAGTTTGTGTGTGTGAGCTATTGAAAGTGCCTGCTAAAAGTGGCTGAAGGCGGGGCGCCTGTGTGTGTCTTTGTGTGCGCTGTGGAGCTTTGGGACAGAGGCTTCTGCAGGCTCTGGCACACACCGGTGCGCCTCATTCCCATTTGTATAACCGCTGCAAAATGCTGGTCATGAAGGGAGAAGGCTAACCTAAAAGTAATAATTTTGCATGTTTAAGCCTTTATGCAATAAGCATGAGATGAATTAGCGTGAGATGAATAAGCGTGAGATCTGCATGTTTAAACTATGCATGTTTAAACTTACATGCAGATGCACTGAAGAAGTGTGAAACCTGCCTCTGTGAGAACCTCGTGAATGTGTATATTATACCCCTGCTAAAGGAATTATGCCAACCATATTATACACTATAGTGATCAGCAGTTTTGCAGAACTAGTTGTACATGTATGTGTATGAAAATATATGTGTGGATGAAATAATTAATATAATAATAATAACTGGGCTGCCGAGTTAACAGCCAGTGGGTCGAGTATAAATAATTTGCAGGAAAAAGAGTGGTTAAAGCATGAAAATTCGTACGTGGGAGTGGAGATGAAATTTAATTTTAAGTGAGTAAAGTAGCAGAATAAATCCTACTCCATTCACAAAAAACCACTAGAAAGAAGGAAGATAAATTGTGCATGATATACGCATCATGCTTTGACAATAGAATGCGAGATAGATGGCGATTCACAGAGTTCTAGAGTAACGACAAACTGTGGGAAAAAGGCAAATTGCTAACAAATTGGAGAAATTAAGAAAAAGGTGCTTGGAAAGAACTTTAGAGCATCCCTCCTTGCATATTAGAGGCGCGTGGGAAGATCAGTTGTTTGTAAGCAGGAGGCAGTGGACACAATCCAAATTGAGGGAGTTACTCCCAAGATACAACTGCCGAAGTTTTATTGCTATAATTACTGATAGTGAAGTGATATCCCACAACCTTATCACAGTGAGATACCGACAACTTGCACAGAAGAAAAAGAGTTTGCGGTGCGAGTCGCCTAGAAAAGTCAAGTGCGTGGACATTTACATCGCTGGATATCTGGTGTGGTCCACACACACGGCCTACAACAAATCTGCTCAGATACCCCAGAAAAGCATAAAGAGAATTATGGACAAAACGAACCATAGTGAACACAACGCCGACATCGAGAACAGTGGTGGAAGTGAGGTCGGTAGAAGTCCATATACACAATATGGAAAAGACTCCTGTGCAAATACTCTGATGCTGAACCCTCAATGACTGATCAGATCCTGAAGCTGTCAGCCAAGTGGACGCAGAGGACAAAGAACACCGGTCAAGGCACCAAGTGGCCAGAAGGGGGAACTTTTGATGCCAAAATCTGAGACGAAAGGAGGATCCTCATTACAAACTACAAGTCAAATGATCAAAGTAAAAAATGTGCTGATAAGAGGCTTACAGTGTGGAAAGTGCTGAAGAAATTCTGGGAAGAGGGAAAGCGAAGAGAAAAGGAAAGACTTGCGAGAAAAGTAACATCAAAGGCAACTCCCTCAGCGCTCATCATGGTAAATCCGCCACCACCCTACACTCAAGGAGTGTACCCGGTTCTCAGGGGAGACATCCAGGTAGAACTGGAAGATGGAGAAGAGCTTGCTACTGCAGAAGGAAGAAACATACGCTTCCAAGCCAGAGGGGAACTCACTGAACCACTTCAAAATGAGGCATTATCAGAAACAGAAATACCGCTCAAGGAAAGCCCCTCCAAGGGACTCGTGATGGAAGATGGAGAGGGGATACAGATATTAGATGCATACTCCCAAGTAAGAAAGAACATTTTCCAACTGGGTGAGGAAGCATACCGTTACTGCAAAGATGCTATTTGAAACTCATCTGGAAAGTGGCTGACCCGAGAATGAAAGGCACACACCAGCCCTGCAAGCACTGATCAGGAAAGCAGAAGAAGCTCAGATGAGGAGTTGGAGAGGATGCCCCATAACTGTCAAAATGAAAATTGTGAAGTGGCACAAGGTGGAACAATGACTGGAACAGTGGAAGGACTACAGCCCCGACTGAGTCAACACAGGCCACCCCAGAATGCAGGAAGTAATATCACCTGAAGAGGCTCAAGTTCTCTATCTAGACACTCTTCAAGCTCAAGCCAAGCAAGTTAAAAGCAAATGGTATAGACTAGAAGATCGATATAAGCAGACTAAGAGAGACCTGCTCAGGACACAAGGCTCAGCAGAATTGTGGAGCTCTTCACCCAATCCATAGATAGAGAGCATAATTCCAACGAAAGAGAATCTGACCGTGCGGAGGATGAAGACTCAGAGGAGGGCCACTCACCACAAAGGGAACAAGAACTGGACAACCAACTAGAGAGACATGAGCAGCCACCTCACTTGGAAAGAAGGGAGAACTTACATTCAGGAGCGTCAAAGTGGATATTTGAAATGGAATACACAGGAGAAGCTGTTGGTCATAGAAGATATCAAAGCTGTGTTAGCCCACACCATAGGCCAGGACAAGACATTAAAAGTGCTGAGAATGGCGCTGGCCAGAACTGGACATGGAACGGGGCCCAAAATAGACTGAGTAGAATTCAATCCCTACAGAAATAAAATGTGGACTGCCCTGAGAGAGGCAAATCCGGCTAGGTCAGACCCAAGTAACCTCCATGGAGAAGTGATAACAGAAATTGAACATCCGGCCGGATATTATCAGAACGTAAAGAAGAAGTGGAAGCTCGAAGCGGACCAATCTCCTGTTGTCGACCAGCTACACACTATGATGTTTAGAAACACAGACCTAGAAGGACTTCCCAAATCAGTGGGGCAGAAATTGGAAGATGTGGTAGGCATATTTGCAAAGCCCGAAGAAGAATTCTTAGAACATATTACCCATGCCTTGGAGATACACCGTAAGGTGGATAAAAAATTAAAGGAAAATGAAAGGGATGTCCTCCGAAAGGTAGCTCAGCTACAGCTGGGAGAACTGACAGCAAAAAGTAAAAAGAAAGAAAAAATACAAGCACCCGTATTCACTGAGCTTTGTGGATGTGCAAAAAGCACCTACACCTGCGACACAGGTTCCACCTCAGACGGCCCAGCTGTTGGCCCCAACTCCACAGCCTCAAATTCAGGTGCCAATTATGCAACCTCTAATGGCACAAGAGCCTCCTGCCTGGGAAGCACACGCCCCTACAATGTATTATGAACAGCAGACACCTAACATGTATTCATCGAATCCGCAGAGCGGTATAAAGAGGGGAGCCTTCCCTGGATCACGGAGAGGTTTAGGAAGAGGACAACAGAGAATGGGCTCTAACCTCTGCTGGACCTGTGGTCAACTTGGGTATTTTGCAAGAAATTGCCCCATGCAAGTATGGCAAGAAAGGAGGTATCCAGCTGGACAGAGGTTATCCGTGCAGAGGCCAGGACCAGTGAATCACTGGCTGAGGCCTAAAGCTGGCTTTTGAAGAGGCCCAGAGGAGCCCACAGGGGAGACCCAACTTCCCATGATCACCTCAGAAGTTGGAGAAGAACCTATGCTGCAGGTTCAATTAAATGGCAAATTTAACTTTAAACACAGCTAATCCCAATGACATCTCCAGTCTCCCTAGCAACTAGAGACAAAGTAATCCAAATTCCCATCTTAATATCTGAAGACACACCAGTGAATTTGCTGGGAAGAGACGCACTATGCAAGTTAAACCTGAGGATTTGGTGTACACCAGAAGGAGTACATGTACATATGAAGCAAGTGTGACCACCCAATTGGTGAGTAAAGCCACCCCTGACGAGGAACTGGCCAATGTTTATTGGCTGGGAGGAGAATGTGAGGCCCCCCGCCATTTTTTACAACTTTGGAAAGAGTACATCTATGCGAACATACTCGATATAAAGGAGCCTAAGCTGCCCTATCACTGAACCAGGAGATTCCAACGGGGAGAAAAGATATGGGAGCAAGAAACAAAACAAGAAAGGATATTCCATCTAGTGACATCTTACACCATCATTGGCCTGGAGGGAGTGGCCATGAACGTAGAGGACAATGAGTTCATTGTAAAATGGTATAATGTGCTAGAAGCTTTGCCCCACATTACTGTATTAATAAGGGAAGGACACACCTCTAAAAGCCTGGGAGGTATGATGAAAAGGGCAGCAGCAACAACTTGGCATCCTACCAAGCACCGACTTATGTGTTTTTCCGAGGATGGGCGGATGACAAAGATTCTTTGTGGAAAGTCTACAGTAGGAATGCCTGAACAAATAAAAATAATATCATCCATTAAGGAAATGGTTAACCTTAAGCAAGAAAGAGTAGGAGAGGAAGCTGATCTAAAAGACCAAATACTATTACAGATTCCGGGGCATCTGCAGTCACATGACACCGATGTGGGTTTAGTGGAAAATGCAACACCAGTGCACGTGGCACTGAAACCTGGTGTATGCCCACCTAAAAAGCCACAATATCCCTTGAAATCATAGGCCCTACAAGGTATAGAAAAGACTATTATATCAGGTGTTAAAGCAAGAACTAGCGGGACTAGAAGTCACAAGTAAGGTGCTATGATATGTGGACGACCGTTTGATTTGTTCCACCACCCTCAAGGAATGTCATAAGGATTCCATATCTGACTGCTGTTGACATGAGCGGTTCTGCTACAATGGCATAGGACTCGAATCGAATCACCATGAACAGTCTTGAACTTTAAACCTGACCCTAGTATTAAAGTGTATTAGTTGTAATTGAACTATACAGTGTGACCCAAATGAGGATGGCATCCCTTTTGAGTCTGGTTTTTCTCAAGGTTTCTTCCTTCTGCCATCTCAGGGAGTTTTTCCTTGCCGCTGTCGCCACAGGCTTGCTCATTAGGGATATATATAGATAAATGTATAGAGTCATAAGTTTATATTCAGAATTTATATACTTTTGTGAAGCTGCTTTGTGACAATGTCTGTTGTTAAAAGCGCTATACAAATAAAATTTAATTGAATTGAATATATACATAGCATTATTGGAGAAGGTGCTTGAGAGGATACCTCCTATTGACACCATAGCACCTAATTAACAGGTAGCGCAAGAATGAACAAGAAGGTTTAGATTATGTATTGCCTTCTAGATTACATTACTAGGTCAGCATCCGAGTTCATCTCTCTCTCTCTCTCTCTCTCTCTCACACACACACACACACACACACACACACACACACACTCTTCCCTATGAGTGCACATATGCATGCACATGCATACACACTTATGCTCTCACACTCGCACACATGCACAGACAGGCCATCAAAGGTATCAAGCATGTGAATAGGCTTGACTTCAGCTATAGCCATTTTTTCAGTTCATCAATAATGAATGTCTTTATACTATTAAACAAGCTAGTTATACTATCAAACTAGCCTATTACTTTAGGGGGCAGAAGAATTGTTCTTTAACCTCCCACAGAGGTAGCTGAAGATTTCTGAAGATTTATTGTAGTTTCATTTAAAGGTGGTGTAGCATGACACCTGCTGGACTGTAGAAACAGACAGGAAAACCTATAGTGCTCCCATGGCTCTATTTTATATCACACCCCACATTCATAAACTAGCCAAGAAGAAAATGAACTGATTTTTCCATTAGGCATGGCTCTGAAATACTGTCTAATATTCCACTTCAACATTATAGCAGGCAAGACAATAGGAAGGCTGAAATAGCCCAGCTGAAACTCCATAACCTTTATCTCCAGCCCTCCCTTCCTGTTATCTACATATTCTGTTTAACCTAAGACTGTTCACCTCCTGTCCTGAAATTTAACCTTAACAGGAAGATACATATTTTTCTGTTTAATACATCACAAAAAAATTGATGAATTTATTTCATGGTAAGGCCAGCTGTCAGTTAAGTGTAGTGTGTGGGAGTGATTATCACTTGTTTATGGAATGTCATTGATTTACTGAAGAATATTAAATTGAGGTAACTCTGAAATAATCACTCTCTGCTCTGTGCCTAAGAAGCTCTGTTTAAGGTTACAGTATAGGCCTATTTGCAGTAATGCTAGCTAGCTTTATCTTTTAAGTACAGAAGTTCCATTAAAGCAAGATGCCTGCTGAGTCAAATGGAGAGCATGGGGAGGGGGGTGTAAAACAAGCATGCACTGAGGCCAGTAACATTTACATTTAACCCAACACATTCCATGTGTTTACTTTCTTCACTGGCATAAATTAATATGTCAGCAAAGACAGCATTAATCACAGCTCAGCTTTGGGAAAGGAAGAGACAAAGGAAAAGATAAGGAGATTGAGATAAAAAGAAAGAGAAAAGGTGATGGAGATTAGGGAGGAAGAGCAGGTACTTCCCACTGTGCCCAGGATAGGATTAGCATTATGTCCCTGTGCTGTTTAACCCAAACAAAACTGACTGAACTGATCACATTCAAATAATGTAGGCCTAATTACCACAAAGATGTATGTTCTTTGGTGGAACCTATAGGCTCAATTTACCAACAGATACCTAGCATAATAAGTGTCATAATTTAGTGTTATTGTACAATTATATTGTTGTATAATTGTGTTATTACATTGTTTAAGACACATTTTTATAATTTGTATCCAGAATGTTGTAAACTCAAACACAAAGATGAAATAAAGAAGATGTATATAATATCAGTTTGTGAACCTTGGCATTTCTAAAACCCTGTGTATGGCCATGACTGTGGTTAGACCCACTGAGTGGCAAAAAGACTCATGGCAGTGTTAATGTTCAGCTCAAATACCATGAAAACACATCTGAAATTGGAAAGAGCTACTGTGCGATTAACAAATAGATTTAACAGGAAATCAGAACTATATTTTTACAAATTGTTGAAAGCTACAGAAAGGAGAATCCCATGGATTGTTGCAATTCGTAGAAACAACTGGAATCCAGTTATAAATGAAGAACAAAAGCTGCATACTGAGGGTTGCTAGGTATAAGTGAATTGAGGAAATTAGTTCTAGTACAAACAGTTGTCATTAAAAGTCACATAATTGGTTGAATAGAGTCCACTGTGTGCAGTTAAAGTGCCATCTCAATGTAAACAGACCTGGAAATAGTTATGGAAAAATATAAATCAGTTAAAAAAGATTCAAAATATATCATGGAGTAGCATTAAAGCCATTAAAAAAAAAGATAAGAATATGGCCCAACCACAACTCTGCCTACAGAAAGAAGGCTAGCCTCCAAAATTCTGTGACTAGTAAAGAGGGTAAAGAGGGCATTAGTCAGAGAAGCAACCCAAAAGCCAAGGGTAACACCATAGGAGTTGGAGAGATCCACAGTTCAAATGGGAGAGGCTGTTCACATGATAAGCTGAGCTTCAAAGAAGAGTGGAAAATTTTTAACTTGCCAAAAGGCATGTTGGTGACTCAGCAAACACTCAGCAAAGTCAAAAGAAGAAAAATAAAGTTTGATGAGAGGTTTGATGAGACCAAAAAAATTTTGGTCTTGGCATTAAGAGATTTGTTTGGCAGAAACCCAGTATTCTGTGAACAGCAACCCCACAGTGAAGTACTATTATGGTGGTACTATTATAGGGATCATTTTTATCAACAGGGAATTGGAAACAAATGACTTTTAAATTAACCTTTACAATAATTTGCTTCTTCAGATGTTAGACATATAAATCAAATGGTAAAAATCCAGATTTTATTTAATTTTAATTCCAGGTTATAACACTACAAACAATTGTTTGTGTAGTTACTAATGTGTAACATCTAAAAAATATATTTGTAGATACAAAATAGATGTAATACATTTTTAGATGTATTACATAGATATTTAAAGTTCAGCTTTCCCATCTAATATCATGACCAGCCATCTTTGTTCTCACATAACATCCCAAAGTCAATTCACCTAAGACAAATCATTAAACAAACATATAGTAAAAAAAAAACCTCCATTGTGCAGCTGTATGTTGTCTAAATGGCGATATCAGTTAATCCATTTGCCACATCCAATGTATGTGATATAAATGTGCACTTTCACAGAAATGTTAGATTCATTCATTTGAATGATTATGCTTTCATGATCCTCTTTTCACCACAGCTTGTGTTTCACCTTGCATACAGCTACACACTAAGCAATCTGGAGAGAACAATGGAACTTTTAATCAGCTACTGGTGGGAACTGTTTAATTAGGCACCATCGACAGCATGGTTCAATGGCAGAAAAAAAAATTCATAATTAGCACAATGACTCCAGTCCACACTGATGTATAGGAGATATTGCCTATAAACCAGTGGTGACTGCTTTAAGACTACATGGGAAGCCCGGCTTAGACTTTTCTTGCTCAAACTTATAAGGAAAGGGAAAATTAAACAAGAGGTCAGAATATCAACCAAGATTTTATTTCAAAAGTCGGGGAGCTTAGTAGAGCCCATGATTGAATTTTTAAAATAACCATCTATTTTAATAACCACCAGCTGTCACTGCTATAAACAGAGGGTAAAACATGAAAAGCAACTATAATGCCATGCTTAATTTTAGTTAGTTTTTTTAATGCTTCATGAAATGGAAAGTGTGCATCATTACTCTCTCTCTAAAGAAAAGCATGCCCTTTTCTGACCTTGACACCACATCAACACTAGAAGAACGGACACACTCTTACACAAAGCAAAGATGTACATCTTCTCTGTACATGCACAAATACATACATATTAGCATACATTAACATGAACATACATGCACAGTGGTTCACCATCATCACACAGGCAAAGGTGGCAAGAACAAAGCTAACTGATTGCTGTAATTACTCATAGTTATTAGCCTCAGGCAAAATCATCACATCAAAAGAAAATGTGGGAGAATCCTGTCTTGCTTAACCACTATCACTTTTTCTGCTTCCCCATCCCCCTGATCCAGTCTATGACAAGATCACATGCCTTTGCATTGAAAGAAGCATTAAATTGTGACTTCATCACTTCATCTTTCTTATATCAGGCATGCCATTGCACAAAAACTTGGCATTTTCAGCAGCACACCATGCCAAAAAAAGCTTGAGTTTTGTTTTTTTCCTAAAAATCACTTTGGCCTTTATTCTCAGGAAAGAGTCACAAGCCAAATTTAGGGCCATGCAGGGAATACTACACTGGACCTTGAGATCCCCCACTCCTGAATTTAATTGATTTCTCAACTGCCTTCTAATCAAGACAGGGCTGATTTGCATTTGGTGGAAGCTGGAATCCCACCCCTGCATGTCTGAGTGGCTGGCACCAAGCCAGCAGACAGAGAGGAAGGAGGAACCTTAAGTGGAAAAACTGAGATGAGAGGAGGGGCAGTATGGTGGCAGCAAATAGAAGAGACCAAGAAATATGAGATGAAACAGATAAAGGAGGAAAGGGACATCAAACCTTAGACAAATGGTGCAGATGTCTGCAGAGAGGGATGAGGAGGCAGAAGTCAATTCACTTTAGGGTTAATTACGAAAAATAAAGGCCAGTTTTCATTAACCATTCTCCAAAGCAGTGGTATGTACAGCAAGATATTATGTATACTGGCAAGATGGAGCTTGAAGAAGCCAGATCTGTGGGACTCGCATAGCAGGATATGTTTAATACACATACAACAGTATTCAGAAAATATATTTCAGTAATGTAATGGTAGTATGTGAGAGGTATGCCATTTGCTTCAAGTGGCATGCTACATTCAAGATAATTTTAGCCTTCAACACCATTGTTTTTGGTGTTACCCACAAAAATTCAGAATATACATCAGGAAAACAAACACAACATGTTGCCTCAGAATTGCCATAGCAGTTTTAAAATTAGCTGCACAATGCATAGTAAATATTTCTTTCTTTCCTTATTTTTTTTTTTTTTTTTTTTTTTTACAGTGGTCTGTACATCAAATCTGTACAATACCCCATGGTGCACTATTTATTGTTTAATTGTGCTTCTTTTTAGAGGCATACCTGCACATGAAATTATAAGTATATTAATACCCAAATAACATTTTATACTATGTAGCATTTTACAGCATATGTTAATATTATATGAGATCCATGCTAGAGTAATAACATGATAATTCGTTATAATAATTACCACAACATAAGAAGCTGTGCTACACACACACGCACACACACACACATAACTGTAAGAAACAAATACAGATGCATAACAGAGACTGATGCAGTCAATCCTCATGATTCAGGTCACAGAAAGAAGTGTAGCAAAAAAGCCAACAAGCAGATTAATTCTCAGTGTCATGAAACATAGTGTGTGCATGTGTGTATTTGACCACTTTTAGCAGAGTCACTTGTCCTGAACACCCATGTAGTGAGACGGCGACTAAGCTACATTAGTCCAAACAAAGCTGTCAATCCAGACGGGATTCCTGGACATGTGCAGGAGTACTGTGCTGAACAGCTGACAACATTCTTCACCAATCTACTCAGCATCTCACTGGCACAGACTACTGTCTCCACCTGCCTCAAAACAGAAACGATCATTCCAGTGCCAAAACTATCAGCTGTAATGGGCCTGAATGATTATCATGCAGTGGCACTAGCCCACATCATTATTAAGTTTTCCTAACTCATATAAAGAGCTATAGCATTGAACAAGCCTCACCCCATAGCACTGAACAATGGAAAAAACAGGGCTGTGTGCTGAGCCTTCTACTATATTCATTCCGCCAAAGTTTTATATCCCTCTGGATCCTCATGAATGCCGACTTATCATGGTCTATGAACACAACCATGCTAGTTAAAAAAGAAAAGAAAAGAAAAGAAAGCACACATTCCCCCAACAGTTTGTGAGAGTCCATTCTCACTTACAGTACTGTATGAATATTTGGTACTCATGTTGCACCATAGAGAACAGGAAAGCACTCCAGCTCATCATCAAAACCTGACAATTCACTGAATTGCAGCTTCTAACTTGCACTTACATCTCCAAAGGCCTGATCCACTCCTCCAACAGCATCTCAGCCTCCTGCCCTTAAGAAATATTACAGATCCCATTATGCCTGCTCACCCAGACTATCTCAACTCTGCCCCTGATAATTAACTCCCCCTTGTACAGGCCAACTTTCCTACTTACCATCCCTTTTGATCCATCTCCTGTTTCAAAACTATAAGTGCAATACCCTGTACTGTGTTACTAAGAGTAACAAATTACATTCTACACAACTAGATATTCCTCACAACACAGTTTGTATTATCTCAGTACAATTTAAAATTCAATTAACTCCATGGTCTTGTGCAATAGTGAAGAATATTACAATGTAATACTGTAAATTACATTTATTTGTGTTACCTTAGTTCAATTTATTATTTTAAGTGCAATTAATTCCTCTGTGCATTACTGTATATTACATTTATTTGCATTATCTCTGTTCAGATTATTAAGTGCAATTAATTCCACTGAGCAATACTGTGTATTACATGTATAACACTACACTAAGCTGTTTATGCTTTATTTTTGTACACTTGTACCCTTTAATATTTATTCATATGCACTCTGAATGTATTACTACTCTGCCCAGAACAACATATCACTGTACACTGGTCCAATCATTTTTTTTTTCATCAATCAGCATTTTTGATAAATTGTACATTCATTGTCTGCTAACAGCTTCAAATAAATAAAATTTAAGCTTCAGAACAGATTTTTGAATAGCATAAGTGAAAAGGTGTTAATCTTAAATATTGATTATGGGTGGTTCTATGACTGAGTTGGCCTTTAGCTCTTAGTAACTGAGTAATTAAATAATATTTTTATACTTTGTCAAGTGAATGAAAACCTATTACAAATACAATGTGTTCTAAGCAGAATTTGAAATCCACCATTCAAGGGTTTTTTGTTTGTGTTTTATATAAATTCTGGTTGCAAAGTGTGCATCTGTGAGACAAAGAAACATTTGGGAAATGTATTTGGGAAATCTCACTAAACAAATTAGTTAAAATTACAGATAAACAGTCATACTTACTTACAGAACAGTCATAAACTTACATAGCTCTCTAGTTGAGACAAATAACACTGCACAACAATTTTTTTGAAAAGTCATGTTTCCTGAAAAGTTTTTGCTGATTGTGACAGGTACCTACTGGGTATGCACAAATATAGTTTTGGTTGTACTGCATCACATAGGAACTCTGAGAAATTGAAATTTATATGTTTACTGACAATAATGTATTTAGTCACGTTTATGTTTCGCATAAGCTATTAAATTCAACAGAATTAAA
>JAQQZX010000008.1:14822879-14839523 GCA_030068355.1 Notoglanidium maculatum | reverse complement strand
AAATTTTGATGTGATATTTGTGATCAGCACCCAAAAATCTATAAGAAACACCCAACAGTGTTCAAGAAGCAAAAACTGTTGTGCAGTGTTATGAACTTGTGTGATGTAGCTAAGGTTAAGGAACTGTCAGAGCCAGAATTCACAGAGACCTTGGGTTTAAATCCAAATACAGATTCAGTATTTAGTGCACTAATCACAGATACTGATACCCTACTTCTACAGAGCTTAGTCATAGAGCTTAGTTCTTTATGAAGGAGAATACGCACTCTAAGGACAGTGACAAGCTCTTTTGGATGTTTCATATTCACAGTCTGTGTCAGATTCTAAGTACAATACAAAAAAAATGGAAACTGTTAGAAGAATATTCCCTGCTATGTAAGTCTATTGAAACACATTTTATTCTCAGGGAAACTAATTTTTCTCAACCAATTGTGATAATTTAGGAAAACTCTCAGTACGTGATAATGACATTAAACAAAAACTGATATTTAATTATCCATATTTATTTTGTTAAAATATCAGATATAAAAGATACTTGTGTTACCCAATACCAGTAGAAACAAATTATACGTTGTTTAATTTTTAAGTTAAGTAGAAAATTAAGTAGAATATTTCTATTAAGTAAATTAAGTAGAAACAAAAAGGAAACTAACTTTTCTCAACCAATTGTGATAATTTAGGAAAACTCTCAATGCATGATAATGACATTAAACAAAAACTGATTTTCCATATTTATTTCATTAAAATAGCAGATATCAAAGATACTTGTGTAACTCAATACCAGTAGAAACTAATTAATTACTATGAATATACATCACAGGACAAGAAGACTGACATTTGTCCGATCTAAAGCAGTTTAAAGATTTGGAAACATTTGCAAGGCCATACAGTGTGGGAAATCTTTCATTTGGTTTGTAATGTTGCTTCAGTCATGGCTTCTTTAAATGTTTATCAGAAAAAGGAGATATAATAAGGCACACTGGCACACACTAGAACTTAGTCACTGACAATGCAGTGATTTTATATGTGATGAAATCTGTAAAACTGGGAATCATTATAAAACACAATTGGAAGTTGTGTCTACTTGCAACACCAATAAACAATATTCTGTTTAAACTAATAAATGATGTACTCCCAGGTTGTAGCACGCATTCAGTCATCAGCTGAAAACCACCATGCCATGCACGTCCAGTACAAACAACGGGGCTTGAAGATGTGTAAGAATTCAGTGGAGCTTTATTTATGTTGGATCTTTCAATTGAGTTTTATGACTGCTTTACTAAAAACAGTAATGTTCTATGTGATAATGAATAAAAGCCAAAATTTGCTGTCAGTAATGAAAATAGCATTCGCTATACTACCAACATATTTAAGTTCAAAATGCTCTTTTTTTTGGTTTATGTGTCATTTATGTGAGACAGTTAACCCCTTCATTGTTCTGTTTGTGTGTGTGTGTATTAGAAGTAGTAAAAAATTATGCCTAGTAGCCTACACAATGTTTCCAGCAAAACAACACAACAGTCCTGTTAGTATAAGCTGAATACTATTCTTAATTTTTAAACTGCAATTACTTAGGTGTGTATCTCCCTGTTACCACAAGTTTTGGTAATGACTACACCATTTTGGATGTATACTGGTAATGCTATTGTAAATACTGACAGGATTTTATTCATTATTGTTGATAACCTTACCTTACCTTTGACTGACATTCTTTTATTATTGATAATAAAGCAGTCACACTTGGGCACACATCCACATCCAAAAGAACTCATGCAAAAGAACATATGGATATTCATTTGCATTTGGGCCTATTCCTTATTCTTTCCTAAGTGCAATAAAGCAGGTGGGATCCTGAATGACTGAAGATGAGGGTCTGGTGCTTCAGCATTGGCTTTAGAAAGCCAAAGAGCCTGAACTTTCACATTATTGATGCAGCAGCACAGCAAAAACAAAAATCAATAAGACAATCAAAAAAGAGGATGTTTATATGAAGTGCTGATTGTAATATCAAAGCAAAAGTGTATACATTTAACAAGCACCGCTTTTTGGTCTCTTGACCCATGTGAAAATCAGCGGTTTAGTCAGAGACCTGAAACATAAGCTGGGTGAGTTGAGTGGACACACAAGATAGGTGGATACTCTCAGGGAGGCAGCATTGTGTGTGTGTTTGTGTGTGGGTAAGACCTCTTCAGTCTTCGGGTGAGTGAAGGCAGACAGGTGTGAGAAGGGAGTGTGCTGGACTGTGTGGGGAATAAAGTTATTACATGCCCTTCTCAGGGGCTCTAGTTGACTCGGTTTCATGCTGATCCTGGCTCTGGCTGAAAAAGCAAGAGTGGAATGGGGGTGGCAGGTGGAGTGCAGGGTGGAGAAGTGGAGAGAGTATAAGAGAGGGTGAATAAAGGCACTACATTTCATGTGAGGCTGGGTGGTGCTCAGAGTGCCCATTAGCCTGCATGTTGTTCTCATTAAGGCGACGCACACGATACATTTCGTAGTGGATGCTGCTGGTGATGTCCTTAATGTTCTGCATATGGGTTCTGTAGAAAGCATGAGGAGAAAGCAAAACACACACACACACACACACACACACACACACAAAGAACAGACATTATTCACAGAAGACATCATCAGAGGCATTATCAATATTCAGAATTGTTCTCCTCATTGGGACTAAATGAATAAAGATTTCAATAAATCTTCACTCACCTGATAAGGAGGTCCCGCAGGTAGGCAAACTCACAGTGAGCGATATTTTCGACTGCACAGACAAACAGAGAGAGCAAGTCTTTACATAACATAAAAAACAAACATGTCTCTAATAACTTTCTCTTCTGCAAGCTTTTATTAGCCACTAGGGGGCAGAAGCAGCAAGGTTCTTGAATTTTCCCAAGCCCTCACAAAAAATTAAGCATGGCCTGACAAATTTTACATGACAAACATGTAGTTGATAGGGCAATGTGTGTATAAATTACACATTTTGTCAATAACCGAGTTGGAGAATGCTACCATGAAGCAGCACCTCCAAAACTTCTGAAATCAAGAAAAGAAGGAATTTCAAAAGAGGGCTTTAATAGATGACTTGAGCTGATCAGAAAGATTAGAGAGTAATTATATAGCAATTTCACACCTGAAACTCAAAATCTCTTTAATTGCTGTGTCTCTGCTTGCTATAGCTCTGCAGCTGGTTGAATCAGTAGAACATAAGCTTTATATGTTCTATAAAGTTCTATATGTTTATAGCCTTAGCCTTTAAATTAAATGGCTACTACGTTGCTACATAATTTTAATATAGCCTAAAGTTATAACTTAAAACTTACACCTAATAGGTGCAAACTACTCAGCAATTCTGTTCAAAGTACTCAAAGAGCAAGAAGTGTGTGTTCACTGACTATAAATACATTTTAATGACTATAAATACATATCATGAGGAGTGTAATGATTTCTTTTGTAGAAAATACCTTGTGGTACTGAAATACAATGTTTGTAAAGGTGATAAATAGGTTGCCAACCTGAGATTACTGGCAAGGTACACACAGTATGGAAAACCTTTATTTCTAATGTGATGTCCTTCATTCTGTTGTTCACAAGATTTTTTTTAAATTCGAGAGATACACTTTGTTTAAGTAAATGTTATGTAGTTATGGTGTGCTCTGAGCTATGATTAAGTGCTTGTGGTGCAACATTCTGCGTGGTGCTAGTTTTAACTATACTCAAGTCCTGATTTAGAACCAAATTTTAACCCTGACCTACAACTTAACTTATGTTGAACTTGTGCATCTGGCTGTTGATGTGTTAAACAACATAATGGCACTTCTGGTGGCAATGCACCCAACTTTTTGTGAGTAAAAGTATTGGAACAGGTAGGCTTAAAGTAAATTAAAAGTAATACCACTTAATATTTGGTTGCATATCCCTTGCTTGCAAAAACTGCATGTGGTGCATTTCCTGGCTTGTACTAAAGCTTCTTTTACTTGTTGTTTGTTTCCGGGTTTGGGGGGGTTCTCCCTTCAGTCTCCTCTTTAGGAGGTGCAATGCAAGCTCAATTAAGTTGAGGTCTGATGATTGACTTGGTCAGTCTAAAATCTTCAATTTTATTTTTACTGATGATGTCCTTTGTTGTGTTGGCAGTGTGTTTTGGGTCATTGTCTTGCTGCATAATTAATTTTTTCCTAATTAGACTGGATGCAGAGCTCTGTAATTGGCACACAGAATGTTTCTGTAGATTTCTGAATTCATCTGCTGCTACTATCATGAGCTCAATAAAGACTATTGAGCCCGTTACAGAAATAGCCATGCAAGCCCAAGCCATGACACTACCTCCACTGTGCTTGACTGATGAGCTTGGATGTTTTGGATCTTGAACAGATAACCTGATATTTCTCCATAATTTGGCTTTTCTATCAGTTCAGCAGAGGTTACTCTTGGCTTCCGAACCTTTGTGGCTCATGTCTGCATTTCTTTGTAAATTCCAATCTGCCCTTCCGATTCTTAGTGCTAATGAGTGGTTTTCACCTTGTGGTATGGCCTATATATTTCTTCTTCTTCGAATGGTGGATTGGGTTTTTCTTCACAGCTCTCACAATGGTGGTCATTAACTGCTGTTGTTTTCCTTGACTGATATGTTTGATTTATGGTTGTTAGTACACCAGTGGTTTCTTTCTTTTTCACGACATTAAAAAATTGTTGTTCTGGCTATGCGCAATGCTTGTACAATGGCCCTGATATTCCCCTTTTTCTGTGCTTTAAAATGGCTTGCTTATCTTCCATACACAGCTCTCTAGTCTTCAGGTTGGTTTATCATTTTAATCAACAAACGCATTCTTCACAGGTGAATCCCAAGGCTCAAACCGAGAGAAAACATTCAGTGCTATTAATTGTTTAAACAGTCAATCTAATGAGTGCAACAAGAAACACCTGTCCCAATATTTTTGATCACTTGAAAAATTAGTGGGTTTTTAAAAAAGGTGCCAAGTTGTTTATTTAACACAAGGTGTAAATATCAGGAAATGAAGGCTGAAATTCTGATCTATTGCCGCATTCATTTTCTGACCTCAACCCAGAATTTTTTCAGTGTAAAGCCAAAATACAGAATTGGCCTTTCCATTCCAATACTTTTGGAGGGGCCTGTAAATAATAAAAAACTAGGTGGATGTGAGTCAGTACCTTCTATCGTTCCCCATTTGGTTTTCCTTCCTAAGAGTCTTCTCCCATTGACCTGGTATTCTTGATCACTCCCCACCACTGCAAATGGAATCATCTCCTGGAGCATCACAGAAAACAAACTATCAGTAAGTTTCAACTCTCCACTTTCAACTACATGAAACTGTATACTCTGTGTGCTCATAGTACAATAAAAAGCTATCATGTTCATTAAATCAACAACTGTGATGGGAGTGATTAAATTAGCTAATATCCGCTATTGCAGTTTGAACTTACTCTTATTTTCTCATTGATCAGTCTGTCTTCTGTATCCTCATCAAACTCCTTCTGAGGATAGACGTCAATGTTGTTAGCCCTCAGATCTTCCCTGATCTACAAAAAACACAAATCATATCAGAAACACCGCAGCAGACACACATGTTTTTCCTTTTTCCTAAGGACATGCTTAAGCCATGTTCATACTGGATTGGTTTCTTATGAAGAGGTGAACTAATATAATTATTACCGATGCATCTCTAAGCTTTTAGTCCTGTCTGAAGCAGTCATGTAATTAATTTAGTTACAGACTGCACGTGCATGCATCTCTAAGGATATTGCCATATATTACCTTCTGTAAAATTAATGGTAGAAATAACCCCAGGTAACATACTTCAGTTGACATGTTGGTAAATATTTCATTATATGCTGTGGTAAAATAGGTTTTGTGCTTTTTCCTCCTTATCAAGACAATCCAGGAAATGCTTGTTCTTTATTATCATCTCTACTTGAATCCAAAAACAAAATCAAGTACTGGCCAAGTTTAAAACACTGAACAATAAAATATGGATGATGTCTGAAAGAATGGGTCAGAGAAGTGATGCTTCCAGGAGTGATGCTTTACTGAGTTCCTAGCACAGGTACACATAAATTTTATGGTCATGTGACTTATTGATGATCAAGCACAGCTTACAAGTGGTAATAATAAAGGTCAAAACAAGCAGCTTTAAATGTAGTATGCATGGACTTCTTAGTTTGACAACTATGCATATATCATGAAGATAATCCCAGATCACTTAAACCATGCAAACATAGAAAATAGATGTACTCCGGCTACAATACTTAACCGACAAATGTCCAAAAATCTCAATATTACCTTTGTAAAATTTTTATAAAATTATAACACGTTCAGGGCCAAACAGCAAACCATGATTTCCTCTAACCCAAGTGACACACACAAATACCTGTCTTTACAATACTGAACACTGAAAAATGTTCTTGATGTTTGAAAAGAAAACACTCAACTGAGTAATGCCACTAGACAGAATTTTATGCAGCATGTTTTCACTCAGTCCACTCCCTGATCTTCGAGTGTAGGCTTGAGCTAATCACTTAAACAGCAGCTCTGTTTAAGCAACTATGAGTGCCCTTGTGAAAGTGTTTCTGATTATAGGAGTTGAAATGATTTGTCTCTTTCATTTGAGCTCTTCTTAAGTCTCAAATCTCTAATATGTCCTTATTGTGCAAAACAAATGTATCTCAGAATTCAACTACCAATTTGCTTGGCTCACCCAAACCAGAAAGATGAATCCTCAGGATCCTGCCCATAAAACACAGAATTCTCTATTGGCCTATAAAGCAACAGTATTAAACTGAACTTGAGCCAGAAAATCTGTACTGTATTTTCTGTTGCTGTGGAAGAAAGCTCAGAGGGATTCTGAAAAACAGAGAGAAATGCAAAGCATTGGTCCTCCTCTCTGAGTGAAGCTGGCCAGAACAAACATAACCAATGATTAACACTAAACACTACAACATTGATGGAGAGAGCAGGAACAATGAGCCACTTTCCTACCAGAATGCCACATGTCAACTCAACACATCTGTATGATATTCACAAAGCCTCTTCATAAGACCTCTGAATCCTAAGCAAACAGGAAGTCACTACAGGCTGATAGTTCTACTGAGGAACATGAACCAAGTAATGTATAGTATATCTCAGGAAAGCTGCTTTCTTGGAGTGTAACTTTGAGCTTTTACACACACAACAAGGCCTGCACAACCCCTACAAATGCAACATAACAGAAACCATAAAAACAAAACCCTGCTGATCTACAGCATCCTAAATAATCAAAAATAATTACAACTTTTCAAAAATAGTCACAATGAGAAGCACACCAAGCACGTACTCATTCTATAGAACCAAAAGCATTTTGGTAATGTATAAAATATTTATCAGAAAAAGTGAAACTGCTCACCTTCTTCTTGAAGAAGTCCCTCTCCTCTAGGGTCAAGGTGTCAGCCTTGGCAATGACTGGGACAATGTTCACCACTTTACTCAGACGTCTCATAAACTCCACGTCCAAAGGCCTCAGACTGACAAAGGTAAACGACAGCTCAGTTTTTTGTATAGCACTTTTTGCTGTACAGTGGAAACAGCCAAAAAGCAGATTAACAGAGGGCAACCATTTTTAGGAAAAGTATAAGGAAAGTATAAAGTATAAGAAAGTAAAAGAAAACAACATAGGCTATCTTTGGTGTATTTTATAGTGAAAACTGGAGCTATTATGGGGCTGGAGGTCTTTTTTAAATAATTTAAAGAAACTCGGCTGGCCCTACAACAAGGGGAAGCGCCACCCTGTTAATGATGAGGCATATTTATGACCAGGGATAAAAACTTCCACAAATCCACACATTAATAATTTAACCTCAGCTCAGATCCAAATACAGCACAGCATGATCCTTGACCTTTTAAAAAAAAAGCAGAAAAGACAGGGAAACTCCCTTTTTAATAAATTCAAACCTGAATCAAAATTTTCATTGAGCCAGGACAGGACATGTGTACTCTCTACAGCCTGCACTGTGTTAAAGGCTGTGCTGTGACTCACCCTACCTATTTGAGGTGTTCAAATCCAAACTGCAGCTGCACACACATCTGCAGCACTGCATAAACAACAATCAGCCTTTCATCACATTATATAAACACTCAAATGCATGCAACTGAGACACATCAAGATTGGTGGCTCAAAAATCTCCATCTGACACAAACCATGAAGCATGTGTCTGTATGCATTTGAATCTTAAACATATGCAAGCAGAGTACATTAGTATATTGCCATAGAAACAGCATCAAAGAATGTTTTACAGCTGAACAATGTTTTGATGGTGGAAGATGAAAAACAGGCCAGGAAGTCTGCTGAGATACAGAGAAGCCTCTGGTTTGGACATCACTGTCACTGCTGGCAGACTACCAGAAGCCATTTCTTCTCACAGAGCTTCTTGAGGAAAATGGTGTGTTTGTTTTATCCTTAAGCTTTATTTTAACAAACACACACATACACATATACCTGAATAACTATACTCTAACTACCCAAAATAAATAGACACACACATTCCTGTACATCATAAAAGGAGTAGTCTGGACCTTAACTTTAGCCATCAAGTCACTACCGATAATACAACATTGTTTGTGTACTACACCAAATACAGTTTCTAATATTATCAGACATTGCCAACTTTGCTCAGTAGGAAATCCTAACAGGCAGGGAGAAAACAACAACAACAACAACAACAGAATTGCATCACAAATACTCTAGAGTGTATCGGGGGGATAGGATGGATCCATGCTAACAATGTTCAAGCATTTGTTGGTTGATTTGCAGAAATACTCTTCCAGAGAGTCACTCTGGGCATGTGGATATCATCATAACCATCATAACCACAGCAAATCTGACATGAAACTGATTAACTGTCTAAGAGGAATATAGGAAAGATAAAGAGGTAAAAAAGCCCTCTTTCTGTTGCCAGATGGTGGTGCTATATCAGAGAGTCACTATGGGCATGGGGATCTCATCATAATCATCATGACCAACCATCATGACCTGTGACATTTGAGCCGTATCAAGCAATGCATGGAGAAGGTATGATGCAATCTTGTTTGTGTGGGGAGGCATAAATTCATTGTTTGGCTTGCAAGATATCAAAAATACCTTCATAATGTAAATTCAGAAATATCTTACAAAAGCGACCTTTACACATCCGGTGCAGTGGACAACAGAGGCCCTGCACCTAGATGAGTGAAAAAAGCCACTATTTCTGTTGCCAGACGGTGGCGCTATACATAAGTGTCTCTCTGGGTATAAGTATTCTTACTATGTTTAAAATCAACAATGTATTTCCCAAATCAAATCCTTTTATTTACAGTTAACAATAAATAGTCATCTAATAACACTATCAGATTTACTTTAGTTTTGGGTTTGTTACATTCCTTAAACATCAGAAAAGTATTCTGGACAGGCTGTCAGAATATTCTATAAAGTAGGATGTTTTCTGAGAGTTTCTGGTGTCCTTTAAACAGCATTTTATTATAATGACCCAATGATTTTCCAAATAGATGCAGTGAACATATAAGTTAACATTTTAAAAATTATATAAATTATTATTTTTGAAGAGCCCTGTGCGCAGTGCACAGACTTCATGGGCTGTACAGGGTGGGCCAAAAGTAGGTATACAGTTTTGATCAGGTCATGATCTTTTATTGATTTTTATTTCATTTTACTTTTTTATTTATTCATTATTTCTTTTTATTTTACAAGTATTGAGAACAATTTTCTGGGGAGTTGTAAAGTAGAAGAATTTGTGTGTTACTGTGACTAAGACTGTTGGGTACAGGTTTCAGGAATGTTGTATTGTTGATGGAGGACATTTCAAGCACCTATGAGACTCACCAAGACCTGATCAGTACTGTATACCTACTTTTGGCCCACTCTGTATTGGTGGCTTTCTATTGTTTGTGCAGAAACATGGTAGAAATTAGCTCAGTAAGGCAGTGTTCAGGTCTGAGTACTGCAGCAAACCACTGACGAAAACACATACAGTACATCACAGATTCATATAAAGTTAATGAGCTTGACCTTTATTCCACAAGAAGTGTTGCCAGGTTCCATATATAATATCTGCATGTTGCAGATACGGCGAATCGGAAATGTTCACCACTATGAACTTGATGTTCAAACATTTTTTTTTTTTAGTTGTAGTGAGGGTGGGAATTTTGCTGGCAACTCTCATAACGAATAATGAATAATGCAACTGAAGTGGACTCTAAAATCTTTAAAAGCCATTTTCTTTCTTTTCACTTTTGGGGATAACCAGAATTTAAAATGTTGGAACATTGAGACTTGAGACTGGAGCAAATAAGACACCAATAACGTCAAGAGAATGTATAGTTTTCAGAACTATAGTGTAGTGTGAAAAATTGACCATGTGAAGGGTTTTCCCAGACTGCCACATATATATGCATGTTAGTCTGGATGTGCATATCAGAGAGTTGAAACAGGAAAGGTCATGTTTTACATACAAGTAGGGTGAATTTTAAAAGGGAAACTACTGACCAATGTCCTGTGGCTGGGATAAAGTAAATGCAACAGTGAACTCGTGAGTCAGGGATCCTCTTCTTCCTATTAATATTGATCTCCTCCTGTAGGTACTGCTCATACTGCTCGTTAATGAACTTCATTATGGGCTGCCAACTGTAGAACAGTAGAGAAAGCAATAATAAACAAAAATCAATTAAAAAAAAAGTACTGAAAAAGCAACACATCATGTGTGTCATTTAAAGGAGTGCTTCTATACCAGTTCTCATTGTTAATCTGATCCCCAAAGCCTGGTGTGTCTATAACGGTCAGCTTCATCCTTACACCTTTCTCTTCAATGTCTGCAAACAGAAAGCCAAACACCACTCACAGTCACTTCTACTCGGCAGAGATATTTCACTCAAGTAATGTGGAATCTAATGCAATGAAATCTTTGTGATTTATGAGCATTAACACATGCAATTTAACCAATACATATAAAATAATTATCTGATGTATTTATTCACATTCTCAATTAAATGTAAAGTGAAATCTTGTGCTAGATTTCCATCTGACTCTTTAATAACAGTGTAAACAGTTTCTCTGAATGAATGCTAGGCCTCAAACACTGTGGAGTCATGTGTAAGTAATGTATGTGTTAGTACTGTTTTCAGGGCAAAAGCATGATGCTGCTTTACCATGGCTGATGGACTTGATCTCAATAGTTTTAGGTATGCGTTCCTCAGCAGTTCCCATGACTGACTTTCGGCTTACTTTGGACTTGAAGAGTGTGTTCATCAGTGTGGACTTGCCCAAACCACTCTGACCTGCATAGATGAACAAAAACAATTCAAATTGAAGCTGTTATTATCAAATAACTTATGGAAGCAAACCAGATAGGTTGTGAGTGTCACAGAGACAGGAAGAGATGGCCAGATTGGACAAAATCCAAATATACACAAGTGGACACATTCTAGCACAAGTCAAAGCCCTCAAAAATAAAAAAAACACATGAGAAGCAAGCATCTAAGGATCAAAAATGATGGTACAAAGCACACAAACAAAACTGTAGCCAGGCCCACTTTCACTTACAGTCTTGCTTGCCTAAGGCTAGAGTCTATAAAGATCTCTCTTCCCTAAAACTATTGTGATGTGATATGCCCTTGATTAACAATCACAATCCACAGTATAGAGATTGATCTCTCCCCCCCAACTAAAATAACTGTGGCATGATATGACCTCTATTAACACTCACAATCCACAATCAAGACACTGGACTTTCTCCAACCTACAAAGACACAACTCTGCCAATTCAAAAATGTAGCCTCTCCCAGAGCAGCCCTGAGAAACAGCCAGCTCATGCATGTACAAATGGACCCAGGTCACCAGAAATCAAGAATGCATTTTTTAAACCCTTCCTCTCCTGCAAGTACTTTTGCCACGTCTGCCCACTCCCACAGATATTTCCATTTGTACTCAAACATATTTTTCCAAAATATAAACATACATATGTAACTTAAACACTGTGAAATGTGAGGTTTCCTTCACTAGCAGTTGCTTTTGCTAACCCTTTGAATTCGCAAACCCCGATAGCTAATAGAAAACATGTGGAGGTGGTGGTGGTTATGGATTGGCAATTTTTACATAGCATTTAGAACTCCTTCTTCTCCTTTTTTCCATTTCTATGTAGGGTCGACGTTGAAGGTTGGATGAGGTGGGGTACACCCTGGACAGGTTGCCAGTTTATACATAGCATTCAGAATAGTTGGATGTTATCTCTCTTTGGCTTGCAATTTTCATCTTTGATCACTCACACGCTCACTCACATTACAATAAAAACTTTCCACACCCACAACTTGAGGTTTTTTTTTTGCGGCTTCCCCTCATTTGGGCCTCAAACTCATATACACATTCTGGATTAGAACATTATTTTTTGATACAGACTTTTGGCTGTATTATCATCACAGTTCTTGGGTAACTGACCAAATGGACACACCTGTACGTCTGCACATTCATGCAATTATCCATTCAGCCAATCATTTGGTAGCAGCGCAATGTATAAAATCTTACAGACACAGGTCCAGAGCTTCAGCATATATTCACATCAAACATAAAAATGTGTCTATGACTTTGTCAAGGCATCCGTGCTGCCAGAGCAGGAGATGTTTTTACAATATTCAACTTTCCATTTTTGGTGAGTCTATGCTCACTGTGGCCTCAGATTCCTGTTCTTGGCTGACAGGAGGGAAACTAGATGTGTTCTTCTGCTGTTGTAAACCCATGCACCTCGAGGTTGGGTATTCTGAGATTCTTTTCTGCTCACCATGATTGTAAAGTAGTTGTCTTGAGTTACCGTAGCCTTTCTGTCAGCTCAGACCAATCCAGCTATTCTCCTCTGAGCGCTCTCATCAACAAAGTATTTCTACCTAGAGAATCACTGGGTATTTTTTTTTTTTCACAATTGTGTGTAAACTTTAGGGACTGCAGGTCCCTAATCGTAATCCCAAATGTTCAGCAGTTTCTCCAACCAGTCACTTTTTTGCCTTTGATGTTTTTTTATTCTGATGTTTGAGGTAAACATTATCTGAAGTTCTTGACCTGTATGTGCATGATTTTATGCTCTGCACTGCTGCCACATGCTTGGATATCCATTTAGATAATCCAATGGGTTGGATAATTGCATGAATTATCCAACAACTCTACAACTCTATAACAAGGCATTTGAAAATTTTGCTGTTAAAGGTAACAAAAAGGCAACATATTCTTCTTTTGTGTTTAGAAGTATCCGGATACAAGTACTCACCCACTACCATGATGTTAAGTTCAAAGCCCTGCTTCATGGCCTTCCTCCTCATCTGTTCCAAGATGGCATCAATGCCCACATAACTGAAGTCCACACTTGGCTTTTCTGGGCATGCGGCCACGGGCATTTCAGGGATTACTGGTTCTGCCATACTGCTGTTGCTGCTATTACAACTGTGGCTGGAAATGACCTCTGACCCTGGAGAAAACAGAAAAATCTTATTTAATGAGGGTATGAAAAAAGTGCTCAAAATTGTATAGTACTTTTGAAAAAGCGGTGCTGTTAACACTTTGTAATGTCAAAAATGTAAAGAAAACCTAATTTCTGGTAACAACTATGTCAGCTAGGTTAAAGGCCAAGGGAACACATCACTCCAGACACTAAAAGACAGTACTGAACAAAGTATTTATAATGTTATGCAAAGACTTTATTGTGGAAACAGGGCTTCGCCACACATGTACAGCACATTAAAGACACAAAGGACCTGCTTAAACATGGACTTTTTGGCAAGGGCTTGATTTCTCCACTACTCTTACACTCGCTGATTTGTTTAAAACTGCACACATTTGGTCGCAGTTCTTTGTCCAAAAAGGTTCTCATTCTTCCACCTGATCTAGTACTAATTTAGCACACAGGAGCAAGTGGATATAACATTAGATAGACTTCTAGTCATGTCCTTAAGGGTTATTCCTAATGTTATTCCTATTACATCATTTGTGGGGTATGCAATATACTTGGACAAACAAATAGGAAAACATACACGCAATCATGAAATATTATTTCTGCTTTTCTATAAGACACAGTTTAATAGTTCTTTACTATGCAGAAGACTTTTCATAGGGTGTTGACCTTTAGGGGAAAGTAGATAACAACTCAGATACTCAGAAACAGTTGTTGAAAAGTCCATGAAAAATACCCTGAATTGTGTTTCTGCTGTGTGGGAAGTCAACAGAAAACCAACCACTTCCTGAATAAGTCTTATGCATATTCAGTGATAACGTTGCAGCTTACAGGTGATAAGCACACACAGCTGCAGGAGTCAGAAAGTAACACATGTTTCACAAAGACTAATATCAAAGATCCTGATGTTAAACTTTTATTTTTCATACACAATGTCCAAAAGTATGTGGACACCTGAGCATCATACCTGTATGTACTTTTTGAACACCATTCCAGCTTTACAGTGCTGCATGAAAGTTTGTGAACCTTTTAGAATTATCTATATTTTTGCATAAATACGTCCTAAATTATCAGATTTTCACACAAGTCCTAAAAATAGATAAAGAGAACCCAAATGAGCTAATCATATTTCACTTGGTCATTTATTTACTGAGGAAAACTGTGAGCAGCAAAAGTTTGTGAACCTCTAGTATTAGCAGGTTTTTAATTTGAAGGTGAAATTCGAGTCAGGTGTTATCAGTCACCTGACAAAGAGGTGTGAGTGGGTGTCCTGTTTTATTCAAAGAACAAGGATCTATCAATGTCTGATCTTCACAACACAACTGCTGAAATGTATCATGGCACAAACAAAGAAGATTTCTGAGGCTCTCAGAATAAGAGTCATTGATGCTCATCAAGCTGGAAAAGGTTATAAACCATCGCTAAAGAGTTTGAACTCCAACAATCCAAAGTCAAATAGACTGTGTATAAATAGAGGAAAATAAGATATTTGTTACCCTCTCCAGCAGTGGTCGACCAACAAAGACAATTCCAAGACCACAAACTTTTCATAAGTTCTCAAAGTTCACAAACTTTCAAGCACCCACTCTTCTGGGAAGGCTTTCTACTAGATTTCTACTAGATTTTTTAGAATTGATGTGGGGATTTGCCCATTCACCCACAAGAACATGGGTCAGGTCAGGCTTAGGCCAGGCACTGATGTCTGAATGAAAAGAAATTGTAATGCTACAGCATACAATGACATCCTATACAATTGTGTTCTTCCAACTTTGGGGCAACAGTTTGGGGAAGACCCACATATGGATGTTATGATATCCACAAACTTTTGGCGATATAGTGTATTACAGATAGGGATATGGAGAGATAGTAGATAGATGCAACATCTGAATTTCCTGAACATCCTGAGAAGAAAAAAAAATTATATTGCAGGGGTGTCTTATTCCAGTAGCCCACTTGTCATCAGTATGTCCTGGTCCCTTAACAACTGACACAGATCTTGTTAATCCAGGCAATGGGCAATGTCTAAGCCAGTACAGCTTTATGTATATGTCTCTCACTCATGATCCAAGGCATGCTTGTTTCAGCATTAGGGGACTGGAAGTTTTGCCTTTACCAAGAATCAGTTAACCACATTTGTGCATTTGCTAATTCTTTGCTAAAAAAAAAAAAAAACCTTCATTTTGGGTGTGTTGTGTAAAGGTATAGTAGTTAACATTCATTTTGATACATTAAGCATATGGTTTGACCCTGGGAAACCATTTTATTTCATAAAATATAATTTCTAAGGAATGATAATTATTCAATACTGAGGATATTTTAAATTAATATCAACAGATGTAGAATGCTGATAAAACAGATCTAAACACATAAAACCTTTGAAGCAACTTTCAAGATATAACTACAGAGAAAGTTGACAGAGACCCTGTAAAGACAGGAACGCCAGGAAAAAAAATCCCCAGGCCCGTAACCTGAACCATTGGCAGCCCTATGCACTTGGCACTAGCTACTCAGAATCTGTCAGCGACTCACAGAGCAGTTGGCTACAGCAGCCAACAAAGCTATAGCAGTCAGATTCCTACACTCTGAAAAAAAAGGTCCACTTCATTTTAAATCCTTAGCAGTCTTATCCACAATACATGACAGCACAGGTGAGCCAAGCCAGAATGTCAGTCATCTATAAAATGTATAAACAGAGTTGACAGAACCATACCGAGAAGAGAAAAGGACAAACATGCAGAGAGTCAGAATAAAAGAAAAAGCAGATTCTGACCCAAGCTATGATAGATTGTCTAAAAGAGTGAATGTGGGAAGTAATTCTCAATTCAATTCAGTTCAAATATATTTATATAGTGCTTTTAACAATGAACATTGTCAAAAAGCAGCTTTACAGAAAAATATAAATTCTGTATCAAAATTGTAAATATATAAAGGTATCCCTAATACCCCATGTAACAAAGGCTATGTTCCCCTTGCAAGCATTATTGCAATTAGAATTAGTTTGTTGTCACCCAGGTGCAATCTCTTCCCCTGCTAAGCACACACACACACACACACACACACAAACACACATATATATATATATATATATATATACACACACACACACTACCGGTCAAAAGTTTGGGGTCACCTACTCTTTTTCATAGGTTTTTCTTTATTTTTTTTGCTTTCTACGTT
>JAQQZX010000008.1:14802357-14814713 GCA_030068355.1 Notoglanidium maculatum | reverse complement strand
GAGGAAACCGGAGCACCCGGAGGAAACCCACGCATGCACGGGGAGAACATGCAAACTCCACACAGAAAGTCACCCTGTGTGACCCGGGGATCGAACCCAGGACCTTCTGGTGCTAACCACCGCACCACTGTGCCGACCCCGCCATAATTCCCTCATCCCTATTTCTTAAACATGGATAGAAACAATGATTTATTCAAATGTAATTCCATGTTTGAAATATTGCATAAGCTATTTTTCTTAATCTGTTGCTCAAACTGAAAATTTACAGGTTAATCAGCTTAGTTAAAACAAAGTGGCATTTTCCATTTTGTAATAATAAGCCAGAATTAAACTCAAGCCAAGCTAGATCTTTCTGCTTTGGTCTACTTATTTATTAGTATCTGCCTCTTTATGGTTAGAGGGTGGATGTTATGCAGGTTTACTGGGTTTAGTTCTCTACTTACAGTTATTAAACCAAACAAGTATCATGGGAACTTTCAAAGAGGAATATAGCTCAGCACTGGTCCTATCCATATTGCTGTATACTGTAACCAAATGTGCACCTTGAATCACCTTGTGAAACATTAAATATTAAAATCCAAAAACATCTTACTTATCTTCTCTCATATCTCTTCCCATATCTCTAAGTTAAAAAAGGAAGGAAATCTAAGGTCAATGGGAATGCTGTACAAAAAGGAAGCCTTCTAGAGCCTTTAAAAACACAATGCACATGGTGGCACTTACAAATGCCATAAAATCCTGACAAACACAATGTTCTGTTTTACTGACTGTGCACAATTGTTACATGGTTTCACGAACCTCTGATGCTTAAGTAAAGATGCACTTTAGAAACACTTTTTAAGTTTTAATAAAATATTAATGCTGAAGGATCTTTTATGTATAGAGTAACATATGGCCCATTTTTACTTCCTAGATACAGTGTGGGATGGAAACTATTTATCAATCATCATGATTGTGCTGAAAGCTCTGAACTCTCTGATATGCAGAGGAACAAGAGTGGAACAAGCAGATACAAGCACATCTAAAAATGATTTCCTTTCCATCCTGAGGCGAGAATGACGGTTTTCCTCAGTGACATGCAAAAAAGTAAAGTGACCCCATTTCCTGTCCTCCAGACTGTGGAATCTTACTACCTTTACAAAAAAACTGCTTTGAATAAGTTCTTAACATCTAGAAAGTATTCATACAGCAGCAAACATTAGATTAGATGCCTAATTAGTACTTTGGAGGAACATTGTGATATAAAAACATAAAAATGAATTATGATTTAGCAAGGGAGGTTAGCACTGTCGCCTCACAGCAAGAAGGTCCTGGGTTCGATCCCCGGGTCACACAGGGTACCTTTCAGTGTGGAGTTTGCATGTTCTCCCCGTGCATGCGTGGGTTTCCTCCCACAGTCCAAAGACATGCAGATTAGGTCAACTGGCTACTCTAAATTGCCCATAGGTGTGAATGTGAGCGTGTGTGGCTGTTTGGCTGTGTTGGCCCTGTGGTGGACTGGCGACCTGCCCAGGGTGTACCCCACCTCTCACACCGAAGATGCTGTGATTGGCTCCAGCTTCCCCGCGACCCAGATGGATAAAGCGGTATAGATAATGGGTGGATGATTTAGCAACAAATCTTCGTGTGAGACAGTTTTTTTTGTATGTTTGGTCCAACCAAAAAAACAAACAAACAAAACAAACACCACCAACAACAGCAAAAAAAGTCTTGAAAGTTAAAAGTGGACAATATAGATGTTTTAAAATAGAATGTCCACAGTCCACATCCTGTCTACTACCTCACTCTATTCAGCTCCCAAGAACTTGCGAAAATAATACTGTAATGGCAACTGAAATCTGATGGCAATTTTGACAAAAATGAGTTCTATGAGTGAAACATTTTTTTTTTTTTTTAAATGAAAAACTCCAACAAATCAGCAATCAGTATTCAACGCATTTAAATAGAACCCCTGCTCTAACTGAATGCAGCCTGAATGGTTCCTGTCACTTCTCACTTCTCGGTTACAATAGGAAGTGTGCAGACTGACAGGTCTGAGAACATCCACTGCTAACAGCACTTTACATATAGATAAAAAGAAGTCCAAAACAAACAACTGCAGAATGAGCTGAGAGGAGAATGGGTTGACAGATCCACAATCCAGCTGTTGTTCAGGATTGGAGAAGCAAAGAACCCAAGATTTGCTGTCCCCCACCATGCACATATGGCTAAAAATCAAAAACCCTATACTGCATGGCTACACTTAACAGAAACATCATCCATTCTTTTGATTAGTGCAAATAGAGCACAAGAAATAACTATAAAATAATATATACATAGGCATCTGTGTTGGACACTACTCCAAATTGCATTTTCCAGACCTTGCATTGATTATATAAATCCAGGGAATGGCTGAGGAGTTTCAATACTTTAAATACAACAAACAAGAGATGTCTGAGCTGATATAAAACAAGGTTTCTTTCTGTTTTCAATTAAATATACATAGCTTTTCCCTTCATTTCTGAAAGACTAGGCGCTATGCACTGAAATTGATGCCAGTAGCCCAACAACCACAGAAATGAGTTGGAATGAGGAAGCAATGTTGGAATCATTCATTTGTTATATACAGTACAGGCAGAGGCAATAATTTCACAAAAAGCAGAAAAAAAGTCATAGCTTGATTAAAGGGCTGGTATGAAGTACTCATCACTTTGCATTTATCTATGGAAAGGGACCTCAAGCAATTTGTGTTAAAAAGTGATCATCTGCTACAACACAAAAAACAAGAAAATTATATGCTTGCATCCCTGTGACCAAAATCAGCTGATAGAGATTTCAATCAGACAATCTCCATAGTGCCTGACGAAAGAACAGCAGAAATACTGAAACATTAAAGCATACTAAAAGCAGCATTATATGCTTAAAAACTGCCATTTCCCAAACAGTATTTTTAAAAATGGTATTTCCACAGAGAACATGTGCTGGGACTCTGGGAATTGATTCAGAGACTTAATGGTCCTCTAACTCATGGTCCTTCTAATGTCACAAACAGCATGTTTTTAAGAAAATGGAAATACCATGGTTTTAAGCCCTATTAGTTACCAGAGAAGCCAGTCTTACTCATCTCATCTTACTCGTATAGCTTTTTTTTTAGCCTTAAGAATCTAAGGATATCACATTAAAGATTCTTAGATAGTACAGGTTGAAAGAGTTGGCCTGCAGCTTCACGAAGAACTACAAGCCAAGCAGAAGCCTAGACCCAAGGCTGAACCTTTAGATTCCTATAGACAGAACGGCCCAGTGTGGAGCATTTCAATTCAATTCAATTTGTGTAGCACTTAATGATATGTTTTAACAACAGACATTGTCACAAAACAGCTTAACAGAAATCCAAATGTAGATTTAAATCCCAAATGAGCAAGACAAAGGATACAGTGGCAAGGAAAAAACTCCATGAGAAGGGATAAGAAGGGAACCCATTCTCTTCAGGGTGACACCAGATAGTGAGACAAGAAATCATCAATCTTCTACAATTGTATACTGTCAAGTCAAACAGTACTAAGTGTGTTGAATGGATGTTCAGTATGAGGATACTGTGAATAAGAGTCCTGGGATGAGCATGTGACAGCCTTTGTGATTACAGCAGCAGTTCTTGGTTTACTGATCAAATATGACTGATTAATGTGTTCTAAGTGTACATTAAAATGTAGGAATATTGGTGAAACCAATATTGCATATTTGTGAAAGAAATATTCACTTCTCACTTATCTCTACTGAGACAAGGACGTAGAGAGCTCAAACATGGTTTCTAGTGTGTGGCAATGCAATGCCTTCAGCAGATGACACTGTGGAGCTGTGAAACCAGGGGAAGAGGAAGAGGACTTGAAAGAGTCTAAACTTACTCTTGAATCTCACGTTTATTTATTTATGTCCTGTACTTGTTGGTTAGTTAGTTCCAAATAAACAGATTACATTTTGCTAACTTGATATTGGAGACAAGGGATTGTGTGTGTTAATGGAAAACTTTAAATCTCCTCTTTAGTCAAGCACTGAAAATGTGACTTATTATGGTTTGCAGCAAAGACAATTCACAACAAACTTTTACAAAGATTAAATACATACAGTTTTTTTTAATATAGATAAATAAATAGATAAATGATATGGCCACAACAGCAAGAGAAAGGTTGATATCAGCAGTATATAATTCAGCATTTAGACTAAAGAAATGTCATAAGATGTTTTTCATTTGTTCTGGCAGTTTTTGTTTCTATTTTTTGATAACAACCCTGAAATAACAATTGTCATAACTAATTAAATTGGCAACTTATTGTCACTAGACAATAAAAGACTGTAGTAAACTATAAAACATAATTTAAGCAGGTGCTTTCTGATCTACTACTCTACTTTCATTCTGAGGCCAACAGGAAGAAAGATGGGGTACAGAAAAAGTGGTAGTGGTTCCTTTCCATTTCCATAATTTCCATACTCATTACCACTCGAAAGTTGACTATCTTCCTATAAACAGCATGTCCTGGAATATTTCATTCTTTTTACATGGCAGCTATTTGTGAAAGATTACTTTTTTTAATTAATCAAGAATGCAGAATTTAAATGCTTATAGTTACATTTAATGTTGTAAAATATCGCAAAACAAGAACCTTCTTTTTATTTTATTTTCTTTCTTTTGAATTTATTAAGACACAGATTATAAGAAGAAAACAGAATGCACCAAGTCCTCTGTCCAGAAAAACGTATTGACTGTTACAAAGTGCTGACAAAGACTCCTTCTGTAAATGATAAATGTCTTACAGAACATTCACTATATCAACTTTACTAAATGTAGTTTATCTATATATTATACGATATATGCACACTATTGGCATTATCTTGACCAGCTTCATGAGGTCATCACCTGGAATGCTTTTCAATTAACAGGTGTGCCTTATCAAAAGTTAATTAGTGGAATTTCTTGCCTTCTTAACACGTATGAGATCAGTCATGTTGAGGTAGTGTTGGTATACAGTAAATAGCCCTATAGTAAGCCATATTATATCAAGAACTACTCCATTAAGTAAAGAGAAATGACAGTCATTATATTAAGACATGAAGTGTCTTTTAAGTAACAAAAATTAAGGAAAAACACTGAAGTAGAAGGTGTGTTCACTTTTGACTGATAATGTATATAAATTAGCATCATGTAAGCACGAAGTGTCGGGTTATGTCAGTTTTAGGCTAAACCTGACATCATGTTAGTTTCTGAGCACAAATTATCAAGATAACTAATATTGATTAAGTCTAACCCCTGTATCTGGAATGGAAAATTATGTTTCTTCAACTTAAGTTATCAGGCTAAATGCTACTTTCTGGAACAGAGCCCAGATGGCCAACTATCTTTGCTCTTACAAAACCAAACAAAACAAAAAACCTCCTTTGATAGCTAGAAACTGATTAGCACAGCAAGTACATGACAATGCAAAGGGAGAAGCAGTCACTGATATGTCTTGGATTTTTGCTAACTGCTTTTTGGCCCAGACTGGCTCAAGTATTTCTCTGGAATGACCACATGAGAGACGAGCTGACAAAAGATGATTCGGGAATCTGGATTCTTGGTTTAAGACTTTCTTGATGACAGCAAGGAGAAAGCTTATCTTTGCTCCAGTATTGTGTGGCTGGTTCCATATGACAAAAAAAAACCTTCATTTTTTTTTTAAACATATAAATGAAGGTATTTCAAGATGTCTGGGCTTTGTTATAGACAGTATTTCTGTTAAACATTTAAAACTGGGCCTGTATGGTCCAAAAGTATGGAATGTCAATTTACTACAATAATTTACAACTACTTATCTCATCACTTATATTAGTCATTATTGTAATATCCGTCACATCTCCATATATCTCCATATTTTATATATAAGGTGTGTTCCCAGGATTAGCTATGGCTCCACCACACCCTGACCAGGGTACAGTGATTAGCATAGATCAGTTAATGAATGAATTAAAACTACATGTCACAAAAATCTAGTAACTTTCGCATGCACATTTTTATGTTCATGTTTAAATGGAAGGATTTTGGACATAAAATAATGACACTAGGATAAATAATGTCAGATCTTTTTTCAACTTTAATGTGATATTGCAAAGTGCACAAATAAAGTGAAAAACAACAAAAAATACTTGTAATAACCTAGTTGCATAAGTGTGCACTCCCCTAAACTAATACTTTGCTGAAGCACCTTTTGATTTTATTACACCGCTCTGTCTTGTGGGTAAGAGTCTATCAGCATCTTGACGATATTTTCCCACTTTTTCTTACAAAAACATTGTCAAATTGTGAGGGCATTTCCATTGCACAGGCTGCTTCAGTTCACCCTGCAGAATTTTAATTGGATTCAGGTCAAAATTATTGCTTGTCTTTTTGTTAAGCTATTACTTTGTTGATTTGGATATGTGCTTTAGGTAATTGTTGTGCTGACCAGTGGAATTCCTTTTCAATCTTCAGCTTACTAGCAAACACATGAATGTTTTGCACTAAAATCAACTGGAATCTGTAGCTGTTCATGATTCTCTCCACTTTGATAAAAGCCCCAGTTCTGGCTGAAGAAAAGCAGCCCTAAAGCATGATGCTGCCACCACCATGCTTCACTGTGGGTATGGTATTCTTTTGGTGCTGTGCTTTTTTGTGCCAAATTATTATTTGGAATTATTATACCTTTTGGAATTGGTTTCATCAGACCAAAACACCTTTTGCCACAATGTTTGGAGTGATTTAGTAGGATTCGGGTTTTTGTGATAAAGACTTCCATCTAGCCACCCTACCACATAGCACAGATATCTGAAGAATACAAGAGATTGTTGTCACATGCAGAGAGTAATCAGTACTTGTCAGATGTTCCTGCAGCTCTTTTAATGTTGACGTAGGTCTTGTGACAGCCTCCCTGGTAAGATTTTGTCCTGTTATTTTGTAAATTTTGGAGGGACATCCTGTTTTTGGTGATGTCAATGTGATGCTCCAAATTCTCCGCTTGTTGATGGTCTTCACGGTGTTCCAAGGAACATCTAATGTTTTGGAAATTCTTTTATACCCCTGATTGTTACCTTTCAACAAGTGCGATACCATGCATGCTTTCATGATGAATCAAAGAAGATCCTACAGAAACAGCTAGTCTTTATTTGGGGTTAAAATAATAATTTCATAGGCGACAGCTGTATGATAATTACTTTTTAAAAGGAGATTGATTGTGATTGGTTCATTCTGAACACAGCCACATCCTCAATTATAAAAGGGTGTACACACTCACACAACCAGGTTATTTTGTAACCTTTTTTTATTTGTTACAGGTTTTCTTATTTTTATACTTTAGGGTGGAAATATTTCTTACATTAATTATTTTGGTTTAATTTTTTTTATTCATCATAAAAACCTGCCATTTTAACAGGGGTGTGTAGACTTTTTATATCCACTATATAAATAACCTATTTAAAAAATAGTGTGGTATTTTGGTTGTCAGTTATTTACATAATGGTTCATAATGGCCTATTAGCATTAACAGCACCAAGACTTTCTAATAAGTGTTATATTAGACATAATTAAATGGAAATTCATGACCGTATCCAATAATGAAATAATCATGCCATTTTCCATTTCATAGATGTATATTGGTTGTCCAGACGTATGCTTGGCAACACTGGAGATTTGATTGCCTTATTATAATCATCCTTTGTGATTTTAAGCCTTTCCCAATTGTGCTAGGTTAATAATGTGGTGATTATTAATGTTACATGATTTTTGTAAAAGTAGGCAACAAACTACAGCTTACCATAATATTTTATTGTTTTTTTAAATTGCAAAGATTTTACATTAGCCATTTGTAACCTGCTAAATCCTAGCAAAATCAGGAAAACAGGTATGATGGAAATCCTCAAATTCAATATTTTCAAAGCAAAAAAAAGTAGAGTCTATGCTTTATATTCACACTGATTAAGCCAGTGGACTAGCAGTGAAACCAACACCACACATCCTATCACATTACCACAGAACAGTCCACTGCGGTATGAACATGCAGAACTGTAACATCGTTCCTTGTATAATCAATGACTGATAACACAGAGTATACTTAAACAACAAAATGGCTGCTTTCGTACGGAGTTTATCGGATAATTATCCTGTAACCTTTTATTTAGATTTAATTTTGTAGTCTCATTTTGAACGATGACACTACTGGAAAGAGTCAAACATGTGGACTCTAACATCAGAGCAAAGGCTGTGACATTAAACAGCTGCTCCATAGTTTATCACCCCATGGAATGTTGGCTATCTTTTAACCTCCCCCTGGACTGCAAAAAATAAATACAATTATATGGACTGAGTGAAGCATTACATGCTTATAGTGCTTGAACAATGTTAATGGACAGAGACCGGGCTGGATAAAAGGACTAAGCAGAACACAGCTGGATGTGGAAGTCTACATGCTGGACAGGAGATGGCTCCAGTACTGTGCATGTGATGAGAACCCGGTGACAAAACTCACACTTTTGAAAATACAAGTATGTAGATCAAAGTGAAAACCCAGCAAAGAAGTACTAACACACAGAGAGGAGGCGGTAAAGAAAGGTAAAATTACAAAGAATGCCAGGATGAGGAACTGCTGCCAACCCTGTAACCTGCACACAGTAATTACAAGGCCAAGAGTGAAGCTGCAGACAGAAAGCTGTGGATGGGTGAAAAAAGAGAGCACTGGAATCCAACACACTCTGTCCCACACACTCATATACAGCTCGCCACACCTCCCCTCTTTTCCTTACAGCAAAAGGCTAAATGTCCATGAAGTGCTCAAACTGAAAAACAAATCTTACTTTAGATATGGGAGAAACCTGACTTAATGCCAACAAACATGGGCTTGCATGTACTTCACACATTTAGTATCCAGTTACCCTCTTCTCCATTCCATAGAAGGATAGCATTTACAACCCAATAGTTCAGGCAACACAGCATGAAGCAAGAGCAGGAGAGAGAAAGAACATGGAAGCTGGAGGGGGGAAAAGTACAAGAGACTGCAAACTCACCCGTCTGCTCAGGCTCTATCCTCTAGTGTGAAACACAGTCAGAGCCACTCAGCCTCTCACAGGCTCCGCCTACTAGCCAGCTCATGTGAGCTGCTCTCTCTAACACACACACACACACACACACACACACACACACATACATACACACACACACCACTCCCCTCTTCACTTCCACAGGATGAGAAAAGAATCTAGGATAGGGAGGAAGATAGAAGCGCTTATGCAAACACAAACACACACACACACACACACACACACACACAAACATGCCCCCCACCCCTCACTGCTCTCTCCTTTCATACGACAACTACCAACCAGGGAGGGTGAGGGCTCACACATGCTTCCTTCAAGACACATGAATCCAGACAACAGCAGTTTTTCCAAACTGCTGCTCATGCTGCATCACAGGGCAATGTAACACACTCGGAGGAAAGCACTGTCTGCCCCCTTTCTGTATAAAATATAAACTTCAATGAAGACTGAATTACATATGCATGATGGCACTATATACAGTTATACAGGTCTATTACATTATACCTGGTGTAGGTCACAAACATAGTGAATAAGAAGCTGTTTGGGATTCAACCTTAGTTCAAGATGAGAGATTTTACTCTGATCATGGGCAAGAAATATAAATCAAGCTATAGCTAAGGTATAGTATAAGAAAACATTATTGTTTATTTTTGTGCCAGTAGAGAAGTGACTTAATCTGAAACAATCAGGATGATTATGTTTAACAAACTGGATAAATAAAAGCACTCCTCTACCTACAGAAAAATATGTGCTCAATACCAATGCACAAACCCACACTCACATTACACACAGATACAGAAACTATGGAACTCCAGGCATGAAGCATCATAAAACAAAGGCCACAACAGTCTTGGAATCTCAACCAACTTCCTGTCTTCCAAAGGAAATAGGGTTTCATATTTCAACATTGTGTTTTATAAAGCAGCACAAAAACCTATGCTTAAGATGTTTGGATAGGTTTTCTGTGGCTTCCAGAGCTGGTGTTCTAGTCCTCTTAAGGCACCCTGTTGTATGCATTTCCCTTTTCTTCTCAATTTCTGCACAGTTTCATTGTAAACTACTACACTATTAATATAAATTAAAAGCATCTCTACTGTTTTACCCTTTTGTTCATTTTCAAGATATCAGTATGCCAGACAATGGGCCTCATATATTAAGGTGAATTAGAACAGATTTATGCATTAATCTTTGGTATTTACACGAGAAATTTGGTATTCATAAAAATAATATAAAACCTGATGAGTTAGTGAACATTTATATACAGATTACTCCAGGATGGCCATGCAACTTTTTTGCATGTGGCCCGTAGACAGAAACATATGAGGAGTCATGGGCCAAGCAGTATTCAGTGTCATAGCATTCAACCAGTTACACTGCAAAAAAAACCTGTTTTTAGACCTGAAAACCCTGGTGCCATCAAATTCATTTTCTATCAAAATAACTATATGACACTATTAAACAGTTTAACTGTTGACATTACAGTAGTTTATTGATATGCTCACATATTACAGTAGGCATTTCTGTATCTATAAATGTATTTAAATTAATACAATAAAACTCTTTAAAACTCTACTTCAAAAAGCAGTGCAAAATAAAAACCTGGGACAAGTCAGTCTCCAACACTCATGTCATGCATTTATAAGTCACTAATGACAGGAACAGCAGTTCAGTCAATCAGAGCAGTGATGTTGCAACTTGGACTGAAGAATAGCTAGCAAGTCACAAGCAAGTCTTGTTGAGATGCAAAGAACATTGTAGAGATAGCTGTCAGTCAACTTGTCTCTCAGTTGGGTTTTGTTCAGAATCAATATATGTGGAGCTGAACAAACTCATTATTCTTGGTTAATGGTGTCTCATCAAAGGAAACCCGCTCTTTTCCAAATTCAGACAGAACTCTGTGTGGGGAGAAGCTGATGTCAACTTATCCCATTGAATTTCAAAAATCTCCAATTATATACTGTAATCGACTTCTGCCATGTCAATCAAAAAGTGGGTTGTGAAGAGCTTGATGTCTTTCTCAATGGCAGCAAAGTCTTGGAAGAACTGACTGAATTCTGTCAGAAGAGATGTGATCACTGACACATATTTCACCTTTTTTACAGAAAAAATGGCATTTGGGAAAGTTCCTACAGAGTGGGGAAGTGCACCATATTGAAGTTGCATAATTGCATCTTGAAGAGACGATGGTTCACGCAAAATGCTTTCAGATGTATGTACAGTTAAGGCACAAGCTAATGATCATAAAGGAAGTTAATGAAGAGGTCTGCCTTTCTCTTACAAAAACTGGTCAACTGGTCACATTGGGTAATAAATTTGCTGCAGTACAGAGCTGAGTGATTGATTATGTCTCCGTATTCAGCACTGACTCCAGATAGGAAAGATTCTTTGTGATAGAGTGCGCACGCTCGTATTAGGTTGATCATTTTCACCACAACATTCATCACATCAAGGTGGACTTCCTTAACTAAGAATACCTCTTGGTGAATAATACAGTGCATTTTAACAGCCTTATTTCCATTGTCATGCACACCATAAATGCGACCCCATTCAGCTCACCTCTTATTGCTGGAGCCTCCTCCATTGTAATTCCATTCAGCTTGTCCCAGGGCAGTTTCATGTCATCGATCGCAGCAGAAACAGCTTAAAAAATGTCCTTACCTGTCGTGGTGTCCTTTAGACTCCTAAGATCAAGCAGCTCCTCAGTGATGCAAAAGTTGTAGTCAATTCAAAGTTCAAAATTAACAGCTGGGCTGTGTCCATAGCACCTGTGCTCTCTGCATATACATTTGAGTAAAACTCAAATGCACTAGCTTTGCCTGACCTTTGCTGTTTTAAGTTAGCTGACAGGTCTTCGGGCAACTGTTTTTCTGGAAATACTGACGTTGAATTCTTGAGTTTTCTCTGTGCACATTAACCAGCAACTTTAGCAAGGCACACTTTAATAAAGTCACCATCCTAGAAGAGTTTTCCATGTTGGGTGATGATTGAGGTACCTCGTAGCTAGCCGTTATGGCAGTTTCCTGTAATATGTTGGCACAAAAAACAGATTCTGCTGAGCCAACCAGGCTTGCTCTCTTTTTTAACTTTCTGTTCTCGGTCTATTACAGTGAACAGAGTGTAGAACTGATGTTTCATTTTGTAGTGTCTTCGAACATCATAATCATTCACCACTGCAACAGATTCCTTACAAATCAAACAAACACACTTCCCCTTGACTTCTGTGAAAAAGTGTTAATTTTCCCATCGTGTCTCTAATTTTAGGCACTCCCTTGATATTTTCT
>JAQQZX010000008.1:14780602-14801555 GCA_030068355.1 Notoglanidium maculatum | reverse complement strand
ATATATGTGTATATGTATATAATATGTGCAATCATTGCATTGTTCAGTCTAGAACTTGTTGCTTTTTATGGCGTGTTGTGGAGGTCAACAAATGCAAATCAGTTGTGCCTTGTACACACCTGGTAATTTACAGGTGATTGACATTCATCAACATATGAAGGTTCTGAATCTTTTGTAAATCCAGTGGATTTTTTATGTTCAGTTTGTCTTATATCCGGGAAAGCTACAGGTTTTCTTTACTTGTTATTAACATTAGCCTTGTAGCAGAACTAAATAAGCAAAATCCAGACATCAACCATGTCATTGCTGATCACCTGCTTTTAGAGTAAGGGGAAAATTGTATAAATCCTGTTCTCTCTGAACTAGCCCTTTTAACAAGAGTGAAGGAGATACTTGCTCTAGTTTGTGGTTAGGAATACCCAGGCATCTGCTTTACTGGATAAGTCCTCAAGCTCCCCACCCCCTGTCTGTTCATTTCCGTCCATTTACAGCTGCTCAAGTTTTTCCAGCTGTGCACTTTAGAGGAAAAAAAAACAAGGGACACAAACAGTCTTTCACTTGCAGTCAGTATAGTACTGTATAGTAGTGATGTAGAGTGTGCTTGTATAAAAATAGATCAGGCATGAAAGGGCCATTAGAATGAAATTTGTTGTTACCAGTGTATTCAAATTTTCAGGTCAGGATCAGGGTCACAAATTATCCTGGGAACTAACTAAGGCAAACGAATAAACTTGTGATGCGACACCTCTCTCTCTCTCTCTCTCTCTCTCTCTCTCTCTCTCTCTCTCTCTCTCTCTCTCTCTCTCACACACACACACACACACACACAGTCACTGAAGCGTACATTCCCTGACACCCACACACAAATACGCAAATACTGACTCTTAACCCTTAACGTTCTGGTCAACCATTTGGTAGAGCACATTTTGAGTCCCTATATCTTACTGAAACATGCACTGAACTTAATTCAACCTGATTGAGCCATCTCTACTACTTGGTTTAAGTCTGTTATACTTAAAAAATCCTCTAGATGTCACTGTGTCTTTAATTAGTAGACCTTTTCATTCAGCTTCACCACATGAAGTTAGCAATGCCAAGGCATGCTAGAAATTTGGTCTCTGATGAAAATTCCAAAGGTAGGTATATTTTTTTAACATGGTATAGTGTCAGAAGCTTTACTGAACAGAATTTGTAACATGATGAATTAAAAAAAAGTCTAACAAGGGTCAATTAATTTACTAAAAACATACTATACCTAACGGGTGTGGATGAGGTCATGGTGGCATATAAGGGCACAATGGCTGGCACACTCTGGCAATATATTGCCAACAAACAAGACAAGTGGGGCTTTAAATTGTTCTGCCAGGTAAGTTCATCTGGCATCGCCCATGACCTACTCCTCTATCAAGGGGCATCCACATTTTTCAGTGTTTCCCTAAGTGAGCAGGAACAAGAGCTACTTCTAGTAGTCAAACTGGTGACAACACTATGCAAAACCATAACACAGCCACAGCTTTCAGTTGTCTTCTGTGATAACTACTTCACCAGTTTTGACTTGATATAGAACCTGCAAGCAAACTTGGGTGTCAAATTGGCACCGTCCAATCTAAATGCATAGGTGGAGCCTCCTTGATGACAGACAAAGAGCTGATGAAGAGAGGACATGGCGCTTCTGATTACAGGTCTGCTGAAGCGATGATTGCAGTGAAATAGTTTGACACCAAATGTGTCAACCTTCTGAACAATACCTGTGGGATCATGCTTCTTTCAACTGTTGAATGGTGGCCCAGAAAAGCCCACATCAGCAGATGGGAGGAAATGATCTTTCTGACATGCTGGTACACTGTACAAGACCCCAGAAAAGTCAAGGCGATGGTACTTTCCCCTGTTTGGATATATCCGTGACCTGTGCATCTCAAACACCTGGCTTGTCTACAAGAGGGACTGTACCATACTAAACGAGTAACCAATCTCTCTCAAAAAAGTTTCACCTGTCAGTCACTCACAGTTTGAAGCAAATCAAGGAACCAGCATCTCACATTGGCTGACCATCATTCTCCTCTTCACCATATGTATTGTTTCAGAAGAAACGCTACACCCCAAGACCTTCACAACCACAGCCAGATGTGCATTATGACAACTACGGACATCTGACAATTCACTGTGACAAGCAGGGTTGGTGCAACCTCTGTCCAAAAGGTGTGCCAAGGTGGAAATGCCAGTAGTGCAATGTGTTCCTGTGCTTGAATGCACTCCAGCAATGCTTTGCAGAATACCACCAGAAATAAAGGGGATCTAATTCCCAAAAACCTGCTGTTGCAGGTGGTTCTGTTGCAGTAACACACAATTGAGGAAGTTTTATGGATTTCTTTGAGAAGTTCTTGAATTGAATCCTTGAATTTTATTTGTGTTATGCTAATTTGTTTATGCATTTTACAATAAAGGGAAATCTCGACCATTTGGTAGAGGCCTGTATTTAAAAAACTGTGGGGTTGATTAAAAAAAATTAAACATTATCAAATTAAAGGGTTAAACTTATTCTACAGTTTCAGACACACTCACTCTCTCAGACACATTCTCACTCATTCACTCACAAACACACACACAGTCTCACTCACTCACGGACATACTCACAGACACTCTCACTTACATGCTCACGGACACACTCAACCATTCATGCACTCTGAGAGACAATCCCAGACTCACACACAGACTTACTCTTTAGGAATGAAACACAGACACTCATTCAGAGACAATCACTAAAGTACTCACAGACACGCACACCTAGACTCCCAGACGGACACACTCGCACAGACTCATTTTGAGCCATACATACAGACACAGACTCATTCGCTCAGATTGACTCACAGACAGACTCTCATAGACTCACTCAGACATACACACACACAAGCTAGGTTTCCACTAACCTACAACGAAAACTCTCAAATATCGCAAAAAAGTTTATACTCACATGAGGTGGTTTTTCAGACAATTCGACAAAGCAATATTTCACAAAACTGAAATGGAAACACATTTTTCTCCTTTGATTAAACACAACCACGGCTATAGCAGTGGATTCAATCAAAATCCTGTGCCAAATATCAAGCCTCAGAGATTCTAATGACTACTGCGAGAGGTGAAAACCCAGCTTTAATTGCATAACATCACTCAGTGGAAACACAGACCATTTGCATTTTTGTTTTGTTGATTTACTGACTCTCTGCAGTCACTCACACACACACTCCGACTCACTCACTCATTCAAGCTCACTCGCTCACTCACGTGCGAAGTAGGAACCCTCACAGACAGTAACTAATAGTATCAGAATCGATAATCTGGTAGCTACGAGCACTTAAGCTATAATCGGCAGCCTGGCATTGTTATATTTTCAAAATAGATCACAAAGCTTGAAGACATTTTCACAATACAATAATACATATTCTGCGGTGGACTGGCGACCTGCCCAGGGTGTACCCCGCCTCTCGCCTGAAGTCTGCTGAGATTGGCTCCAGCTTCCCCTGCGACCCAGATGGATAAAGCGGTATAGATAATGGATGGATGGATAATACATATTACAATATTATGTTTCAATTTCACAATGCACTAGTAAAACACTAGTGCCACAGAAAAAGCCTATAAACTCTTTAGAGTTCAACAAGTTACCTTTCAGGGTGTACAAAACTTCCATCACCTAACTGAATATAGTGACAGTACTATACTATTCGCTAGCAGGTTCTGATGATATCTGCAATATTTAAGGAATAAAGACAAGGTTCCTCATGAAGTCATTGGAAAATATTCTTCTTCAGGGTGGTAAGAGTGACTCAGCTTTGTGATTAAGAAGTTGATTTATTTTCCTATAACAATGTCCCAGCACTTGTTTTATTCCTCTTAACTCCATAGGAATTTGACAACAATTAATTTTTTTTTATTAAAGAACAACATTTTGTTCTTTTTATACATTTAATAGTTACATTTAATGATGTAGAATGTTTGTGAAGCAAGTTCATGTTATCAGTTATATTGCAACATTTACAAACATTCTTTCCCATTTTCTCTTAATATTAATATTATATAAATAAGCTTGTTGCTGAATTACCAGTACCTGCATTCCTCTGGCCTTGACACATTCCTATGATGGAAAACCTAAAGTTACAGCTTTACTTCTGACTGTTACTAAGCACGGATATTGTAGACTCCTTCCACAAGATGTTAAATAAATGTCTCCTTACAAAAAGTTAAACCATATCAGCCATTATAGATTTTTGTTTGTTAAAGAACATCTTTTTATTTACACCTATTTACTATTAGGGTTGGATAATGTGGTGCATCTGCCATACAAGTCCCTCTGAGTTAACTGTTGCTTTTATTACTGTTATGAAAAATTACATTATTCAAATCACATTTTTTTGTTCAACATTTTGTGATTAAGTGTGAGGTGATGGTGCATTAAATTAGTGGAAGAGTTAAGGTGCACTGCATTTTGCTTATGTATACTGCACTCTCTGACACTGAAATGATTAGATAGTCTTTATAGTTTTTAGACCATAAACTGCCATCTTAATCATCAACTAACTAGCGAACTAACCTGTTAACAGTTTTTGTCTAGAAAGTCACCATAATCAATTATAAGAAAACTCATACAAATGTCAATCAATGTAAAATACATTTAATGAAAAAGCAACATTAAAAAAAAATTAATCATTCATTCATACACCTACTGTGTTATGATGGATCATTGCAACTGTGTACTACTGCTTTTTTGTTCAGTAATAATTGACCACAAAATAAAATGCATTTTCACAGTCATATCCTACAAGTACAAAACTTGCTTGTGTTTACATTTCACGCTTACTGACACTTCTTCCAGAAAGAACAGTGCAAACATTGCAGTAACACAGAAACTGTTTCTCTCGCTCACTCACACACACACACTCTCACACACACACACACACTCTCTCACACACACACACACACACACACACACACTCTCACACACACACACACACACACACTCTCACACACACACACACACACACACAGATCACAAGCTGACGTGTCACAGCAGCACTCCAGCTGTGTTAGAAATGTGTTATGATGACACAGTAACAGTCCTCACACACAAAAAGGCTGCACAAAAAAAGTTGTTTATTATCATTATTGCAATTATATCCAATGCGATACATTTTTTTCTTCATAAAATTTAAATGAGTATGCTAAAAAAGAGGTAACTTCCATTTACATTATTAAGCTTTCTGAATATAATAATCTTATGGGTTCCAGGTAATGTTTTGTAAATGTCTTGATTATAACAGTCTTTAAAGAATTATACTGACTAAGCAAGTGAGTCCAAGTCACTGACCCTATTTAGCCAACTCTATTTTGTCAGTTCATGCTAGCTGGGACAAGGCAGTAGAACATAACCACATAATCTCCAGATATCTTTTTTCTTGCTCTGAGTTCCAAGTCCCTGCAGGCTGCCTGGGTGAGCTGTGGCAGGCCAGCACATTGACCGTCTCGGAAAATTGAGTTGGAATAATGGGTTCCTGGATCCAAATGAACCAAACTGGAAAAGGTGTGGTCAGACCATAATTTGATTGAAAGGTTTGAAAAAGAGATGATCTCTGTTATTCTAATTGGGGACAATATAATGCAATAAACTCAGGGTCATACAAAAAACATGTGCAAATAACATGTACAGCAATTCTTCACAAAAAAATTGACTCTGTAACCATGTTTCTTTCTAATAGAACTCATTTAAAGGTTTCACAAACAGTATATATTATAATGTATTCATTATACACTTCATGCCACTGCATTTCATGCTGTGAAATGCTTTTTTCCTTGAAAAAGAGGGAGGGCTTAGCCTGGTTAGGCCATTTATACCAGCAGTCATGGATAAGGAAAGAGCTTACCGAATCATATGCTCGGTTTCCTATAGTGTAGCTCCACAGAGCCTTGACCTACAGCCAGGGGGACAGACACATGGCTGAACATACATTCTTGTGGCATTTGGCTCTTAGATATTCAAATAAAAGCTACATTCTTGTTTAAAAAAAAGACCAGTGAAATGTACCCATGGTCAGAAAGATCATGCTTATTTGTCTCCTTCACTTGTTCTCTCTCTCTCTGTCTCTGTCTCTCTCTCTCACACACACACACATACACACACACAGTGTTTATTTAAAGTGTACACATTAAAAAGAAATAAAGCCTAGGGGCATTATATGGAAATATCAACCTTACCATGGAAAACAAAGCTGTAAAAAATATAATTATATTAATAATACTTTGCATCAGTGTACTCTGATGCTAACCTTAATCTTATTGTTATCGACAAATGACGAGTATTTTAAGTATTATATGTGTATTATATTATATTAAACAGTATTTTAAATAGTATTATGATGAGTATAATATTTTGAATAATTGTGCTTCCTTTACCATAAGCATTAGTATATTGTACAGTTTGAAGTGTGAGCTCGAGTGGACAATGGTGCTTTGGTCTCATCAACTACTGCATAGTCACTGTGACAAAGCAGTTGGAGGAAACGGAGGCGGTCGAGAAAGGCTAAGTGAAAAGCTTGTTTGTCAGGCTGAATAAAGCTTTACATTTCATGATGCTAACATTCTTCCTCACCATACATCAGTAGAGGGAATAAGCTTACTAATGTGAAAAATGTTATTATGAACTAAAGTGGTGATTCTCTCAAGTTTTAGCTCGGAGTTAAAGGTAAAATCCACCGACAATGTTAATATTTATAATTGTGATTTTCAATGGAATTGAAGAGTTATTTTGTAATGAAGTACTAAGCTGAGATTTTTAGTTTAAACTTCTTTCATCTACAGGTTGGTCTATTTCCACTTTAATTAATGGTGTCTTACATTACCTACAAAGTTTGTTCAACTCTCTTACATATACACTCTGCTCATACAGATCAGCATCCAAAGCTTCAACTTTCATGTTAAAACTGCTGTCAGATCGCTATCTAGCCGTGCTGAGTCTCTGGCATTACTCAGCTATATGGCCAAAAGTTTGTGGACGTCTGACTATCACATTCATATGCAATTTTTGAACATTACCATTCCAGATTTATTTCCCCTTTAATGTTATGACAGCCTCTACTCTCCTGGGAACATTTTCCACTAAATGTAGGAGCATGGCTATGGGTATTTGCTCACTCATTCCAATTCAGCCCATGGTCAGATGTTAACTGCCCACAGTTTCTCTTTTTGAATGGATGATACATTACAAAAACAAAAAAGTGTTACAAAAAAAAAGTTTCATATTTTAGATTCCTCAAAGTAGCTACTGTTTACCTTGATGACAGCTGTGCACACTGTTGGCATTATATTAACCAGCTTCATGAGGTTTCTTCATGAGGCATACTTTTCAATTAAAAGGTGTGCCTTGTCAAAAGTTTGAGACCATCAGTTGTCTGGTGTCAAGATAGTGTTGGTGTACAGTAAATAGCCCTATTAGACAACTGTAGTAATCCATATTATGTCAAGAACTGCTAAATTAAGTAAAGAGAAATGACAGTCCATCATTATTTTAAAACATGAAATGTCTTTTAAGTAACAAAAAGAAAGAAAAATCACTGAATTAGAAGGTGTGTCCAAACTTTTGCCTGGTACTGTATATCATGGGTGTGTGTGTCATAATTGAACCTTTGTTTCATTGTGCTACAGCATACAAAGCCAATAATGATAATGTAGCACCAACCAATAAATTAGCACCATTATCACTAAGCACATCACACATATTTATATATAAATATATTTAATGTGTTTCAAGGTGGATTTTCTTTAGATCTATGTGTAATGGGAATCGGATGGCGGCACGGCAGTAGCATGCAGCAGCCACTCAAGATCCAAAATGGTGCGATTTTGTGCTATTTTGTTTCTTAGCGTGACTCCGACGACATATGGACATCAAAACAAATGGTGTTCATGTCTACCCATAACAAACATTGCTGGCAATTAAGGAACATTCATAACTGAACTGCAGGATGACCTGTTGGAGATGCTATGCATCCTCGGGTTGCTGCGGAAACCAGGCCCCCAGTCCTCGGCATCGCCTGATGCCAGCGGCCGGGGGATGGTCCGCCGTAAGCGGTGTGAGAGGAAGCGGAAGCGCGGCAAGCAGGCGGGGGTCCATGCTAGGCTAAGAGCTAATCCTAGCCGGCCGGCTCTTCCGTCTATTCTTCTGTCCAATGTCTGATCTCTGCACAATAAACTGGACTAGATCTGACTCCAGTGGACACCCCAGCGTGAGTTTAGAGATTGCTGCGTCTTTGTTTTCACAGAGACTTGGCTCAGCGACAGAGGTCTGGATGCCGCCATTCAGCTAGCCGGGCTAACTGCGTTTCGTGCCGACAGAAAAGCAGCTCTGTGCGGTAAGACTCGTGGTGGTGGCTTGTGTGTTTACCTCAACAGGGAATGGTGCAAGATCTATGTGCTAGTTTCTAGTTACTGTTCATCGCTTGTGGTGTTTGTGACTGTTAGATGCAGACCTTTTTATTTACCTCGGGAATTCACCGTCGTGCTCATTGTCGGTGTGTACATTCCCCCCAGCGCTAACACTAAAGATGCGCTCTGTGAGCTGTACAGAGCTTTTAACGAGCTGCAGAATGCACACCCCGATGGACTTTTTATTGTCACCGGAGATTTCAACCATGCAAATCTCAAGTTAGTGCTCCCGAAATTCCATCAGCATGTGGACTTTGCAACGAGAGGGACAAACGCGCTGGATTTTGTTTACACAAACATTCCCGGTGCGTACCATGCGGAGCCCTGTCCCCACCTCGGCTACTCAGACCTCATCTGTGTTATGCTAATGCACGCATACAGACCGCTCGTAAGATGCACCAAAATGGTTCTGAAGCAAGTAAGAACCCGGCCAGTAGGAGCCATCTCTGCTCTTCATGATTGTTTTGAGCACATTGACTGGCATATGTTCAGGGAATCTGCAACAAATGGCAACAAACACTAACTTGGAGGAGTACACATCATCAGTGACCAGCTACATCAGCAAGTTTGTAGATGATGTCACTGCCTCCAAGACCATCATTACATACTCCAACCAGAAGCTGTGGATGACTGCAGAGGTGCATAAGCTGCTGGGGACCCATGACTCCGCCTTCAGGGCAGGTGACAAGAAGGCCCTAAGAACAACGTGGGCCAAATTGTCTTGGGCCATCAAAGCAGCAAAGCATGCACACGGCCAGAGAATCCACAGCCACTTTCAAGACAGCGGCGACACACGTCGCATGTGGCAGGGCATCCAGGCCATCACTGACTACAGGATAACTACACCAGCTTGTGCTCAGCAACTTCTTTGCACGGTTTGATGCACAGAACGACATAACAGTGAGGAAGACAACCCTTTTTCACAGTGACCAGGTGCTGCATTTGACTACTGTTGATGTGAGGAAAACTCTTTGCAGAGTTAACCCACAGAAGGCTGCTGAACCAGACAACATCACTGGGAAAGTGCTCAGAGAATGCGCAGACCAACTGTCAGATGTTCTCACTGACATCTTCAACATCTCCCTGAGCACTGCTGTCATCCCAAAGTGCTTCAAAGCCAGCACCATCGTTCCCGTGCCAAAGACGTCTTTAATATCCTGCCACAATGACTATCTAGTGAGTTGCACTCACTCCCATCACGATGAGAGGCTCGTCACGAGGCACATCAAAACCCTGTTGCCTCCTTCACTGGACCCCCTTGCAGTTCACCTATTGCCCCAACCGGTCCACAGACAATGTCATTGCCACCACCCTACATCTGGCCATCACACATCTGGACAACAAGGACACCTATGTACGAATGCAGTTCATAGACTTCAGTTCAGCATTCAACACAATCATTTCTCAGCACCTGATTGTACATCAGTGAAATACATGAAGTGAAAGTAAAGTGAAGCTGAGCCTGCTGTGCCTGAACACCTCTCTCTGAAACTGGATCCTGGACTTCCTAACTGAGAGACCTCAGTCAGTCCGGACTGGGAACAATATCTCCAGCACCACCACACTGAGCACTGGGGCCCCCCAGGGTTGTGTGCTCAGTCCACTACTGTTCACTCTGCTGACTCCCAACTGTGCAGCAATGCACAGCTCAAACCACATTATCAAGTTCGCCGATGATACGACGGTGATGGGTCTCATCAGTAAGAACATACAGAGCGTACAGAGAGGAGGTGAAGCAGCTAACGGAATGGTGCAAAGTCAACAACCTGTCTCTGAACGTGGACAAAACCAAAGAGATGATTAACTTTAGAAGAGCACAGAGTGACCACTCTCCACTCAACATCGGTAGATCCTCTGTGGAGATCGTCAAGAGCACCAAATTCCTTGGTGTTCACCTGGTGGAGAACCTCTCCTGGTCCCTCAACACCAGCTCCATAGCCAAGGAAAGCCCATATCCCACCACACATCCTCACCACCTTCTACAGAGGGACTATTGAGAGCAATCTGAGCAGCTGCATCACTGTCTGGTATGGAAACTGCACCGTATCGGACTGCAAGACCCTACAGGGGATAGTGAGAACCGCTGAGAAGATCATCGGAGTCTCTCTTCCCTCTATCACTGACATTCACCCCACACGCTGCATCGGCAAAGCCACCAGCATTGTGGAAGATACCACACACCACTCACACAAACTCTTCACCCTCCTGCCATCTGGCAAGAGGTACCGAAGCATTTGGGCCCTCATTGCCAGACTGTGTAACAGTTTCTGCCCCCAAGCCATCAGACTCCTGAACTCTCAGGGACTGGACTGACACACACACACACACACACACACACACACACACACACACACACACACACACAAATGTACATTCATCTACCGCTACAATTTCTGCACATTAGATTTGGATTAGCGCTGCACTGTCTTGTCTCGTTATGTCTGCCATGTTTGCACACATGTACTTTATGTTGTCTTATGTTGTCTTCAGTTGCACACGTGCACTTTTGTACTTCTGTGTTGTCTTATATGTAGCACTTTGGTCCTGGAGAAACGTTGTCTCATTTCACTGTGTACTGTATCACATGTATATGGTTGAAATGACAATAAAGCCACTTGAACTTGAACTTGAGACGGTTGTGGGTTTCAATGTGTTCGGCCACTGAACCCTGTTAGACTTGTAAACCCTCAACTGGTCAGTTATTAAACTGATAAAGCAATATAAACTAATATACTTGAATTGGACTCTGTCACACTTTAGGCCTCAGCATACTACATGTTGAGATGACATTTGGCTGGCTGCCACAAACAACATGACTTAATTGTGGAGAAAATGGGTGTTGGCTCTGGTGTGACATGCATATGACAACTGGGTGAACTCCAAGTTCATATATGGAACATGACCAAGTGTTGTTATAAATGGGGTGTACCCAAGTCAATTTATTCCAAGATTGAGGACTCTGAGGAGCAACATTCTTCTTCCTGTAGTCGTGGAAATTATCACAGAAGTTTTAAAAGTGCCACTTGCAGTACTGGAGCACTCACACAACGGTCAATATAAAACTGAACAGAGGTGGTTTTGTTTTCACCCAAAATAAGACAATGTTATCCTTTTACTGTTCCTGGACAAAACTCAAAATAAAGTAGTACCAGACACTGAATGCACTCAAAACCTCCTTTTAAAACCTCTGTCATTGGTAGTGTTGATATTAAAATAGCAAAAATTTTAGATTGCTTCCCATTTCCCTCCCAATTACAAATACAAGGCACACAAATGCATTCCTCTTAAATGTTATTTTTTTTTAATTATTATAAAAAATATTATATATAATGTTCATGGAAACAACATTCTCATTTATGTATAGGTATTTCCAAACAGAACAAGCAGCAACACTGTGAAACTGGTAATCCTCTCAATCGTACCTGTAACAGAGAAACGAATGTCTCTACCTGACTAACAGCTACTCCTGCTGGAGCTGAGCGGAGCTGCACATTTATTGGTCAAGGAACTTACATTTACTAGGCTTGTCACAATTACATATTCGCCTAATTGAAAATTATTAGAGGTGAATGCAATCATTTGGGGTGATCACTATTAATCCTTTCTATATGAAGTTACCTGATCAATCAAGCAGAAGGGATTAGCAGACAAGTGTTGCTATTCTGAAAGAGTTCATTGATAATTATGACTTATTATACTTATTTTTTTATTTTTAATTTAAAAAATTGAACTTGGCGGCATGGTGAAAATAGTTAGCACTGTTGCCTCTCAGCAAGAAGGTTCTGCATTTGAACCTGCTGGTCAGTTGGGGCCTTTCTTGGCAGAGTTTGCATGTTCTCCCCTTGCCTGCAGGTGTTGACTCTGGGTGCTTTGATTTCCTCCCAAAGACATGAAGATTAGGTCAGCTGTCAACTCTAAATTGCCCATAGATGTGAACGTGAGTGTGAATGGTTACTCATTCCTTCTTCAAACTGGTGGCACAAAGTAGGAAGAACATAAATTTCTACACTCTGTTAGTATGCTGTAGCACTAAGTGTTCCCTTCAGTGGCACTAAGGGGTCGAGCCCAAACATGTACCAGTATAACACTGTATCTGTGCACAAAGTGAACTCAATGAAGACATGGTTTGCCAAGGTTAGAGTGGAAGAACTCGAGTAGTCTGCACAGAGCCCTGACCTCAACCCAAATGAACACCTTTGGGATGAACTGGAATGCTGACTGGGTGCCAGACCTCCTCACACAACATCAGTGCCTGACCTCACTAATGGTCTTGTGGCTGAATGAGCAAAAATCCCCACAGCCACACTCCAAAATCTAATGGAAAGCCTTCCCAAAGAGTGTAGGTTATTATAACAGTAAAGAGGTGACTACATTTGGAATGGGATTTTCAAAAAGCACATACGAGTGTTCTAGTCAGGTGTCCACAAACTTTTGTCCACATACTGTATGTTGCCCATGATTCTTTGCATATTTCAGTAATAGATTTTTATACATATTGATTCAAAAGTTATTGTTTTTATCAAAAATTCAAAAAGGGAACCGAAAATTGTCTTACATGTTTAATGTTGATAAATGCATTTATTTTCTGTATTTTCCCCAGTATTTCTTTATTAGTGGCCAAGCACTGTCGGTGTGAGGCACCTATTGTAATTGTTAGAATTTTTTACTATTATACTTTCTGCCATGGAAGTCTATGGCAGCCCATAGAACTACTTGGCAGATTTTTTTTTAAATTGATAGAGGACAGTCCAAAGTATTCAGACACTTGGAGTCAAGACACTTGGAGTCACATCTCTGTAGCAACACCATCAGCCCAAATTTTTGCTTATAACTTTTTAACCATCTGTCCTAGAGATCTATTTATCCCCTTAAATCTTCAGTCATCCCAATTCGATGCACCCACCGGTGTTAAAGTCTGCTATACACCTTGCAAGTGGTTCTTGATCATTTCTCCTTCATCAGCCAGTGAAGTGCAGAAAATTGCAATCATGGGAACCACACACATCTTTAAAAAGGTGCTAGGACGAATCATTGTAATCTCTTCTTGGAATCTTGATTCAACAGAAAATTTTGCCTTCAGCAGTGAAATACATGATCAACTGGTGCAGGTCTGGTGATTGCCATTGTGGAACATTCCACTTCTTTGTTTTAAAAAAGCCTTGGGTTTCTTTTGTGTGAAGTATGCTTGAGGTCATTGTACATCTAGGCACTGTCCTATGAGTTTGCATTTGGCTAAATCTGAGCAGATAATATGCACTTCAGAATTCATCTTCTTTGGATCATGAGCAGTTCCTTCCCTTCTCCATACGCTTATCTTCCCGTTATTCTAGTACAAATTGATCTTTGTCTCACCTGTCCATAGGCTGTTATTCCAGAATTGTCCTGGCTTTTTTTTGGCAAACTCTAATCTGGTCTTTCTGTTTTAAGACTTGTTTGAGATGGTTTGAGATCTTTTGTCTTTTGTCACCAAGGAAACGAAATCTCCTGTCGTCCACAACAGTTGTTTTACATGCTATTGGGTCTTTTAGTGTTCCTAAGCTCACCAATGCATTCTTTCTTTTTAAGGATGTAGCACACATCTAATTTGGCCACATCTAATGTATTTGCTCTCTGTGATGGGTTTGTTGATTTTTCTGCCTGTGACACAGTGAAAGCTATTTGGACTTCATATTCAGCGTTATATAGCGTTCATTCATTCATTATATTCAGCGTTCATATTCAGAGTTAACAGCAACAGATTCCACAACTGAAATCAACTGTAGTCCCATTTTCTACCTCTTGTAAGTAAAATAATGAGGGCATAATACACACCTGGCCATGGAACAGCTGAGCAACAGCTGAGATTGGCAAATTACTGTAACTTAAAAGGGGGAGACTCTGTACATGCAGGATGTAGTAAAAGGTAAGAATAGTACACAAACTCAGGATGCTTCAGAAAAATGTTCCTAAGCTGTGCAAGCTATGGATTGAATACCCAAGTAATGAACCCTAATCATGAACCATACTAATCTCCTAAAAACTCCTAATGACTTTTTTCCAAAGCCAATACTTGAGCAGTTTTACAGAGCCTCTCTGTTTTCACTCTCAATACATGCAGTGTTTCCTGAGATGTTTAATGTCAAAGACTTTTATTTTGTTCCGTACTCTTAAATATTCACCCCTCTCTGTTTCTGACTGAATGCCACTAGATATTACCCAAAGCAAAAACTGGAAAACTTATCTCTTGCTCCCATGTGACAAGTCCTACGCCTTTGGTCTAGTGGGAACTCTTTATGTGAGATAAGGAGGCCGAAGTGAATCATCATGAGCAATGAATCATTCAACAGAAACTAGGGATTCATGTTGCCTCTGTCTTTGGAAACAACACATAATTTACTTTTCAAAGGACACTTAATGTTCTAGATCCCTAGCACTAAGAGAGGGTTTGATGAGTCAGAAGAATGTCTGTCCCAGTCAAAGTAAATGGACAACGATCACTTCCTGGCTTTTCACTGTGTTCTGGAATGCACTCCTACTCCACTCACCCCTCCAACACAGGTCAGACATGCACATCTGGAGCACATGGAGAGCAGTCTAATATAAAATTACTTCCCTGCATTCAGAACCAGTCAACTGAAAATTCTCCATTATTAGCTAAATGGTAAACTAATTCTAGCATCTAGTCCTGAAACATACCTGAAACATAATAAAATAATAGTTTTCTTTACTTCAGCAATTTGAGAGGATCAAGATTCATAATTCTAGTTATTACAAATTTGTTAAGGATATTGGCTTGTCAGGACATAAGATCTTTTCATTTAGAAAATCTTTCATCTAGCAGCTTGCAAACAAATGAGTCAATAACCATACGACAATGAGAGCAAAAGAAAGAGTGAGACAAACAAATAAACATTTAATAATACATAAAATATCGGTCAGCAAGTTTTGTGCGTCTTGTTGCTGCTGCTCTGATTCAACATACTGTCTGGCTAAGTCAGGATTTGTTCTGTTTTTTTTTTGTGGTTGTTGTTGTTTCCTTTTTGTTCATAGCAACAGAGATGTAATAGTACTATGCATTACATGCCAGTTGTTATAACAATGGAAAAGAATGCAAAGAATAAAAAGCCTGAGTGCATTTTGGAAACCACAGGAATAGCATAGTGTTGGCACTCACCTGCCTGTGAGGGTGTTTTGACACTAGGCCTGAATACTCAAGTCCAAACACAGAATAGATTCTGGCCTTGTTTAGGGGAGGGGCACATAATCATAGGTTGCTTAACATAGAAGACTGCTTTCTGAAACCTGGATTGATTGTGTGGATTGATATACATCACTTTTGTGCATGCAGCAATTTGTGGACTCAGGGCCATTCCCTTCAAGAATTTCATACATTTAGTAATCATTTAGTAAATCATTTACATTTAGTAAAATCTTTTTCGTTCACAGACCCTGGTGGTCTGAGGCTTGTTTCAGTTGAACCCTGGTGCAGTCCATATCAAGGGTCTCATTCATCACCTGTGCGTATGCATAGTTTTGTGTATAAACTGTGCATAATCACATTTCTATGCATAGAATGTACTTTATCAAGTTTTGCTTTAGTATGAAGATGTGTGTACATTCTCACACACTCATGACCATGACCAGGAACTCCTAGTGGTAAAAAGTGTAATAGCAGGGAAAATTATAATGAGCTTTTATTCCTTTACTTGAAATCACATCAGCATAATTGACAGAGTACTGATTTCCTTGTTTCAAAAATATTTTTCTAGGCACTAATGCAAACTCTAAGATCAAAGTGAGGAGTGGGTTGTCAGTCAGTTTTGAGGGCTCAGTTTTACTTGATCTACTTTACTTGATCTATATTCTTAGGTCTTTAACACATTTCAAAAAGAAATTGGAGACGGGTCTGACATTTCCCAATCAACTGAATAATGACACGGCTTAACTTCATTGATATCACTCATTGCACAATACATAGAATCTCCAAACTGGCAGTGGTACTGACAGCAAAAATCTATATAATAATCAAATATAATAATACCAATTTATTAGACAAAACGCTCATAAAAGGGCCAAAAAAAAATTGTTGTATCAACAGTATCTCTTTTATTGTTGGTGATGTTAATCTTCATATACCTTATAAAGTACTCCAAGCCATCCACAACAAGCAGTGCCACAAGCTGTGAGATGAGAGTGGCATGAGTACATTGATTTAGACTGTTTGGGATTTATCAGTGGTCATTGCATACAGATGTGTGAACACGTGGGGTAAATACCAATTATCTTGTGTGTACTGGTGGCTCTTAGTCATAAATTTAGAACTTCCTCTTCTTCTACACACACGTTGATTAATGAGACCCCAGATGTGGAAGCTGCTCACAGAGTAGCGTTATTGGTTCAACATCTCATGTTACTTTCCTGATTTAAATTTTGTGATGACAGGAAAGGGATTGTTATGGACAGCAGAGGAGACAGAATGCCTTATTGATACAACTTCATTTCCAAAAAAGTTGTGACGATGTGTTAAATGTAAAAACAGACTGCAATGATTGGCAAATCATGTGAACCCATATTTAATTGAAAATAGAACAAAAACAGCATATCAAATGTTGAAACTGAGAAATTGTTTTGTTTTATGAAAAATATATGCTCATTTTTATCAATTTAAGAATAATGTTCCTTAATGTTATATTGCATAGCATTTGGGGATTTCATCATCTACAGTACATCTATCATTAAAAGTTTCAGAGAAGCCTGAGAAATCTCTGTACACAAGAGACAAGGGCAAAACCTACATTGGATGGCTGTGATCTTTGAGCCCTCGGGTGACAATGCATTAAAAATAGACACGATTCTGTAGTGGAACTCACTGCATGGGTTCAGGATCACTTCTAAGAATCATTGTCTGAACACAGTTCATTGCTGCAGCCACAAATGCAGGTTAAAACTCTACCATGCAATGAAGAAACCATATATAATCATGATCCACAAATGCTGGCATCTTCTGTGGACCCAAGCCCATTTAAGATGAACTGAGGCAAAGTGGAAAACTGTGCTGTGGTGTGTTAAATCAAAATTTTAAATTTGTTTTTGGAAATCATGGACATCCTGTCCTCCTGGCTAAAGAGTAGAGGGACCATCTGGTTTGTTATCAGCACACAGTTGAAAAGCAAGTATCCATGATGGTATGGGGTGCAATAGTGCACATGGCATGGTTAGCTTGCACATCTGGGAAAGCACAATTAATGCTGAATGATATATACAGGTTTTAGAATAGAATATCATATGCAACAATCCAGACAATATTTTTTTTTCAGGGAATTCCTTACTTATTTCAGGAAGACAATGCCGAACTGCATTCTGAACATATTACAAGAGCATAGTATTAAAACAGCAGAAGAGCCTAGGTGCTTGCATTACTGCAAAAAATTGAACATTTACGTGGAACTTACAACTTACACAGACATCTTATTCTAAAAACATGTAAAATATCAATCTGTAAGAGTGGTGTACCACTCACTGTTTCTCTTTTTAGTCTTGTGTGTCATAATCAAACCATACTCATGAACAGAGCAAAAATAGGGAAATTTTATTTCATATGTGCAATAGTCTTTATACAATTATACCTGTTGGTAACAGATTAAGTAAGGAGTGAAACAAAACATGGTGTGCTGCAAATAGATAAATAATCAAAAACCTTTAAGAGCATGGCATGAAGTGTTTTATTCCTTTTCTACAGATTAAATTTTATAATGCTATTCTTTCAAATACTTATTAAATGACAACATTATACATATCAATTTATAGGTCCTTTTAATGTTGCATAGCATCCTTTAAACAAATTGGTTAATGTTATCACTCACAAAATAGCAACTACGTATAATATCTACTTCGTTCCTTCACTTGTCATGTGGCTTGTCATGTTACTGAGAAATAGCAAAGGTCTCTATCCATAAAACTTTCCTGTGCCAGAATACTCAAAGGAAAAACTTTATCGCTGACTGCTACAAAGCACTGGCACTGGAAACTCCTTCCAAATTACTAAATAAATATCTTATATATTACAGTAAATTCACCATTAGCAACAAATGCATACATTTTTTATTTGTTTATTCTGAGTGTTAACTGTCACTGTTTAAGTTGTTATTATAGAAAAAATAACAGTAATCCTATGATATGCCTTGCAGCCAAGAAGGGCTGATCAAGTAGAAAATTAATCAACACCTTCTGACGAATCAGAATTAAGAATTCAACAGTGCAACAGTATAATCTGAATTATTAAATGATAATTAATTTTATATTTGTATAATCACTTTAGGACTCAGTGAGTTTCTGGTATAAATATAAATCTCAGCTTGATAATGATATCAGTAAACTCTAACTAAAATTGCTGGTGTGCAATTTGTCACTATTTAAAATCATATTAACCAATATTATCGCCTACCGTAATTTTCATGTCATAAAAATTAGTGTATGCCGCTATTTAATTATTTGGGTCCAAGGTTTTTTACTCTGTGATTATATTCCTCAAAGAACCACACATTCTTATATCTAAGGGGTCATTATAGAAAGACTTCACAAATTTAATAGAAATTTAACCCAAACTTAACCCAATGACAAATGAGGATCCCCTTACTAGCATCAATCAGACTTAGAACTAACCAGTCATCTGAAACTATTGTTTCTTGGACAACAGTGAGACAAATGGAAACTCTAATTGGATGTTCAACCCATGACAGACAGCTGAATCAGAACTGAAATGTTCTTTTGAATCAGCCTGTTTACAGGAACCCATTTCCACACATATGCTCAGACACTCTGGCAGAGTTATGAGAAAGATGTGACCATGCTGAGTTTAAGAGCGAGTGAGCAGTAACTAAGCTCAAATGTGGCCCTTGTTGCCTTACTCACATATTGAAAATGTTTTCCATTGTGTCTGGGTTTTCTCTGTGCCTTACATTCTATACTACAGCCTAAAATCTTGCCTCTGTACATCACCACAGTAGATTAGGAATGAAGCAATCAAGATACAAGCAAAGTGTAAACTCTGATCTTTAATTTAAGGGGTTTAACAAAACACCTCCTTGTACTTTTAGGAATTATAGCCTTTTTGCATAGGTCCTCCATTTTCACAGGCTCAAAAGTAAAGGGACAAACTAACAATTTTACCAATTTTAACAACTTCCTCTTTTGAGATGCTTTGTCAGGCCATTACTGAAGCTGCCTTCAGTTGCCACTTGTTTGTGGGTCTATCTGCATTCAGTTTTGTCTTCAGTAAGTGAAAAACATGCTTATTTGGGTTGAGGTCAGTTGACTGATTTGGCCATTTAAAAACATTGGGTTGATTTCACGGTATGTTTTGGGTCATTATCCATCTGCACTGTGAAGCACTGTCCTATGAGTTTTGCAGCATTCGACTGAATCTTAGCAGAAATTATAGCCCTATACACTTCAGAATTCATCTTGCTACTTCCATCATCAGTCATATCATCAATAAACACCAGTGACCCAGTTCCATTAGCAGCCACATGCCCATGCCATAACACTGCCCCCAGCATGTTTGACTGATGATGTGGTACGATTTGGATCATGAGCCCTGCTTTTCTTTCTCCAGACTCTTCTCTTTCCATTGTTCTGAAACAAATGAATTTAATGTTGGTTTCATCTGTTCAAAGAAACTTGTTTCAGGACTGGGCTGTCTTTTTTACAGGTTTTCTAGCAAAGTCTAATCTGGCCTTTCTGTTGTTCTGTTGACCAGTTGTTTGCATCTTGAGGTAAACCCAATGTACATTACATTCATGAAGGGGTCTCTGGATTGTAGACTTTGAAAATGATACACCTACCTCTTCAAAAGTATTCTTGACTTAGCTAGATGTTGCGAGTGTTTTTTTCTCCTCTAAGGAAACAATTCTGTGATCATCCACTTCAGTTGTCTTCCATGGTCTTTCAGGTATTTTGGTGTTGCTGAGCCTGCTAATGCATCCTGTCTTTTTTAAAATGTACCAAATTGTTGATGTGGCCACTCCTATATTTTCTGCTGTCTCTTTGATAGGATTATTTTATTTTTGTGTTTATATCTTCAGCCTAATAATTTGCAGCCTCCTTCACTTGCATTGCCACCTCTTTGGACCACATGTTCCCATGAACAGCTACCAAATGCAAATTCAACACTTGGAATCAACCCCAGACCTTTTATTTTCTTGATCTGTCAAGAAAAAATGGCCACACCTTGCCATGAAACTGCTTATCAATCAAACAGGAAAAAACAGTGAAAAAAGGGACAAATGAAAAACACTAATAAAGTAATAAAAGTAAATAATTATATAAAAATAAGTAATAAAGCTTATTTATGTGCATCACTGCAATACCTTGTAGCTAAATATTTGATAAAAGAGGATGACGTAATGGCGGCGCGACCGCAGCTTGCAGCGGCCACTCCGGATCCGAAAATAGTGCTTTTCTGTTTTATTTTGTTTTATTTTGTTTTTCTTGGCGTGACTCC
>JAQQZX010000008.1:14748270-14761291 GCA_030068355.1 Notoglanidium maculatum | reverse complement strand
AGACAGACAGAGACAGAGAGAGAGAGAGAGAGAGAGAGAGAGAGAGAGAGAGAATAAAAGATCCAAAGTATTTCCATGGAAAGGAAATGCCTTTTTTGGTTGCTAGCAGACACAGACAGAATGACCTCATCTGACATATGTAAGTACACTGCCACTAGGCTTAATGAATGAATATAAAGAACAGTGAATCACAACCATCTGGATAGTAACTCAACTTTAATAAAAATTGGTGGAATTATCATGATAGGTGATATTATTGTTTCCTTTACAACAATTAAATTATAGTCTGAGATTTCTTTGTTGGTAAAATAATTACAATCTGTACTAGCATACAATACTACTACAGAATTCCTAAGCATATCTATTTGATATTGAACATGCTGTATTCAGTAGATTAGTGAGTGATATTCTGTTTATGCAATTAAGCACAATCTTTCCCATTCTAAAATTATTTAAACATTAAAAGAATTGTTGCAAAAAAGAAATCATGTCAACTATCATGTCTTTATTAACAAACACTATAATCTACAAAATATTCATAGAGATATTAAATGATCTCTGTTACCCAACACTATTTACAATGCACCACACAGAAATGTGTGGCTCTTGTAAAGCTTTACTATGAAGAAGGCTTATCTGCAGGTTATACACAACCTACTCATAGGATTAAATAGTTCATCAACTGATGACTGTGATTTAGTGCCTCAACATATACTTACCAGTCCCCATGGCCCCAGTAGAATCTCCTTTCTCTAGCCTCCTCAGCCTGCTGCTGCTAGACCTGGCTGGTGGGCCTGTCAATAAATAAAATTGTTATTGCTTTTTTATCCCTTTTCTGAACTGAAGAAAACTGAAAGTGACCTGATGCTAGCAATGACGTCATACAGCACATGTCACTAAACTAAAAAGTCATTTTGTAAAACTACAAATTGTTCATTTTTATGCTAACCCTTTTTTTTCCCTTCCCCAATTTTATTGGGGTTTTTCCATAATATGACCTCATAAATTAGCTTATGAAAAACACAATCAGCAGTTTGAACACTTTTCGCATCCCCAGCATGAACAAATGATGGCACTAGCATCGATAAACATAAAGTAAATTCCATGAACCAGGTACACATAATCCAGAATAAAATGCTGTCACGGGAGCATTCCCATATTCCTAATTGTTTATGGTTAAGCCCTGTATAGTTGACACACAACACTGCAGAGGTCATTTTAACTACTCCTGTTTATAGTGTAAATAAAGAGATAAGAGTTTGTGCAAGCAACAGCATGTAAGATGGGATGTGACTGCACAAGCCAGGGCTGTCCCTGGCTTAGGCCCAAATATGGGCCTCAACACAGTGAGAGTGATGCACATGGAACCTCTGAGAGCTTTTGCCTAGATTTGACATGCTAACAAAATTTTGTTATTTATTTTATGTGAAATTTTATATTTTTGTCAGTAGACTTAAGCTCCATGAAAACTTGCATACCACCATGCCTTCCATGTAAATTACAGGGGTATATGGAATTATTTAATTACAATTAAATAATTATATAATTTGATATCTTCTAAATCTGAGTATATCATTAATGTTCATACCACATGAGGGCATAAGATGCAAGTTTAAGATTAATTAATCTCAAATTAATCTTTAATTAATTTTAAGGCAAGAAATATGTTTAGTCAGCTTGATTGTTATAGACTGCAACTTCAATTATTGGGGCCATACAGTGAAGTTGTGTAAGCTCCCATTGTGTTTCTTCCTTTTCTTATTATTTGGGGACAAGCAGTGAAGCTTCTACTTATTCTTCTAATTCATCATCTTGATTTTCAAAACCCCTTGTCTATTGCAATCGAAATTAAAACAAACCTGCTAGCAAACGCAGCAAACAAGAAGTGAGGTCAAATCTCAGCAACGATTAATCAAAAATGGCGGGAAGCCACCTAAGTGAGGCCATTTCTCAGCAGTTCTTTGATGTATCAAAACCAAACTTGGTGCATGGACTCATAAAATGCTGTCATGGGAGCGATATAACCCCATGACCCTCATGACTTTGAGGAAGCACAAAGAATTTTGTGTCATTGAACAGTAGGGGGCTGCAATAAGCAAAAATGCATTTTGGCTAACAACTGTTCATGTGCTTGCCTTAAAAATTAATTCTTGTGGTGATACTGTGGGAGGTCCAAAGGACAAAAGATGGCATTTTTTTAAGTAAGCCTAACTAATGTGGCTGACATATTTAATTTTATATAAAAGATTTACATTTTTTCAAAGGCTCAAAATTTTGTCCAATTTTCACCAAATTGGTTATAATTGATCTTCAGACCAAGCCTGAGCAATTGGAAAAAAAACTTCATTTGACCACTGGGGGGTGCCGCAATAAGTAAAAATGTGTTTTGCCCAATAACTCTTGATGTGCTTGCCATAAAAAAGTAATTCTTATGTGTGGTTGTATCTTGGGAGATACCAAGGCAGAGACAAAAGTTTGTCCATAACACTTAATCAAAAATGGAAGTCAAACAAGAACTGAGGTCAAGAAGAAGAAGAAGAAGAAGAAGAAGAAGAAAGCATTTTTGTACAATTACATATTTATTGTCACATCAGCACCAAGAATATTCCACAGTGTTCGAACATGGCCGCCAGGAACTATGAATCCTGTCAGCCCTCATGTTCAAGTTCATCAAACTTTTAAACATGTACACCGGTCACTCATAACAGCAAAAGTATTTAAGCACTCTGCACAGACACACACATTGCGAAGCAACACTCACTGCTGTTAAGTCTGTTTGTGCCAAGCCTGTGTGTTACTATTACTATTCTGGTTTTGGCCCATTGCTGAGTCTCTAGTTCTCGAGTCTTGGATCACACTAGTTATTGTTGTTTGCAGTTCACTTAACTTTTACTTGTTCCTGATGATGACTCTACTGTTTTGGACCTCTGAACAAAAATACTGAAAAAAACTGAACAGCACCTTCATCCATGTTTGCCTCTCAGTGTGAGTGTGACATTTATAAATATAGTAATATTATGTAATAACATAAAAGTTATTTATAATCTATGCAATAAATAGACAGAAATAACAGAGTAATTGATAATAATAATAATAATAATAATAATAATAATAATAATAATAATAATCTTTATGCCATGACATCATATTACTATATGTATAAATATGCAGATGTAAAAGTTGCCAGGGTGTGGGTGATTTTCTCTTTCTTGACAGACTGACATAGTTGAACAGATGTAATTACTAGTAATGTAAATGCACTTAAACTGCCAACCTACTTCACACAGATCTGTGCAAAGTATTTCTAGTTCAGTCTAATGTAGCCTTACTTTGTACATGTTTTGGTTTTTGTAATGGTAAATAAAAATATCAGGGTCCTAAGGGTTATAGTAAGCCATGGTCTCAGAAAGTCAAAGTCAGATATTCCTTTGGGAGATTTGTGTCAACATTGCAGCACAAATATTTCCTTTTTTAATATTTGAACTGTACATTACAGTAATGGATACTCTAATTTGAAGTGCTAGTATATCACCTAAGCCTATCTGGAAGCTATAATAATTAGTTTGTGGTCTGTTCAAAGACTGGTCACACTAATAGTGTGGGGCGATGGGTTGGCTCATAGATACTGGGAAGAGTGCAAACAATAGGGCCTCCTCTTTCAGGCACTTGATAGAGGTACTATTTGAGTAAGAGGTGGTCCACCATTTGTACAACACACCCACAGAGATGTACTCTGTGTTGTTGCCACAGGCCTCTTTCATTTTACAAGCAAGCATTACTCTGTTTCACAACACCTCCAGGAATGATAAGCAAAACATTGTTTAACACAAGCATCCCTTAAAATTCCTGCAGCACACTGGCACTGAGTCCTAGTTATGGGGTTCAAATGCACTACACTAAAAAAATCCAAACTAAATTTACAAAACATTAAGCTTTTTAGGATCTCAACAACCAATCATTGGTTGGGGGGGCTTGAAAAGCTTAATGTTATGCAACTTTGTTTTGTCCCCTTTTTTCGGCCCTGGGGTGTAAATGTTTTCATTTTTCTTTTCCAAAACACATCTTGATCAGTGCTTGATAATGAGTGAAATGTTATGTTAAAGTACGCAAATGTCAACAATGTACAAGACTAGGATAACCAAGAATGTCAATGAATCACATACTTATTTTATACAAACTAAACTGAACTTGACAAGAAGAGTTATGTTTTAGTCGGTAGAATGAAATCTTGTACTGACAGGAATTTTCTTCCGTGACTCAAGGGTGGTATGCTCCATCATTATCTACAGGTTTATGCATTGTATACAGTATATATATCAAATCATTTCTTTAGACCACTCCTGATTCACTCTTCAACGGGAAATGATGACAATGATAGCAGGTAGATGCAGATATTAACAGCAATGCTATTGGCAAGTGTCTACACATCGTACAAATACCTTCAGTTAGGTCCATTTTCACAGGCTCAAAATAGGAAAAGCTAACATAATTATTAATATATGCATCATTTTAAACACTTGCAAATTCTTTGCTGTCAATGACTGCCTGAAATCTGAAACTAGTGGATATCACCAAATGCAGAGTCTTCTCCCTGAAGCAGCTGCCTTCAGTTGCTGCTTGTTTGTGGGGCTTTCTGCCTTCAGTTTTGTTTTCAATAAGTGAAAAGCATACTCAATTATGGTTGGCTGATTCCGGGACTGGACAGGTTTTGTAGTAAAGTCTAATTTTGCCTTTCAGTCCTTGTATGTGGCAGTGAGGTAAACATTCTGTATTTATTCATGAAAGTGTGTCTTGATTGTAAACTTTGTCAATGATTCTCCTACCTCCTTGAGAGTGTTCTGGACTTGGCTAAATGTTATAAAGGGTTTTTTTTCCACTAAGAAAAGAATTCTACAATCATCCACTTTAGATGTCTTCCATGGTCTTCCAGGTCTTTTGGTGTTGCTGAATTTACTCGTGCATTCCTTCTTTTTAAGAATGTACCAAATTGTTGATTTGGCCACTACTAAAGTTTGTGCTATCTTTTTGATAGGTCTGTTTTTCAGTCAAATGATGGCCTTCATCAGTTGTATCGACACCTCTAAGGACTGCATACAGAGAGTTCTCATGAACAGCTGCCAAATGTACATTTAACACTTGGAATCGTCTCCAGAACTTTTACTTCCTTAATTTGTTATGAAATTTCAAGGAAACAGGCCATAACTGTCCATGGCCGAAATAACTGTCCACTAACATGTCCGATTACTTTTGAGTCTGTGAAAATGGCCGAAATTCTGCACTTCAATAATATTTTCATGGCTTTATTTGAAATCTATTGTGGTGATGTACAGAGGTAAAAATATGAAAATTGTGTCACTGTCCAAATACTTATGTACCTAACTGTACATTTCAGAAGTGTAAAGCCATGACAAGCACTCAAGACTGAGGCTAAATTGAATCTGGCTTGGATAAAATGATTAATCTGTACTATACTTAGCTGTACTTAGAATATACAGTATTTACAGAGACCAACTATGGCTAAGGAGCATATCAAGGCAATTTGTTGTAAGTGATGCACAAGGAGACAGTGGTATGGTTCATTCATGACAAACAGTTTGTGGAGCAAGTTAGCTGAATGAATATAATATTTAACTTGAGTCCTTATTGCACTCCTGGCAGGCCTGAGAATGGAGGGGCTATAACAGGAGGCCGCCACATTCCTGTGTCTGCACATAATAATTACAAACCATACAATCTGGTTTCAAAGAAATAGAGATGGGTGGGGAAAGCATGAAATAAATAAAAAATGACTGAGCAAGAGAACTAGAGGGGAAAAGAAAGACAGAGGGAGAACCATCTGTTCTACTAAATTCCATCTCCAACTCATGGGAGAAAACAGAGTGTCTATGAACAAAAACTAGAGCTGTCTAAGCAAAAGAGTACAGAGAAGCTGAGAATAATGTACTCAGTAGAAACAATATTACCAATAACTGATCTTAGTGATTTATGTAAAATATGATCTGTTAGCAGACATCTTTAGATCACTGGGAAAGAAATTACTAGAAATGTTTGTGTAAAAAATTGACTTCACTTGTCAATGCTAAACAGAAACTTTCAGGGTAAAAAAACATACTACCAGTATTTTACTGAAAAATATAATTTAACCCCATTTATATTATGGGTGTAACAATATCTATAACTGTATTTGTTTAGAGCTCCAAATAAATGTATCTGTATTCATGTTCCGATTCAGAAATACTGGAGAACTCTGGGAACAAAACAAAACAAAGCAAAATAAAACAAAACACAACAAAAAGGGACCTGGATGAAAATTTTAATTTTTTTATTCACAAATTATAACAAAAAAAATAAATAAAATCACAATTTGCAGAACTTTAACCCCTGAAACAGATGCCTGTGGAACTTTCTGAAAATACTTTCTTTAAAGCTATTTTCTTCTCTGAGTAAGTAAGCTAACTAAAACTAAAAAATATCCATCTAGTATTTTTTTTAATCATATTTACTTCAGTTGTTAGGTTTGTTACATCAAGAAATAGCTGCAAAGTTCACTGAAACTGCTGGACAAGTTCATAACACATGCTGCTGTTAGTCAAAATAGAATCATTTAAGCTGTATTTGAATACCTGTATGATTTCCAGTAAGAATTTCTTTTAATAACAATGAGAATTTTCATTTAAAAATGACAAAAACATGCATAATGAATGTACAAGTTAATACTTTAAAATTAATTAAATGATTATTGTTTGGAGACCCAATCTGAGACATGCAGCTCTGTGTACAGTGTGTGATCTGCTTAAGCTATATGGAGCAGCAACTCTATAAATCAAAATATTTCTTGTATTTGTACAAAAATATGTTTTTATACTGGAGCTCGTTAAGAGAGAGTTTAGGTCGCACTGCTTGAGCAAACCACTGAAAAATGAAAAAGTGCATCTCCTATTGATATTATGCTAATGATCTTTGTCCAAAAGGAATTTTTTTGAGACCTGGCAACCCTTCCTGCAAGCTTCATACTCACACCCTTCAAGCTCTGCATGAAAGTAAAAGCCTTGAGTCACACAAATTTCATCCTGTGGAATTTTTCTGTCACGCCTCCTATTCAAATCTGTATTTGTATCCATTTAGAATGCACTGCATTCAATCCAAATAATGTATGTCCATACATTCCTAATTTATATACAGTACTGTTTAAATTTCAAATCTGGTATTGATTAATATTCTATAACAGCAGCTCTGACAATAGTACCAACTGTAATTCAAATCATAGGTTTATATTAGTGTGCTTGTTACAATACATTATTGTTTCTATAGTAACAATTAATTCACAGAGACTCACATGGCAGATGCTCCACATCTAAGACTTTGTAATAGTCAGAGGTATTATTTGTCTTTTACTAATAACTTCAAGAGAAAGTAGGGGAACAACTGCTAGCTGTTATATGTGATAACAGGAACTATACTGTTTCTCCCAACATTAAATGTATCATAAATTGCTAAAAAATCATTATGTGTTGCCTTTAAATCAACTGGAAGTAATTGGCAAATTGCGAAAGTATAAGAGGAATAAACCACATGTTGATGAGCTGTGGATTCCTAAAACTGCATTCCACATCATATTGTATTCCTTGCTTTTACATATGTTTACTGCTTGATGTCAGAAATATTTTTTAAAAATCTTGTAAGAGTAAAGTACTTTTATACTCAAAAACATTTGAAAAAGCTCTTGTATACTGAACAAGTTTACTGTTCACCAAAACCACATCATTTTAGCAGTTAACCATCCTGTCATTCAGTTAAAAGCTTAAGGCTGATTTATACTTCTGCACTGAAACTATGGCATAGTGTATGGGGTCAAAGGTCGTGTAGTGTGAAGCATTTATACTTGTATGTAAGCTGCATGTCACCTCTAGGAATGAAACACACCAGAATTTACTGCTTTAAATGTAGCTATGCTGTACCCTATGCTGTATTTTCGAAGCAGAATTATAAATTGGCCTATGGTCTAAGTGTTATTAATTCCTAACACATGGTTAAAAAACCTTCTAAACTATACAGTCACATGGCTAATCAGTATTAAACAGAATGTTAAAACGAGTGTATATTATTCTCCAGAAATAAACTAATGAGCTATAAAATTAGTGTGCAGGCACTAGAATCAAATCAGGCCATGTATCATAGTCTGTTTGCCCTGCCAATAATTAAAATGTTAACCCAGTGAAGACAGATCAGGTGAGTCAATGGAGGAGGACAGAGTGAGATAAAGATGCAATCACTGCTCAGATGTGCTAGGAGCAAAGATTATTCTCTTGTGGTGTAATCCTCCTGCAAATGGATTAACAGAAACATTCATTTATCCTTCCATAATTATTCCCTTCCTGTTGAGTAAGCGGAATCCCTGACTGAGTCAAAGCCTTGCAGCAAGTAAGTTAGATATATCGCATTCAATTTTGGAGGAATCCAACAGTTCTCTATAGATTTTAGTTTCAGTCAATCACTACCTGTAATATTAAATCCAGTATACCAATACTGTTAAATATCTAAGGAAACTTTGTGATATCTGGAGTATAATGTTCACACAAGACCAAAACAATGTTAATTTATACAGACAACCACTATTATGCTTGTTGGAAAAAAAAGTCTTACACTGTATTTATACTGTATGTTAATTATTTACCAGAAATACTGAGTCTGTGTCAAAAGTACATTTAAATAAATGGGTTTGGTTGTTGAAATGAAAGCTGGGCTGAGAATTTTTTTCTTGAGATTTCTTAGATTCAAGCTTAGTAGATCTCTCCGTCTCTCTTCTTGTTGCCTTTCTCCTCCACAACAAGCTGAACTACTCTAAGCCTATGCACGCAGGGAAAAGTATAATGCTAGACAATAGATACAGAGAAAGAGAGAGAGCGAGAGAGAGAGAGAGAGAGAGAGAGAGAGAGAGAAACTACATGATCCAACATGTGTGCAAGACTAGTTGGGTGTGCTGTATCAATGACTTTGGCTAACCTTAGGAAGTTCTACATTCCAGTAAAATAAGTGTATACACAAGGTGTACTAAGGGGTTAGGACTGTGCAGATTACAGAGGACAAAACATGCACCTATTCTCATTGTAAGGCCATCATTTAACCACCCCAGTATGAATGGTAAACATCAACAGTTAGGTAGTGAAAAAAGGAAGTTGAATACCATCACACAAAAGCATACACTGAGACAGTGATGAGGCACCTCCAGGTGTTTGATACTGATATATGCGAAAGTCACACAGTATACATGCTGAATCATGAGAAGACATCTTTCTAAAGTCTTGTGTATTCTATCATTTCGAACAGGTGTCTCTGCAAACCTTCATATGCTTTAGAAAATGTCAGTGTGTTAATCTGAAAACAGTGCCATGTCGAAATTTCCGGCACTGAGGTTTCTCAACAAGGAATTGTAACACTGGAACATGCCATCTAGGAGTTTGTGGGGTTGCCTGACACACCCTGTAGGCAAAAGTAAATAAGATAAGCAGGATTACAGGCTTTTCTAACTTTGTATCAGCCACTGTCTGCCAGTTTCTCCCAGGAATTATAGAAAAAATAGATATATAAAACAAATAATTAATTTTTATTCTCATGTAACGTAACTACTGTAGCCCAATTGATATATAGTGTGCAAAATGTCTGTAGAGACGGCAATGGCGAAGAAAATGTTAGAGAATGCGCTCTTAATCGATATTAAGTCAAAAGATAACCCGGTTTCATCGCGTTATGATTTTTAAGGTAATGGTTTTATTACGGGATTCTGAAACGGGCTAAATTCGAGCGCAGTTGTGTACTCACCTGAAGACGATTTCTTCATTTCCCCCCCGCGGCAATAGCAGATATAAATAATGTTACACACTTCCCGAGTGTGAAAGTAAACTTGAAATAAAATAAACGTGAAATAAAAATATTTTTGTTCTCACGTTAAAGCACGCGGCCCCGCCCCCTCCCAAAATAGTCCACTTGAACTTCGGAGGTCAGTAGTCAATATCTAGCTGACAAGTCGGTTTCTCGCTGATTGTTATAATGTACCACTTGTTAAAAACCGCCACAAAATGAACAGAATCCTGCCGCCTAGTGTCAATACACATACACCTGAAGTCTGACTCCGCCTAGGTGAAAGCGTAGTACACACCTGAGTCTTTTTTTTTAATCAAGTAAAACACTGAGGCGGTACCACTGTTTCAGTAACAGAGCTGGTTATGGCATCATCGCTATAAACCGTGCTAAAAAATATACTTTTCTTCCTTGTTGTAGAAAAGCATGTACCTTTTATTGTTATATCATTTTTCTGATAACAAATAGAAATGAAACTCAAAATGTTTTATAATTGCCAATATTTTACTCCGTTATTTCTATCAAAGACAAATCGATTTTGAAAATAATTCACGTTTTTTTGTTTAAAAAAAAGAAGAAAAAGAATATAATTTTAATAATATTTTTATATTATTTTTAATAGATTTTAAAGATTGTTTATTTTTTGGGGAAAAAAATAAATTAAAATTCACTACCTTTTTGACTGTAGGAGTTAAACATATAAAACCTAATGCACTATGATATAGTCATAGTAGAAGTAGGTATATATACAGAGTCTGATTAATATACGAGATTAATTCAAGTTACATTTGGCCTCTACAAGAGGTGCTCAAAGTGCCATTAGCTTCCAGACATTTATGTGTAGACGTGTTGCTGAAGTGTGCATACATTTTTTGGCTGATATATATATATATTCGGGGTGGACAAAAGTAGGTTTACAGTTGTTTGAATGTAAATAGACATGCAGGTATGCAGGTTATGATTTATTACAATGATAAGAAGAAGACAAGGAGGAGGAGGAAGAAGAAGAAGAAGAAGAAGAAGAAGAAAATAATTAAAAAATACATAATGATGCAAGAACAAACTCTGTGTTTCATGTACTCACAACTGTAAGGCTATCATACAGTACCTGCTATATATAGTACAGAAACATCTGCGCCAAGTATGGGCTAGAAGTTCCCAAGTCCTGATGGGAGACACCACCAAAAGAACAACAGAGCTAAGATCTTGTGGGACTTCAAGACATAGTGGTTGTTGATTGTTGGTTGTTGTTCATAGTGGAGCAGAAAACAGCAGTAGTGATAGATGTGGCGATCCCACCTCACAGTAACATCAGGAAGAAGGAGCATGAGAAGATCAAACAGACTTAAAGGAACAACTGGAACAGATGTGGACAGTGAAGTCCAAACTTTTTCAAGTAGTAAAAGGAGCATTAGGGGCTGTGACTCCCAAACTTGGAGAGTGGCTCCAACAGATCCCAGGTACAACAACTGAGATCTCTGTGCAGAAATGTGCAGTTCTAGGAACATCTAAGATACTGTGTAAAACCCTCAAACTCCCAGGCCCGAAGTTGAGGAAGAGATACACACATACCACCATACCCTTTATATTTAAATAACCAACAACCAGTCAATCAAACTATTCCTCCTGGGTTTGTTTACATCTGCCAACCACATCCCTCTCATTGAGGCAGCGATCTCACAATACTCTGCAGCAAGAAGTGGAAAATATCTTCTATAACTGTGCATTTGTCACTTTCTTTTGAGCCCATTGCCATACAAATCAGTGCACCAATTCCTAGTATACTTGCTGTTTTTCGATCACCTAATCTAAAGAATGATTTTTAAATGAATTTTCTGTCTTTACATATGTTCCATATGATCTATTTCATCTAATGTTTTCCTGCCAGGTGATTTTAAAAGACACATGAATAATGTTAATAATACTCTTACAAGGGATTTTACATCAACCCGTCACAGTATTGGTTTACAGCAATAGATATTCATACTCACTTCAAAGGTCATATTCTCGATCTTTTTTGTTGTTCTGGTGTTGCTCCATTTAACTGTGCGGCATCTGACCTGTTCATATCTGACAAGTTAGTGTCTTTTAATGTCATATCATTTTGTAACATTAAGCCTTACCTGCTTTCTCCAGCAGAGTCGATAACCTCCCCAATAAAGACAATTCAACTACTCCAGATAAACTGGTTTCCCACTATAATGATGGACTACAGAGCTTTCTAGATGTTGTTGCTCCTTAACAAACCTGAACTGTTTCTTTTTCCAACTCTGCTCCCTGGTATAAACCTGAATTACATCAACTCAAAGCTAAAGGCCATCATTTGGAATACCTCTGTACAAAAACTGGTCTTGTTATTCATAAGAATATGTATGATGAACACATACTTTATTATAAGGATGTACGCTCTACATCCAAAACTGTTTACAATGCAAACTTAATTAAGTCTGGCAAAGGAAACACTAGAGCATTGTTTACTACTGTAAATAATATTCTCCAGCCCCATCATACTCTTCCATCTCATTTGTATTGCACTGCTCAGTGTAACATTTACTTGACCTTCTTTAATGCTAAAATTGAAAATATTCACCAGCAAATTAACTACTTCTGGAAATATAGGACATCTCACTTTATCTGACTTTTTATGATTCCTCTCTTTCTTCTTTTTCTAAATTTAAACTCCAAACTGTGGCTGAAATCTGGTTTTATTAAAAAACCTAAGTCTTCTACCTGCCACTTAGATCCCATAACTACTCATAAGGTTGAAGGCCTGCTGATGGCAGCTGTCTCTGGGTTGTTAACCATACTTGTGCTCCTTGATCTGAGCTCAGCCTTTGACACAATGTCTCATGATATCCTCCTAGAGTGATTAGCATCAACTGGCATCATTGGCACCCCTCTTACATGGTTTAAATCATATCTCTCTAGTCGAACTCAGTTTGTTCAATTAAAAAATTTCAAATCACAGCCCTGCCCAGTTATCAGTGGTGTACGCCAGAATTCTGCTTTAGGACCCTGTCACGACGGCCAGGTTGTTCGGGACACACATGCAGGTGAGAGGGCGGTTTGGCAAAACTCATTATATTTTTAATGTCCATTCGCACATAGAATCAGAGGTACAAAACATCCGGCCAAGGAGAATAATTCAACTAACACAAACTGG
>JAQQZX010000008.1:14723163-14734142 GCA_030068355.1 Notoglanidium maculatum | reverse complement strand
TTTTGTGAAGCTGCTTTGAGACAATGTCTGTTGTTAAAAGCGCTATACAAATAAAATTGAATTGAATTGAATTGTGTGAAACCGTCCATTCCTGTGTCTGATGGTGAATCGTCGTCGGAAGGCATGTCTGTGTTGATGTCTGAAGTACGTGTAGGTGTGGTTGCAGGTGTGGGTATGGGTGCAGAAGCAGGTGCAGATATGACAGAGGGAGGCAAAGGGAGTTCCAGTTTGTAGGTGACTGGGTTGACCTTGTTAAGAACCTTGTAAGGTCCTGTGTAATTTGCACTTAGCTCACAGGTTGAGAGCCACATGCGGTCTCCGGGAATAAATTGAGAGCCTTCCTTGTGGCACCGGTCAGCGAACCTTTTCTGGCTCTCAGCCACTCGCCAGAGGCATTGGTGCATGCACTCCCACACCTTGCTGCAACGGAACCATTCATCAAATGCAGGCGCTTCAGTGGGATTGGCATTCCACAGGAACAGAAGTGGTTGGAAGCCCAGGATGCACTGGAATGGAGTCATTTGTGTGGATGAATGTCTGGGGGAGTTTTGGGCATATTCTGCCCATGGGAGGACATGTGACAAGTCACCTTGGTTCTCGGCACAATAGGTCCTTAGCAGGCATCCGATTTCCTGGTTGGCTCTCTCCACCTCACTGTTGGATTGTGGATGATACACAGATGTTAGGTTTACAGTTATTCCGAGTTTCTCCATGAATCCGGCCCATACTCTTGATGTGAACCGAGGCCCTCTGTCGCTCACGATGTCCTCTGGAATGCCGAAATATCGGACCATGTGACTGAATGGAATTTCGGCCAGTTTGAATGCAGTAGGAAGGCCCGGAAGGGGAATGAGCCTCAGGGCTTTGGAGAATAGATCTGTGATCACCAGGATTACTGCATTGCCAGTGTATTCTGGGAGGAGGTCGGTGATGAAATCCAAGGCCAGGTGGGACCAGGGATGGTGAGATGTAGGCAGTGGCATGAGCTTGTCCGATGGAAATGTTCTGGGTACCTTAGACTTAGCACAGGTGAAGCATGAGGAGATGTACTCGTTAATGTATTTGTGCATGTTTGGCCACCAGTATTTTTCACTAAGGAGGGACACAGTTCTCTGCATTTCAGGGTGTCCAGACACTGGTGTGATGTGTGCCCATATGATGGGTTTGCCTCTGAACCATGGAGGAACATAGGTGCGTTCAGGTTGGCAGGAGGAGGGCACATGATATGACAGATGTTCTGGAGTTCATTAAAGTCCCATTCAATGGATGTAATGTATTCAATGTATTCAAATGATAAGACATGGTGAAATTAAATCAGCCAAAGAATAGGGCCCACCTTGTTTGTCGTGGGTTAAGTTTCTTAGCTTTGTGCAGATACTCCAAGTTCTTCTGGTCCGTGTAAACAACGAACAGGTGCTTGGGTCCTGCCAGTGCATCCATTCCTCTAATGCTAATTTTGCTGCCAAAAGTTCCCGGTCTCCTACATTGTAATTCTCTTCTGTTGGAATGAGCTTTTGGGAGAAAAATGCCACTAGATCGAGTTTAGGTCTTTCTCCAAATCTTTGGGAAAGTATGGCTCCTACTCCAGTTTCAGATGCCTCGACATCGACAGTAAATGGGAGGTCTGGGGCTTTGAGGACGGGGGCAGAAGGGAATGCTTTCTTTAGTATGGTAAAGGCTTTCTCAGCTGTGGGGTTCCAGTTGATTTTCTTCATAACCTTCAGCAGGGCTGTGAGAGGAGTTGTGATGATACTAAAGCTTCTAATGAAATGACGGTAAAAGTTTGCAAAACCAGTGAATCTTTGTAGTTCCTTCATATTTTTTGGAATGGGCCAGTTCTAAACCGCCATTTTCTTGCTTGTGTCCATTAGAACCCTGTCTTGGCTGATTATGTACCCCAGGAATGACAATGTGGAACTAACACTTCTCTCCTTTGACATAGATTTGATGCTCACGTAGCTTAGTTAGCACTTGTCTTACATGGTATCTGTGTTCTTTGAACTACGTTCAACTGAAAACTACGTTTTCAATAGTTTTTCAATTTAGAGACTGAAATCGCTATTGCAAAACTTGCATCCAGCAGCCATTTCTGTGTTGATTTGAATGTATGGTATCATTGTTGCTGTGAGATCAAGACTTGACTCAATCTTTTTATCAGACAAAGTTTTAAAACTTTTTAAATGTGTTCCTTTACTGGATGCATGACTGGACTTGTGCAGGTCAACAATCTATCTATTTATCTGAGCTAATCCTCCCTTGAGTAACGGACAGGAAAAGTTTGTCTATAGATGTTTGAGTGAGTCACAAATATTACACTGTTTTAAAACATTGCACCAAGATATATTGAAATGACATATGCATATCCCATGTTGATACTCTTATCTATTCCACATCAAAGTGGAAACTACTGAACTTCTAATGACCTGGACACATTCTGAGCACTATTCTTAAAACAGTGACCCAGAACAGATGTGACAATAACAGTCAAATGTCTATATTTTGCTAAGGTCCAGTAGATAGTTGACTTACATCAACTTCTCCTTGGTCAATTACGTAAAAGTTGTCCCCTTCATCACCTGAGATGGAAAGAAAAAGAGGAAAGAATGAGAGATGGCAGAGAGATGAAAAGAGAAACATGAAGAGCACATACAGACAGAATGAATGGCACCTTCCAGTAGAATTGGCAAAAATACTATATAACATTTTCACCTGATATATATATATATATATATATATATTTCAAGTTTTCAAGTTCACCCAATTATAGATTGCACAAAACTGTACTCAATGTCCACCACATACTAATAAAATATGCTCCACACTCATTCATACAGTAAAGTATTCGTTCAGCTCTGTTTATCGTCTGACATTCCAAGCATTTGTTCATGTTTGCTAGTTCTGGTTTTGACCCAAGTGTTTTTGACCCAACCTTGTTTTGTGATTGTAGTCTCTTTATGCTTGCCAGACTTAGTTTTTTATAAATACATTAACTGCAACTGCTACTATCTCTGCTGCCTGACAGTATTATGTGTACTGACACCTCTAATCAATATTTAAAATTAATGCAAACAATTGCAATTAATGCAAAAAATGCAAACCACACACACACATACATACATACACAGAACGGATGATTCTCACAAAGTCTGTCAAACTGATATAAAAATATGATCCACCTCATTTTACTAATTTTTAACTTTAATGACTGAAATAGAGTGTGGACTTAAATTTTTTGATGAAAGTATTATAGTAAAGTATTATAGTAAAACAAATTAATACTATTTTATTCCCATTTCATGGGAATATGATCCAGAAACATTCTCATTACCAATATGGTAAATGAAAAAGGGACACCATTAATTAGAAAAATAAATTTTTCCTGAATATATTACATTCGGGGTTTCCTCCCATGGTCCAAAAACATGTGAATTAGGTTAATTGGTTACTCTAAATTGCCCATAAGTGTGATTGTGAGTGTGAATGGCCCCAGCCACTAGGGGGCACAGTTAGCATGGGGCCGGTCCCAAGCCTGGAAGAATTGGGAGGGTTGTGTCAGAAAGGGCATCTGTGGAAAAACCCCAGCTAAATCGATGAAGCGGACAACAAGAGATCCGCTGTGACGACCCCGAGCATGGATTAAGCCGGAAGAAGAAAAAGATAATGAAAAGTCCATTGCGGAGGATAAGGATTTTTGCTGTGGTAACGTGAATGATTTTGTTTTAGCTAATGATAAAGTTAAAGCTAATGATTAAGATAAACATGATATTACTGATTGACAAGAGATGGATAAAAAGCACAAGCAACTGATGGAAGCACTATCATTGGCCTTAAGGCCCGAGTTGTGGTGTGCCATGCAAGTAAACCTGGCACCAAATATAGCTTGCAGAATCCAGTCAAAAACACGGAGCTGGTACAGAGGCAACCGCCAAAAAGTACAGCAAAGGACCTGGCAAATCTCATAATTAATACAGCAATTAGTTAACAGTCAAAAATCCAAAAATAACAAGAAAAAGATTTAATATGAAATAGGCCCAGGCTCTGCATTTGTCTCATCAGTGACGGAGATTGGGGTGAGATCTTAAACATCTCTCAAGGTCTTCTTTTTTCTGTAATGCCTTGCAGAATTTTCCATTAATTTTTTGTTTCTTTTTTAATGCTTTTGCCTCCAGGTCACTGGCTGATTTTGACTTACCCTTCAATTTGTGCTTTTGATATCTACAAAAAATGAAATATCAATGAGTCAAATGTTCATACATATGTTCAAGGTTATTGTAACGTGTACACTCCATTGCCAAGTCTTGTATAACAGAATCTAAAAAGTCACAATACCAACTAATAAACAACATAATACATTTATTTCATATTAATAAATTAATTGCAAATGTTGCAATAAGGCAATAAGTATAATTAGTGCAAAGACATATTCCTTCACTGTAACTAACATGCAGTGGCAAGAAAAAGTATGTGAAGCTTTTGGAATTTCATGGTTTTCTGCATTCATTTGTCATAAAATGTAATCTGATCTTCATCTAAGTCAAGGGTCTTTCATCTTTCATGTCTTTATTGAGAAAAAACATAAAAAACTCATAGTGCTAGTGGAAAAAGCAAGTGAACCCTTGGAATTAATACGTGGTTGACCCCACTTGGTAGCAATAATCTCAACCAGGCGCTTCCTGTAGCTGTGGATCAGACCTGCACATCGTTCAATAGGAATTTTAGCCCATTCTTCCTTACAGAACTGCTTTAGCTCTGTCATATTCTTTGGACATTTCATGTGAAGTCATTCCATAGTATCTATTGGGTTGAGGTCTGGGCTCAGACTTGGCCACTCCAAAAGGATTTGTGGATTTTGTTTTTCTGAAGCCAGTCTGTTGTGGACTTGCTCCAGTGTTTTGGGTCATTGTCCTGTTGCATCATCCAACTTCTACAGTTTCAGCTGACATACAGACATTCTCATACTATCCTGAATAATTTTTTGATACACTTGGGAATTTATCATCCCCTCAATTATTGAAAGCTGGCCAGGCTCTGATGCAGCAAAGTAGGCACAAATCATGATGTTTCTTCCACCATACTTTACGGTTGGAATGATGTTTTCATGATGATATGCAGTGGCCTTTTTAAGCCAGATGTATTGCTGCATGTTTTTTTTTTTTTCAAATAGTTCAAACTTAGTTTCATCAGTCCACAAAACTTTTTGCCAATACCGCTGTGGAGTGTCAATGTGCTCTTTTGCAAACCTCAGGCATGCAGCAATGTTCTTTTTTTAAGCAGTGGTTTCCTTCCTGGTGTCCTGCCTTAGACACCCTGCTTGTTCAATATTTTACGTACTGTAGACTCATGAACTCAGATGTTAACCTGTTCCAATGATGCCTTCAAATCTTTGGTTGTCACTGTGGGTTGTTTCTTTACCTCATTGATAAGTCTTCGTTGTGCTCTTGGGGTCATTTTGACTGGGCATCCACTTCATGTTAGAGTAGCCACAGTTCCAGAGTGTCTCCATTTGTATATCGTTTGCCTAACTGTTGACTGGTGTATTCCTAAAGTCTTTGAAATCACTTTGTAACCCTTTCCAGCTTTATCTAAATCAACAATTCTTGATCGTAGATCCTCTGAAAGTTCTTTTTGGTGAGGTATGGCTCACATAAGCATATTCTTCTTGTGCGTGGCAAACTCAAAAGGTTTGAGTGGTTTTTATCAGTCAAAATAGCTCGACAAAGTAGTCCACACCTCCAAACACATTTTCTTAACAATTAGCTTTTTTGGGGTCATTAACTCAAGGGTTCAGATACTTCTTCCACTAGCACCATGAGTTTTTTTTTATGGTTGTTCTCAATAAAGACAAGAAAGATCAGAATTTTTATTGTGTTACCATTTTAGGCACATTATATTGGTCAATACCCTTGACTTAGATGAAGATCAGATCACATTTTATGAGAAATTACTCTAAATTGCAGACAACCATGACCTTCCAAAAAGGTTCACATACTTTTCTTGCCACCGTATATTTTTTTATTTCCTTTCTTCTGTATTCCTCCAGCAGTTCAGGATTTTTCACTGTACTTTTTAACTCTAGCCTTGGCTGCAGCTTTCTTTAACTGATTTGATTAACTGTCAGTCTTCACCATGTTCAACAAGATAATTATTTAAAAGTTTCTCTCATGAATTTGGTCAAAAATTTACTAACTAACACTATTAACTAGCTAGCTATTCTCATATACTCAATATTGAGTAATTACATAGTTAATACAGAGCAATGAATTGTTAATAATTGTTAAGTAGAAATACTGTAATAATACTTGGTAAAAGTCGATAAAGTATTTGTTATAAGAACTGTTAACTGTTCTTTTATGAATCTTTAATCAAGAACTCATCACACCACAGCTTCACGTGACCATTATGAACCATTAAAGTGCATGTAATAAAAATCTCAAGTAACGATAATGAGACGCTCATGGCTAAGTTGGTAAATAAGACAAAAAAATGTTAGCATGCTATGCAACCTTTACCACTGCTGCATATTAAAGTTTTATATTGTCTACTTTATATCACAAAAAATTACATCATATATTTTTAAAAGTATTGAGTATCATGCCATAATCATAATCAACAGTGTAACAAAAAGAAGATTCAATGTCATTAACAAGAATATCATGAAGTGAGAGAAAAGGGAGCAACTGATCTTGTGTCAATTTTTAATCTTCTGTCTCAAGCAATGCATCATGGGACTGCTCGTCACTTTAAAGGGACAAGTGTCCTTTTTGTAGCCAGGTGGTGTAACATTACAGTATTGTTTAAATTTAAATTAAATGTATAAAATAAATAATTTAGATATTTTCTTTTGTTAAAATACCATAAATATCATACCATAAATACCATAAAAACTAACTATAAATATAGACTTTTTTACATAACTTTGAATAATTTTAATATCTTTACATAAAAAATGTTTTTTATGGATTTAAAAAGATAGATTCAGACATATTTCGGTAATGAGAATTCACTGGGATTTTTTGTTACATTTTTATAAAATTATACTAAAATGATAATAAAAAAATGTACCCCTACAGTGCCCTTTAATTTCTTTACAGAAAATCTCACAGTTACTATTAATAAAATATTGTTTTTGGAAAATATGACCTGGACATGTTCACTACAGCTTCATGAGAATCATCCTAATTTGTTACCGTGCCTGTGGGACAGTTTACTTACATTAAGTTTTTAAAAATGAACCCTAGACAGAAACAATTCACAGAAAACGTCTCCACACATTACCAAATGAGACACAAATGCATTCATGTGGAGATTCAACATGTGTTACTGATCAATATGAAAGGCTGAGGTGAAAACAACTACAACCTAGAATAAGCAAGTTGGGTATGTGTAACTGTTTTCTGCACACCTTGTTGAATGACTGTTTCTCCGGCAATGTGTGTGACAGGGAACATGGCATCAAAAATGTCACTGAAAAAGAAGAAAAGACAGCCATTAGTTATCTCTCTGTCTCTAGCTGTTACACTCCCCCACCCCCCCACACACACATCTCAGAATAACACACCACATAATCACAAAGACAGCTGTCATCACACACCTACGTAAAAATGTGCACAACACTTGTTTAAAGAGTCAATACGTAGGAATTGGCCACCTGGCGAATTCATTTTCCAAACTCCAAACAAATAGGGGGCAGCATATCACCAGAAATTTAGGGTGTCCACAAACAAAGAAACAAGGAAATGCACAGTTCCCCCTTCTCAGAATTATCACTCAATTAATATGGCATAAAGCTATTTTTTTAAATCCACTACTGGGTTCATAAAATTTAACATTACAGTCATCAGTTATAAAAAAAAAGCCAACTACTAATTAACAGTTGGGCAAGATTATGCAAAATCAAACCAAACTGCTCAAACTCAGAGAGCCAATCAAGATAACACTGCTATCTTATAATCTTAGCTCAGATTTTAGTAAGAAAACAGCCACAGCAACTCATGAATCAGTAGTGTATTAGACCACTATGGCTTTCTACACTGCAAATATGTAACCTTTTTTTACTAATAATGTGACTGATCAAACCTACTGCCTATGAGACTATAAAATAACAACATAGCGGATTGGTTTTTGAAAGCACAAGGTTTGAAAGTTTTGCATTTGTTTGGCTTAATAATTGGACCAAAAAGTTGAGTGGCACCTTACTTTTGTGAGTATGACTATGCTCTCGCCTTGGATTCCAGTTGTTTCTGTGAATTGCAGCGATCCGTTTGTTTCTCTTTACTTTAGCTTTAGGCAATCTGTAGAAAGATAGCTCTGATTTCTTATTAAATCTATTTGTACAGTCAAATAACAGCTCTTTCCCATTTTAGATGGATTTTTATTTATTTATTTATTTATTTGTGTGTGTGTGTTTGCAGGGCATTCAAGCTGCACGCCATCATGACCACTAAGTACGACTTCCACTCACTGCTTGTAACTGCAGTGACTAACACCTATGGTAACATCATGTGCATACGTGATTCAAACACCATGCACACTGGATACTACCATCCTACTACTACACTATTATCGCCTCTTGAGGTACAAAGTGGTATTATAAGACAAACAGTCCATCCAGTCTCACGGCTAGCTGGTTAGCATGCTATCTACAACACCAAACATAATGTCTCTGCACTGCGCACAGTACATAATATCAAAACTGTTATTTTTTTCACATTAAGTTTATAATATTGGTTAATTGTTTGAATACTTTAAACTTAAATTCTTACAAATTCTTACACATAGCCCCTTTAAAAAACACAAGCATTATCCCTTTACACCTACACATCTGATTTAAAACAAAAAGGCACAAAGAGACAGAGTGAATTAAAAAGAAGTTACTTTTTAGAAGACGTTACTAACCCAAGACGAGACATCAGTTATACCAAATACACACTCACCATCCACTTTATTAGGAACATGTGTACACCTGCATATTCATGCAGTTATCTAAAGAAAAAATCATGTGGCAGCAGTGTAATGCAAAAAATCTTGCAGATTGGTTTGCGCTGCCCGAAAGGATATAATAACGCATATAATCACTCTTTACAACTGTGGTGAGCAAAAAAAAAACAATTTTAGCATGCACAAAATATCAAACCTTGAAGTGAACGGGGTACAACCACAGAAGGCCACATCAGGTAACACTACTGTCAGCAAAGAATAAGAATCTAAGGCTATAATGGACACAAGCTCACCCAAAAAATGTTGGCAGTGACAGTGGCTGGAAATTTGAGAGCCCTGCCCTGCTCGTTACCTCCTGCTGGCATGTGACGAGGATTCCCTAGCCTCTTCAGAGATTTCCTGTCAGGAGGAGCGCTTGCTAATCCTAGATGATGGGGCTGTGCAGCCACAGATGTTACAGTGCCCCCCCTGAGCTCCATGCCATCTGAGTTCCGATGGAAAAGAGCTTCGGCGTTTCCATGCCTCACCCCAGGCCGGTGCAGCACTTGAAAGGAGAAGCCCTATAAGTTTACTGTTCTTATTGTGGTTCTGGGTTAGCCAATGTAGGGGAGCTTGGTCGGTTGATGAGTGAAAAGTGCCATCCTGTGAGATAGTATTAAAGCTCCTTGATAGCCCATTTCACGGCCAGGGCTTCCCTCTCGATAGCATACCGTTGCTCAGCGGGGGTAAGCTTCCAACTGATGTAAAGTATCGGATGCTCTTTCACTTCGAAATCATGACTAAAAGGTATCTATCTGAACCAGGAAAGGGCGCTCGAAATCCAGGTTCCGGAGCACTGGTGAGCTGGTAAGGGCGGTCTTCAAGACCTCGAAAGCACACTCCATCTCGGGGGTCCATCGCACAGTCTCCCGCTCGCCCTTCCTGGTCAGATCTGTAAGAGGGCAGCTATAGAGGCAAAGCTACGAGGTCCATCCCCACCTGCTCAAAGGGGACTCCGATGATTGGGAGGGGGACAATTAGTGCCGGTGCAGGTTTGTGCAGGGAAGTCCTTTGGCACTCCGGGCAGGCTATGCAGAAGTGCTGGATTTCAGCCACCATCCTCGGCCAATGGAACCAGTTCCTGATCTTCTCCAGTGTGTTTTGAAGTCCCAAATGGCCTCCCAGCAGGTGAAAATGGGCCAGGTGCATAATAATGGAGGTCTTAGACTTGGGGATGAGGTGGTCGCATGGCCCACCTATCCTCTGGCATTGGTAGTATAATAATCCTTGCCATGTGAAGACGTATGTGGCAGGGAGCTGTTGGCTGGGGAAAGCCTCCTCCTCATCAATCCGCAGCAGCTGGCGCGAGCAGTGCTTAAAGCGCTCATCCTCCTTCTACTCCAAGTTGAAGTTCCCTTCGTGGGCGACCTGCTGGCTGACACAGAAAGGTGTTAGTCTCGATAGAAGACTCACCTAAAAGCAGGGGGACTTCCAAGATGGTCTTCCAAGATGGCGGCGCGGCAGTAAGCACGCAGCGGCCACTCCGGATCCGAAATGGTGCTTTTTTTTGTGCTATTTGTCTCTCTTATTGTTTCTTGGCGCGACTCGGTCGGCACATGGACACCGAAACAAACGGTGTTCATGTTTACCCATGGGAAACATTACTGGAAATTAAGAAATACTCAGAAACCGAACTACAGGATTACCTCTTAGAAACGCTATGAGTCCTCGGGTTGCTGCGGAAACCAGCCCTCCAGTCCCCGGCGTCACCCGATGCCAGCGGCCGGGGGAGGGGCCGCTGAAAGCGGTGTGCGAGGAAGCGGAAGCGCGGCAAGCAGGCGGGGGTCCGTGCTAGGCTAAGCGCTAATCCTAACCAGCCGGCCCTACCATCCATAAAACTTTCCAAGGTCTGTTCTCTGGACAATAAATTGGACTATATCCGACTCCAGCGGACTACCCAGCGCGAGTTCAGAAATTGCGGCGTCTTTGTTTTCACGGAAACATGGCTCAGCGACAGAGTTCCGAATGCCGCTATCCAGCTAGCCGGGCTAACTGCGTTTCGT
>JAQQZX010000008.1:14702952-14718330 GCA_030068355.1 Notoglanidium maculatum | reverse complement strand
TCTGTGGCTTAGTTGTGTTTTTATGTTCTAGATTATGATTTTACAACTGTGTTAGGATAGGTAAGTGACTAGGCTAGTTTGTGTTTCGACTTGCACCAAAATTTGGGTTACATCGCTGTTGCAACTGTGTCATAAAAAGAGGACCCCCTGTACTAAATTTATTCAGACATCATGAGATTAATGCAAGTTACTTTTGGCCTCTACAATTACAAATGGTGCCAAAGGTGGCGATTAGCTTCCAGACATTTATGTGTAGAAGTGTTCCTGAAGTGTGTATACATTTCTTTGGTTGACTCTGTGTTTTTTATGTATGTGTGTGTGTGTATACTGAAAAAGACATGTAATCTAAATAATAGCTTTGGCTTACCATGACTGATTTTTATCAGTAGCAAAAGGAAATAAGCAAAAGGAAATAAGTCTCTGGAACGCACCTTCTCCAGCTTTTCAAAGTGTTCCCGTAGGAACTTCATAGGACGCTCGGGTTTAGCGATGCACAGATTGACAATGCACTCTTTGAGAATCTGTTGAATGTTGTGTTTCTGCACAAAAACTTCACAGCCCCTCAGACTCTCATCTTCTTCCAGACTGGGGGAGGAGGTGGCCATCTTAGCACTGCTGCAAAGAGAACAGGGGAAAACAGAATGGGTCAGTCACAGGGAAATGTTCAACCTGACATTCAGTATCATAACCAGCAAGGTACGACCAGAGAGATTAATTCAACAGATGACTCGTGGGTTTTTATATGCATGTGTGCAAAAGCCAATTTGAATAACTAAAGATGATTATTACGCATACAATGTATTCCGATCTACTATAGTTTATTTGTTATATACATTTAATAAATGAAGAGGATAAACTGCTGCCTGTCGTTTCTAAAAACGTTCGTTTTAGGTCTACATATTGATGTGATTATCAGACGTAAAGCCGATAAAGCTCCCCTGGCTTCCCTAAAACTGTTTATTTCATTTCCGTTGTTCACCAAGCTAAATCTGGGAGAGCGAGATAATCGTTTATTGACAAGGAATTAATTCCCCGTGATGAACACAAATAATAATATCGTATAGCAGACCAACTAATTGCGCCAAAAAAAATGCATCGGTTGCAATACCCTACATTCTCTCGTAGTACCCTATCGTACATTTTCACCTTACTGCAAAGAGCCGGATTGCACAGGAATAACACTACTCTTCTGACTGCGGAAAGATCAATGCAAATCTAATCAATGCTGTACAATTATTAATCACATCCCTCTTACCGTTTTATACAGGAGATGCTAAGGCGCTCTGCGGTATGATCTAATTATGCTGGATACTGTCCGGGGTTTATTTCTCCTGCTGCTGATTTCTCTTCTCTCCTGATACCTCGATGTCAGTGACGTCAATGCGTCTGCGCTGAATCTCAAAACTGCGTTCCAAACACATACTACAACCATATTAATTTAGTTATTTAAGGTATACTTAATGTCCAGACTATAACGTGAGCTATATGTGGAGCCTTGTGCTGATTTAACTTCTGTTTACGTTTGTGTTATTGTGGGATATTTATGTTTATATTTGATAACGCCACAAACTTGTCACACAGCCCAATCACTCAGGCTACTAATGCAAACCCGGTTCTGCGAGCAAACCAGTCCATCATACGCTTACGTTCGCGCGGAGTGACGTCTTCACGTGCATACTTGCATGTAAACATGAGTGTGTCCTCTAGGGAGCAGTATCGCATAAACCACAACAAATTTTTACCGAGTAGTAGTAGACAGCGAAAACAAAATATAAACAGAAATAGTATAAGAAATATAAACAGAAGGCAACACGGTCAAAACTTTGTTTTGAAAAGTACTGGGGGAAAAGAAACCGTATGCGATCAATTATAAATCACAATTTTTACCGAAAGCATTTCTGAAGTGATTTAACTCGCCAGTGTTTAGCAGTATGAGCAGCTCTTGTATTTAATGTTTAAATACACGATTCTGTCAATCACGGATATCGTTTTACCTTTTGAGTCGCTGTTGTTTACATCCCCTACAATGTATCTCTACTGGGGGTGTCGTAAAGTGCCTGATCCTGAAAAATTAAATTGACCTGACCATTATAACGAACTTCAGTCGGTATAAAGCCTCACATTTTATATTCGCTCTGTTCAGTGCGAGAGTGTAATAATAGAGGAACAATTTTGTTAAAGACTGAAAAACTCTATGTTTGAAAATAATTGACCTACGGCTTTTACTAAGCATTTTTCATGTCGCGAGTTGTTTTAAAGCTACATTATGTAGAATTTCTGCTATCTAGCGGGGAGATTGCACATTTGCAACCAACTGAATTACCCCTTCTCTTTCCAGGCATGTATTAGAAGGTACGGTGGCCATCAGTTGCCCACAGCGTACAATCTGAATACTTCCAAAATGATACCATCAAAATAGATATTTAGAAATTGTATTTATCTATTCAGGATGCAAAAATATGGTCATAATGTCCATGTAAGATAGCGCAGTGTGTTTCTTGTTATGGTAGTTAACTTATTTTTGTATGTTGTGCATGTGTGGGGCCCATGGGGCCCCACAATATGTGGCCTGTGTGGTGCTGCTTCTGCTGCTCAAAAAGAAAAGGAAAGAGTGGAATCCCTTCAAAAGGAGCAATGAGAAATAACAGAGGTTTGCACTTATAAAATAATTTTATTATATTGGTCTGTGCGATATGAATAATACCAGCAAAAAAGAAAGTGGTATTTACACAGCAGTTCTGTGTTTTACCTGTAGCAGTGTTACCAAACTAGACTGTAGTTTGGTACGTTATCACAGTGAATCACAAGTCATTATTTGGGAAACATCAGTGACACTGACTATATAAGTACTAAAGGAACAGTATCATGCAGCGATATTTTGACATTATTTAAACCCAATTACCTGTCCAACACAAAATGAGAAATGTTGGCATCACTCTGAAAACATTTGTCCCTCAGTGTTCACAACATGGCAGCCTCTATTAAATGTAGATATAACTGGCTGATTCTAAGCTTACAACAACACAATGATTTCAAGTATTTCTACACTAATGAAAACATAATTATGAATACTATATTCCATTTCTTGTAAGAGATTCCCCTAAACCCTACAAAGTGTAGCTTTCATAAAAAACAGTTTGGGAGCACAAGTATATTATAGAAGATGAAAAATACTGGATGTGATGAAGGAAAACTGTATTGTTTAAACACTATTGTTTACCATTTCTGTTTACATCTTAGATATTTTTGAAAATATTGATCTGAATTTAACGATATGAAAGGTGCCAAATAATGTATTTATTCAGTATTAAGTACTTAATATTTATTAAGTAACATAGGAATTTCACCTTAAAATTTCAGCTTCATGAATGACTGTACAACATACTTAATAGATCTTTAATTGAAAAAAACAAGAATTTGGTGCACATATATTAGCTCATTTATTTTGGGATTTCTGAAATCAACACAGGATCAAAATTATACATACAAGGTCAAGAATGTGTGCAGCACATCTAATATTTTGTTAATGTCCACATTCTTGGGTCTTTTTCTATTAAAGATGTATGTTGTACAATCATTGTGCCACAGTGTCAGGTGAAACAAAGCCCACTCAGTATGCGAGGAGTGCTTAAATAGAGTCCATAATTCTGCTCTGATGAGCTTCAGCCGGTAGGCGTGCGTCTGTGTAAGAACAGAACAACCTGGGAAATGAAGTCCTGCAGGACCACAAACCAGGAAGCGCACGTTGCAGCCCGATGAGCAGCGGAGAGCATGACGTGAGCTACAGTCCTCAGCAGCCATGTCTGGAATGCCACCAAGACTGCAGGGAAATGGGTGACATGACAGAACCCCCCCCTAAAGGCACTACTCCTGAAGTGCATATCACAAACCCCCCTCTCAGAGGCATTCCTGGGCCTCTGAGCTCAAGCATGGGAGCACACACAGTCATTGAGGCGGGGTCTGGCATGGGCTGTGGCACAATCAGCGGAACAGACTCCGGCACAGGCAGGGGCATGGGCATAATCATTGGCATGGGCATGTACTTGAGCATAGACCAGAAAATGACAAGGGAATGGACATGGACGTGAACATAGGAATAGACTTGAGCACTGACATGGGCATAGACATGGGTGTGGACTCAGCCTTCGGCAACAATCAGGCGTGTGTCCATGCAAAACTGCAGTGCAGCCTGAAAGATGAAGTCACACAATGCTGCAAACCCGGAAGCATGCGTCGCAGCATTATAAGCAGCACAGAGCATGACAAAAGCTGCAATCCTAAGCAGCCATATCTTGAATGCCGCAGAGACACCAGGGAAATTGATTCTGTGGTGGGACGATATGACACATAGTAAAAGAACAGTTCAAAGAAATCCTTGAAAGGCCAATACTGCCATGGCATTCATTGCCATGATGAAATAGACACGAAATGCCTGTGTACGTATACTTCTGACCGCAACTATATGTGACTTTTATCGGTACCAGAAAACCGCCCAGAGGCAGTTTTACATGCCCATTTACAAATTTATGATTTGGGCCTAGAGTGAAACATGCTGGTGTCCCTTTTTTGGTTGGCCCATTAATAAGTTAATGAGCTCTGCTCTGATTGGCTCTGAATAGCCCACACAGAAGCAACATGCCAAAATAAATCCATACAACTGTGAGACATGAACCATGTGGCATTTAGGCATTCAACCCAGTTTGAGCCCTGCATTGGAGGAAGAAATAAATGTTGAGGAACACCCAGTTGCTCAGAAACTGGAAATTAACTTTTCTAAGTGGTAAATTTTTTCATTTCGTTTTTCCAGTAACAGTCTGCCACCCATAACCATAATGCTCACAACATTTCATACTAGTCTTAACTTTTTTTTAGCATTGTAACAAGAACATAATAATTTTCCAGCTCTGTCAATAATTAATTTTATAATGCTAGCGCTCATCATTAAATTTTTATTAGGAACTCGGGCATCTTGTAAATGTTCATTGTTGGACGATAAGGCCTGGCTTGCAATCTATATTCCAGTTTATTCTAAAGGTGTTTGATTGGAGTTGAGCTCAGGGCTCGGTGCGGGCCAGTCAACTTCTTCCACACCCAGCTCATCCAACCACATCTTCATGGACCTTGATTTGTGCACTGGGGCACAGTCATGCTGGAATAGAAAAGGGCCTTCCCCAAACTGTGTCCACAAGCATACTCTCCATTGTTCACAGTGCATCACACTGGAAATTTGGAAGTCCAGCCATGGAATCAGCAAAACGTTGGCAACCTTTACTCACCATGGACCTTAGTAGTCATTGACCAGGCTCTGTGACTTTACGTGGTCTTCCACTTCGTAGCCGAGTTGCTGTTGTTCCTAAACACTTACAATTGCCAATAACACCACTTACAGCTGACCATGGAATATCCAACAGGGATGAAATTTCACGAACCATCTTATTGTAAAGGTGGTGTCCTATCACAGTATCATGCTTGAAGTTACGGAGTTCTTCTGAATGGCCTTTTTGTTTCACAAATGTTGTGAGGTTCTAGGTGCTTGATTTTATACACCTGTGGCAATAGGTCTTATTGAAACACCTGAATTTAATAATTAAGAAGTGTGTCCCAATACTTTTGTCCATGTAGTGTGGATATGGATCCACTTATACCTTTTATTAGATTATTTGGTTGTTACAGTTGCCTTGTGGTTGACATTACAAAGAGGGAGAGAGGAGGATAGAGAGGGAAAGAAGGAGAAATAAAGTGGACAGGTAGACAGGTGGAGACCACTTAGTTATATACATGGACAAACTGAAATATCTGACACAATAATCACAAAAATATGTCACTATGCCTCACGGCTCTTGAACTGTCAACATTTATTCGTATTGGTATTGTCCATCAGTCAACATTATAAGTAAATATGGTGAAATGGTGAAAAACTAAGCAATGTAAATACAGAATTCTGGCAAGCAGCACATTGCAACACACAGGAATTTGCTTAATTTATGCTTAATTGTAAAACATCATTTAGAAAATATTACTGTATTATGTGTTATCCCGTGAAATGAGTGATTAAACTGGGGGGTTGAAACATTATTGCAGGCAATGCCTGCATGTTGCCTTCTCAAGATTGATCATAGAATCACCCCTGATCTCTGTTATGTTACTCTTCTATTTTTCCATACTGCTCTGACAACAGTTGGACCATTTAATTTTATTGTGTTAAATATTTTGGTGTACAAGACAGGATATTACCTGTTGGGTTCTTATTTTTGTTACATGATATTATGCCATCAATACAATAGTTAATAACATACATTATTATGCTCATAGTATGTTATTAATAAGTAACATTACACAGTATAATGGCTTAAAATGTAACTAATATTACAGGGCAGTTTCCCAAACAGGGATTTAAATTAAGACAGGAATAAACCTTAACAAAAAGTAATCTTGAGAACTAGTTAATCAAGGACTTAATATTGACTTCCTGAAACACAACATTAAAGATTAGGTAGATATTTATTAAGGAGACTTGAATTAACAGTCCACTATGTAGGATAAGTAGGACTATGTAGGGGGATCTTTTAACAATAATCGTTAATATTCATATGTATGTTTTCATTTGTGTATAATTACCTGGAACTGCAAGTCGTTGTGTTTTTAAAAACTTAGAATGAGCCCTTTATACATACATAGGGCACAGGTCCACTTCCGTGGAGGCCGCCATGTTGCTACATTAGTCCAGAATGGACCAACCTCTAGAGAGCGCCTTCTGATTTTCATTATTTTACAAACAGAAACATGAATTCAGGAAGGAAGTGTCAGAAGAAAGATGAAGAAGAAAGATAAGGAATCAGTATTTACTGGTGCTGCCTAACAAGTTTGAAAACCCAAATTCTGTTAAAATGGAGGATCATACTTATTATTTCACACAAGGAACAGTAAGGGAGCATGAAAAGAAGCGAAAGCAGGGAGCAAAACAAGGTCAGCAAAATCGGGACAGATGATGACAGAAAACAAGGATAAACACTGGTGTGGCCTTTCCCAGATGGAAACCACTGATGACGGGCAAATGTTTTCAGAGTTACCTGTTTTGTGCTGGATAGGTAATTGGTTTTAAACAATCTCAAAATATCACTGCATGATACTGTTCCTATATAGTATTTATGTCAGGGTTGTCGGGGTTTGGTCAGACACAAGCACAGGTAGGAGGAACTGAAGAAGGCTCTGTGAGCGTGACTGGAGCTGGAGCGGGTTCCTTGAATTTGACAGTCTCTGTGACGTTTAGAGGAACAGGCTCTGTGACATGTACGGGAACAGGCTCTGAGACTATGGCTGGAGCGGGCTCTGGCCCAGTGACTTGGACAGGAGCAGGCTCGGTCTCTGGACCAGTGACTTGGATGGGAACAGGAACAGAAATAAGCTCCATGTGAGCGACTGTGGCTAGAACTGGAGCGGGAACAGGAACGGGCTCTGTGTGAGCAACTTTGGGTGGAACAGGAGCAGAAACAGGAACAGGAATGGCCTCCATGTGAACGACTTTGGATGGAACAGGAGTGAGAAGAGGAACAGGAATAGGCTCCGTGTGAGTGACCTTGGCTGTAACAGGAGCAGAACTAAGAATAGGAACAGGCTCCCTGTGAGCGAACTTGGCTGTAACAGGAGGAGAACTAGGAACAGGAGCGGGCTCCATGCTAGCGACTTTGGCTATAACTGGAACAGGAGTGGGCTCTGGGAGAGTGACTGTGACTGGAGCGGCTTCTGACCCTTGTGGCAATACAATTTTGGGTTCAGGCATAATCATGGTCATGGACTTGGACTTTTATCTGGAACTCGACCTGGAATCTGGGGCACACTTGGAACTGGACTCTGGCACAGACTTGGAACTGGACTCTAGCGAGGACTTGGGCTTGGACTCTGGAGCGGTAATCTCCTTTTTTGCCTCTGAAGTGGGCTCTTGAGTGGTTGCTTCATTTTTGGCCACTTGAGGGGGTTCTGGAGCGGTTGTCCCCTTTTTAGCCTCTGGATTTGGCTCTGTAGCGGTTGCCTCCTTGTGAATCTCTCGGTAGATCCACTTTAGCATGGCACCGAAGTCCGTGGTCCCTAAGTCCTCCTGCTGCATCCCAATCTAGGCAAAGCATTCTGTCAGGGTTGTCGGGGTTTGGTTGGATGCAAGCGCAGGTAGGAGGTGTCAGTAAAATAAACACGTTTATTTAAAAACATGAGGCAGAGGTACAAAAACGGCAGGCAGCTCCTGGGGTGTTGTGTGTAGAATTCTGAGGAAAAAAATGAATTTAATCCATTTTGGAATAAGGCTGTAACATAACCAAATGTGGAAAAAATGATGCGCTGTGAATACTTTCCGGATGCACTGTACATTGTGCCTCCATGTTAACACAGTGCAGGGTATCAAAAATCCCTTCCCCATTTAACATCTATAACTGTTCATGACATCATGCATACCAAGACATTCTATTCTATACATTCTGACATGAATTCGATGAACAATCTAAGAGGAGTATGTTAAAATGTACCATGTCAAAACTCCAAAATATCTAACTTGCAGTTGGGCAAGGCAAATGCAAAGTACATAAAAAATTTGTTAGACTCGGGGAAACCCACATGTCTGCCAAATTTGATGTGTATTTGAACCTGTTTGCCAGGCACAAGAAAGACATATGGTGGCACTATAGAGTCACTAGGCCACGCTAAGGGCCAAGCCTCAGTCACTGAGTAACTGTCACAAGCACTGATGTGTGTGCCAAATTTCATGGTTTTTGTCACAACGCTCATGCCGTGGAGGCATAGTGAGACACAAGTGCAGGATCGTGAGATGGAAGTAAAAGCAGCATGGGCAAAACAGGCAGAGGCACAAATACGGCAGGCAAAAGAGTAATCCACAATACAGATTTGGGTCGCGCGATCGGCAAACAGAGTATAAAGGGGTAATCCAAAAAAACAGTGGTTAAAAGCAAAATATGGACAAAAGTCCAATACACAATAAATCAAACATGGGTAGTATAAGCGCTCGGCAATAGCAGACGGGGCTGGACTAATGCTTCGCAAATCATGTGCGCATATGGCAGTGCTTTTAAACACAGTTTAATCAGTCCGTGAAATGAGATGCACCTGTTCCCACTGATTGGCTGGGAGCAAGTGCTTATGGGAACTGTAGTCTGTGTGATCTCCGTTGACATGCGGAGATGGAGAATGAACCACGTCCGTGGGCGAGATTTCACGGCGCGCTGTGCATATAGTGAGGAGCGGTTCATGACAGTTTTCATGATTTTTTTCTTGAAGAAAAAAAAATCCTAACCTAGTGGAAGCAATAGGGCCCTAAGCACCTCTGGTGCTACTATTTTAATAAATAGTAATGTATATTTAATTGTATTTACTCGATTATGGGTAGTTATAAATCTTCAGAGCAATTGCAAGGCTGACAACTTTTAAATGCCACAAACGATGAACCACAGTATTACATGAGTAGATGTATATTCACCACAAACTCCAGTGTGCATTTCTTATATTGAGAAATCCAATGGCTTCACCATAGTAATCAAATGTGACCTGACAAAAATGGAAAAACAACTGTATTTTTCCTGTAATATATAAAAACAAAACAAAAATGTAGTGTACACATTATGCGTTATGAACCAAAAGGAACAAAAAAAGGGAAGATGCTACTGCAAATGTGAAGTTTTTCAGTTTCACATCAAGGATTATAATGACAGTAGGTGTGTACACACAATTCAAACCATTTCATCTCTTTTCTGAAGCCTAATGACACCCCTCCGGAAAACAATACTAAAGTGATAAAATTATAACAGATAACTCCAGTTTTTTTACATTTGCCTGGCCATCTGCCCTCTTGGGCCATGTAAAAATACAACCCATGGTGTAGTGATCAATGTGGTATAGTCAGCCGGCCATATCCTCGGAATTTGCAGTCCCCCAATTCTAGCATTAGAGCTCCCAGAGCCGGGTGAAAAGGTGATGACTTTGCTGCATAATCGCAGAGCCACAGTTAGAGCAAAAGCTCATCCATGGGACCACCACTCCTTTCCACTTCACGTGTCTTAACAGGTTTGCACTCCTTGGTGTGGCACGCACTGAGAAATCCTTATTTATAAGGATGACCTAAGCATCACATAAACCTGGACATAAATTCAATGCATTTGAGGTTCTTTATAGTAGCACAACGTATGTAGCCACAATAAATTAGTCTATCCAGTCAATTCCACTAATTATTGTTCACAGACCCCCAGGGCCATACTCTGAATTCCTTTGTGAATTTGCGGATTTCCATCTCAAAAAGTTGTCTCTTTAGACATAGCAATAATTGGTGGAAACTTTAATATTCATTACGATTACCCAGAAGATCCTCTGAGAACAGTATTCATGTCCATTCTCGATTCAGTATAGCAGGACATTAGAGGAGCCACTCACGATTGGGGTCGCACCCTTGATCTAATACTAACTTTCGTATTAATTAAAGAAAATATAGTCACATTTCCACAGTCTGAATCTCAGATCATTATCTCATTTCATTTAAAATGTGTCGTTATAATATATACACCTTGCCACTCATGACAAATGAACATTCACATCAGCTACTACCAGAGCTTTATCAATAATCTCCCAGAATTATCAACTTTGAGTGGATCACCATCACACTCCACAGAACTTGATCAGGAAACTAAATGCTTAGAGTCAACATTTCCCTATACTCTAGATAATGTATCTCCATTTAAAAGAAAAATAATTAAAGAAAAAATTTGCTCCCTGGCATAATGATGACACATGCACCCTACCTAAATGGACCACTCTGAAATTAGAACATAAATGGTGTCAAACTAAATGGATAGTATTCCAATTAGCATGGAAAGAGAGCCTTCTGAGCTATAGGAAATCAGTTAGTGCTGCTTGGCCAATGTATCTCTCCACCCTAATAGAAGATAAAAATAATAAATATAATCCTAGATTCTTATTTGATACTGTAACAAAATTAACAAGACTGCCACAGAAACATTCACACCATCAAAATGTAGTAGCAATGACTTTGAAATATCAGGCACAAATTCAGACTATGAATTTTAAGCCAGACAATTTGAAAACTAACCTTGTAGACAATGATATAACTATAACAGTTCAGCCATTAAACTGTTTTACCCCCCTTCAGGAGACTGAACTAATTTCACCAATTTTCTCATAAAATCACCAAACTCTAAGATTACTAACTACATACAACTACAAGATCCCTTACCTACATGGATCCTCAAACAGATAACACCAGAAGCCATAAAACCCACTCTAAAAACAATCAATAATCAATTCTGTAGATAACTAGATATTACTAGGACAGCCTTCTTTCATCTCAGAAATATTGATAAAAAATATGATGTTACTGCACAATGCAGAAAATCTAGTTCATGCATTTGTTAGCTCTAGTTTAGATTATTGTAATGCCTTACTGTCAAGATGTTCCAGTATGTCCATAAACAAGCTCCAGTTAGTCCAGAATGCAGCAGCGAAAGTCCTTATTAGAACAAGAAGCTAGGAGTACATCACCCATATCTTATCTACACTGCGCTTGTCACGCGAAGGAAGAGAGAGAGACGGTTACGGAGTCTGAAAGAGATTGAACTTGAATAAGAAATAAATCTTAACAGTTGGGGGCTCGTCCAGAATACAGACCATTGGGTGAGTGACGGGAATTTTCCCTGTTTATTTTTTAAGGTCTCTCACTCGTGGCCTGTATCTCTGTATCTTTGGTTATTGTGTATTTAAGTGAAGTGAAAAGCGAATTGGTTTTTACTGAACACTTAAGAGTAAACACTGGCTATAGCACTCTGAAGACACGTGAGTGTTTATAATAGTAAACTCCTGATTGCAAGTTTGAAGTGACCAGATCTCTCTCTCCTTCCGAAGTGTGTAATTGTAACTTGTACATACAGTCACTGGCGGGGAAAGGTTTTCCTTAACTAAACCAAATGTAGTAGAAAATCCGAAAAATTGGATATTTCGCTGTGGCTATGGTGTCAATTGTGATCCTTTTCTTGATAATTTACATGGCTGGTCAAAGGATATGGGATCCCTTTCCTAGAAATGGTAGTTTTGCATCAGAAGCATTTAGATCTGCAGCAATAATGATCTATGATGGTTATGGGGATCCTAATTGGGATTATACATACATGACGGAGTGTTTTTCGAGGTATGGAAGAAACTGAAAAGCATATGGGATAAATTCCAACAGGGATCGACACAACAAACATTAATATCAGCCAAGGAGACGACAGAGTCTCCGCTGATAGTGGCAGCTACAGCCAAAAGTAGGCTAATCCATGTATTCAGCTGTGAAGAAGCCACATGCACTGAAGAAATTACGCAGACTGTGAAAACTGTGGAAAAGGTGACACTTTATCCAAACCTACTGGACACTGAGAAAACAGTAGAGAAGGAGGTAAATACTGCTTTACCGTTCATAGCACTGGGAGAAAAGCTGGTTCAAGTTCACCCACCTAATCTTTCTGATATAGGGCAGATCTGTAAAGGTTTACCTGATCCTAGAAATGCACATGATTTTGTGGACGCTTTAAAACGCGCTACTCACTATGCACGGGGCCTGTGCTAACGGGACTGTACTAACTAACGGGGCCTGACTTTAGAATAATCCTCATGAGCAGTCTTAGAAATCAATTTTCGAAGGCTGAACTCATTGATGGTGTGAATAGTTTGCATACAGATAATGATAAGTTGCCCTCCAATAATGGGCCAGCACAGGATCATTATTTCTGGGCTCAGCCTGATAATCTCGAGGCATTCTATAAACAGTTGTGTGCCTTTTTGTTAAGACATTATTTAAGTCAGTGCGACTTATCACATGCTACTAGCTGTAAACAAGGACCAGATGAATTTTGCTCTGCTTTTTTTACGACGCTTTACTGCTTCATGGATGGAACATGCAGGTTTAAGCACGGAGGGCGAAGCTTCGATCGCGTATATTACTACATGCTTGTCTAACATGCGCGCAGAACATGCACAGGCTCTGAGGCTCACTACTCAGGGTCTAATGGAGATGACGGCACAGGAATTCTCGACGCGTGTATGAGAAATGGAGGCCGCTGGAGCATTTGTAATCAAATCTTCGGGCACAGGTATGAGTAATTCGTTTGCATGTCACCAACAAAAGGGGACAAAATATAAAAAGAAACCTGGTGAGTGTCATTATTGTCACAAACCTGGCCATTGGGCACGTGAATGTCGTAAAAAGAAGGCTAATGGAGAAATAAAGGCTGCTACACCAACAGCACCTGCACCTTATAATGCTTCGGCTCCCACTGAGTCACAGGCAACTCAGTTTCCTATTAAATGGCCTGCAACTACCTCTAATTCTGGTAACTAGGGCTGCCCACAGAGCGGAACTCCAAATGAATTATTTCTTAGTGCTGTTTTGACTAAATCTCACTCTGAACTGCCTGTTGTTGAGCTGTTGATTGATAACCAACCATATTGTTTTCTTGTTGATACAGGGGCGACGTGTTCATCATTAAGTCCTAAGATTTATTCAGGTCCTGTTTCAGCAGTGACCATATACTCTGTGGGAATTGATGGAGTTCTATTACATTGTCCAAAGACCATCCACTACGAGTTCGGTCTTCTGAAGATCCGACAATTTTTCTAACGCATCGTTTTGTCATAATTCCGTCTTCCCTGTTTAACCTTTTGGGATGAGATTTGATGGTTAAACTAGGTCTTTCTATCTCCTTTGAGCAATGTCAAATGCACATTGATACACAGACAAGTTCTAATGTGGCTTTGTTTCAGGAAGTGACCTCAACAGCATTGGGCGTTTCTTGTGAGATACCCAAACATCTAGAGGAGGTGCTTCGGTGTCTCTGGGCAACGCATAGCAACGAGGTCGGGTTAGTTCGATGTACTCCTTATCGTACTCAGCTCAAAACAACTCAGCCTTTGTTTCTCAAACAGTACCCATTATCTACAGAGAAGGAAGAGGGAATTTCTGAGCTCAAGTTGTAACTGTATACACTGCTTCCAGATATGCTTTTGGCGTAGTACATGATTTTGGGGCGATTTGGCATTCCTGGGGTTTCCGCTCTGCTGATGTAATATAGATGTGAAGGTTTTACAGACTCAGGCGACAGATGCTGATCTTTCATTCTGGGCGACACAGAACTGTTCTCCAGGTTCAGATTTCCTCATTCGGGACTCACAAGGCCGTCTAGCTCTACCTAAGTCAGTTTTACCTTTTATTGTGAGACATTTTCATGGTATTTCACATGTCTCACAAACAGGGGTAAGTCGAAATATTAACAAGAATTTTTGTATATCTGATGTGCGCAAGACAGTAAGACTCTTGCTGGACTCTTGTATTATATGTGCAAGGTCTAATTCCACACCACAGACGGCTAAACATGATGCATTGGTTCCTCCACAGTTTCCCTTTCAGTATTTACAGATCGATTTCACTCACATGCCTGCAAAGGGTCCACTGAAATACATGCTGGTTATAGTGGACACGTTTTCTAAATGGGTGGAAGCTTTTCCATGTGCTAAAGAAAATGCTAAAACAGTGGTGAAAATTTTGGCTAAAGAAACTTTTCCTCACTATGGAATTCCATCTGTCAATGATAGTGATCAAGGCACACCTTTTGTGGCAAAGGTAACGCAGCAGCTCTGTAAGTATTTGAGCATTGATAGGAAGTTTCATATCCCATATCACTGAGTTTAACACGACTGTGTGTCTGTTAAGATCATTCTCCAAGCGCTTGTCACACAAAGGAAGAGAGAGAGATGGTTACAGAGTCTGAAAGATATTGAACCTTAATAAGAAATAAATCTTAACAATCACCTGTTGGAGAAATTTTAGGGAAAATTATTCATACAATAATGTCAGCTAATGTAGAGGCTAAATTTAAGTCATGTTTAATCACATTGCTGTCAACATATTTGAGAATGAATCATTTATGCAACAATTTTAGACTGGTTTGCCGAAATTCACACTCCAGACCTTCTGGTCTGACAATCTACTTGGATATTATTTTATGCAGCACAATTCACAACATTTTCACATCAATGTTTTTAATGATTGATCATCATTGATTGCTTCATCAACAGATGGATTAATTTGAGATAAACATTCTGGTACAACAACACTTTTTAATGAGCAACTTGCCTCACCTACGATGAGTTCATCAGGCCTCATACTCACTGAAATTTGCTGTACTGTGGGATGAAATTCAACTTTTGTCCAGCATGTCTTACAACAGCCACAACTAAAATTCCTCCTAAAATTCTAAAAGGGCTAAAATTCCTCCAAGCCGGTGTGCAGGACTGATCAACAGTTACCGGAAACGTTTAGTTGCAGTTATTGCTGCA
>JAQQZX010000008.1:14683669-14697597 GCA_030068355.1 Notoglanidium maculatum | reverse complement strand
ATAAATATCAAATAATAATAATCAGATTCAATATATTGCTTGTTTAAATCCAAATCCAACTTTTTTTTTTTACCGGGGTGGGTGTGGATGTATTCATACACACACACATACCTGACCATGACACTCATATGTGCTTGTCGAATGTTCAACATCCCATTTCAGATTAAGTCTCGATATTTAGTTATAATATCGTCCACTATTCTGGGAAGATTTAACATTAGATTTTCAAGTGTGGTTGTTGGGATTTGTGTCTGTTCAGCCACATGAGCAAATTAGTGAGCAATTAGTGAGGTCAGACACTGATGTCAGCCAAGGAGTCCTGGGGTGCAGTTGGTATTGGTCAAGGCACAGTGCAGGCCACTTGAGTTCTTCCAACATTGGCACCAACATTGGCAGACTATGTCGTGTTCACAGCACTCACTTTGTGCACAGGGCATTGTCATGCTGGAACAGGTTTGGTCCTCTTGGTCCCAGTGAGGGGAAATTGTAAGGCTACAGCATACAACAACATCCTAAACAGTTGTGTGCTTCCAAATTTGTGGCAACAGATTGGGGAAGGACCACATGCTGGCATCGTGGTCAGATGTCCACAAACTTCTGTCCGTATAGTGTGTACATATTTTATTTATACATACACACATATACACATATATGGCTGCACAAGTGTGCTCACACTTTTATAATGGGAAATGTAACTGGGCTCAGAATAACCACAACACATCACATTCAACTTATTTAACAGTATATCGTTTAATGTGTGAACATTAACTAAGCTTAACCTGTATCTGTATGGTTGTATGTATTGCTTTGCTGCCACATGACTGCATGATAATTGGAGGAATGAGCGGATTATAGATAGTATAGATGTCCCTAATAAAATGGCCATTAAGTGTATACAGCTGACTTGTATAATTGAACAGGATCCAAAGAGAGAACATTTTCTAACTAATTAGTTCTTGATTAATTTTTTTTAATTTTCACTTTATTTATAATATATACATATGAAATTCAAAGTATTAATATCAGGATATTAGTCTTGGTATTGATCAAAGAACTGATGAGCTAAAATCCTTGAGGTCACAAAAGAGTCTAACTCAACTAAATGAGTGAACAACAAATATACAGTAGACATGGTTCTTCTTCTGTCTTTACCTTTCTGTTAAAACTGCCTAAAACTTTACATGTTTCTAACATTTTCTGTTTTTATTTAATGTTTTGTTATTTATTTGTTTTTTGTTTTTAAAATGATCATAGAGCATTTCCACATGCAAGCAGCGTGCCTGGTTAAGCCCTTGATGCACTCTATCTCACACCAGCATTCACGGGTGCGAATGGCTGTCATAAAGGCTTCTGGGGCTGTTATCCTGTATGGACCAGTGAAGACCATAGATGATGTGCTCTCTCACATGGCACAGAGACTGTTTGATAACTCACCCCAGGCAAGATGATATTTCTAGATTAGGTTCTCGTGTTTAATAATTGTTTTCCCTAATTTGACACATCTAATATAACTCAGCTGATTATCATGCCATTTATGAACTGTAGACCTATTATTGAATTATTGTAATATAGACCTAATATTGAAATATTGAAGTATGGTAGTATGAGCAAAAATATGCCAAAAGGACAGTGTTCTTTTTTCCTTCCATTAAAAAGTGCAGATGAACATTAAAATATTAACCTGGAATTTGACTTACGATATCAACTGTCAACAATGGTGGAGTAGAAACTTGCACACTTAACATCTGCAATTTGTCCTGATTAAAACTGAGCTTATGGTTGCTTCGCTTTCTTAAGGCTGTTTGCACAAGTCATTAATATTTTTATGTGAGGAAGCAAGTTAGACATGCACTTTTCTCTATGGGGTGACCATTTTAATTTTGCAAAGTCTAGGAGGATAGAGTCTACAGAAAGTTCTATGAGTTTATGATCTATGATCTATAGAGTTCTATGATATCTCTATATTGAAATGGTTGCCCCATAGTGGGGTAAGTGCATGTAGTCTGTTTCCAATTTTCTTCCTTGCGTACAAATATTAACAACTTATGCAGACAGCCTGAAGAAAGCTGAGCGACCATATGCTCAGTTTTCATCTGAACAATCTGCAGACGTTGTGTGCATGTCCGAATGCCAGCTAAAGAGACATGCTGTTCACAAGGAATGCAGAAGTGGTAGATGATGACTTTTTGTAACTTTGCAACAGTAAGTGCTTGAGGATAGTGCTCTGAAAATCAGGTCGTGGGCACAGTCAATGCAAAAAAAAAAAAAAAACTGCATTGGGTGGAAGCAGACCCTAAATGTCTACCATAAATGAGCTATGTTTATTATGGATACCACTGAGAATCTTTGGCTAAAAAACTTTTTTTGTCAAAAAGTCAACATTTGATTATTATTATTTTTTTTTTTTACTTTTTATTTTGTAATGATGGCTAGATATTATGTAAAACTTTCAGTTTATTTTCTTTGTTCTGCAATTAAGCGGGTGATCTGTTAAAGGATTATATTGACAATATACTGTGTTAAGTTTTCTACAGTTTTACAATTTACATCAGACGTGCCTTTTATAATTTTGCAATTTGTAGTAGCTCTTGCAATAGGATGTTGTACTTTGCATCATGGAAATAGGGTCTCATTTCTCAGTCACTCAAGGTAATTGTGAAATTTTTTCTAATGTTGAAATAACCTCTTAATAGTCTCTTCATCTTGCTGTTCTTGGCTATGGCTCTTTCTAGGTGAGGAAGGCTGTGACTTTGGTTGCTGGTGACTGGCTTCTCAACCTCCAGGACAGATACTCTTACTTCCACAAACTTATTCCACTGTTGCTGAGCAGCCTCAATGATGAGCTCCCAGAAATAAAGTATCACTAACTAATTATGCCATTGTTGATCATAATCACATATAACCTTTTTTAAGTTTTGTTTTTGCAAGTTTAGTAAAACTCAAAACAGGTATTTTCTTTGTTCAGGACTTTGGCATGTGAGCTTTGGAGGCAAGTTGGTACACAGTGGGAGAAAGAAAATGAAGATGATTTGAAGGACAAAATGGATTTCTCCCTTTCTCCAACTTTTAATTACCCTTCTGGAGGTGAGTTTAAAAAATACCTCATGTAAATGAAAACCAAGTAAACTAAAACCAAAAACTATAAGCTGCTCATTGCTTGCTGTGTTGAAGTTCATGCTTAAGTTTGAGGTGAGTGTGTTGGGTTTTTGTCGGCTCCATTAGTTCTGTCATGTATTGGTTGCGCTCGATTTTCTTGTATCTGCATGTTCATAGTGTCCGTTTTGCTCAGTGTAACATCCTATGTGCGCTCTCATATAAAAGACAGCGATCTTGCGGGGGCGGTATTACAGAAGCACTCAGCAAACTGGGAGGCATGCAGAAAACAGTGACCGTAGCAGGGCTATGAGAAGCGAGCGCTTTCAAAGACTTGGTGTATTTTCTTCGCACTCGTCACAGTTTTGCTCTCGTTAACTTTGTATCTATGCTCTTGTAGTGTCTGTTTTGCTTGGTTTAACGTGTGCTCTCGTATAAAAGACCGTGATCTCACTCCATAGCTCTGGCTCATTCTGAAGCATTCATTTTCTTCTACTGATTTCATTGTTTGGATGGCTTGGATTTTTTTCTTTGGGTCATTTCTTTCTATCATTCTGAAAGGTCAAAGTTTTCTTCATCTTTTGCTGTTCTGCAGAGTCCTGCAGTTTTTGTGCCAAAATAGATTGGTATTTGGAACTTTGTATGATTCCCTCTTTTGACTAAAGCCCCAGTCCCAGGTGAAGATGTTGCCAACACCACCTTGGTTAAAGATGGTTGTGGTGTTTGGCTTTGGGTGATAAGTGGTTTTGTTTTTTGCACCAAATGTGCCTTTTTTATAATTATGCTCAAAAACATTTACCGTGGCCTCATAAGACCATGACACATTTTCCACATTTAGGCATGATGGGATTTTTTTCCATGAAAAGGGGCTTCTGCCTAGCTACTCCACCCCATACCCAGACAATTGTGATCAAACTCTGGCTTGTGCTCAAGTAGCTTATATTCCATGGATTACCTACTCATCCTTTAGCCCTGCCGACATTTCTAAAGCAACCAGAAGCATACAGGTCTCCCCAGTGAGCAAGTCTGTTGGAAACTCCACTGTCACTGTTAATGCATGCAGAGTGCCATTGGTTCTGTATGGACTCCTCACATTATACCTAATGCCACTTAGACATGTTCATAGTAACACAACAGTAGCCATACAGACCTCTTCAATGAATAGGGCTGTAACAAGCTCCACTGGCACCATTAATGCATGCAAAATTGTTCCAGCATAATCTTTTCATAAAATACCATTTATCATCACATAGTCGCATCACATCACATGTTCATCTTGAAGTAATTATTTTGTTTTACCTAGGTGTTTGAGAGGCAGAATGATCAAAGGACCATTCAAGCTCAAAACCAGGGTACTGAAGGTCGTAGCAACATGGCAGATAACTCTGCAAATCCACTAACTGCTGAAAAGCTTGTGAAAGAGCATGAAAAGCTGAGGAAAAACATAACTGGCAAACTCACAACTCTATTGATTAGCTCCTTGAAACCTAACTGGGCTTCATTTGAATCAGTTAGGTCAACTTTGGCAACTCAGGCTTCCACTATCAGAGAGATGGAGACTAGCCTATCAGACCATAGGAATATGAAAACACAGTTGGAACTTGAGATGAATGCATGCCAATCTAATTTAGGTTTGGAGATGGAAGAGAATACATTCCACAAAGCTAAAGTGGAAGACTTGAAATCCTATTCAAAACACCAAAACCTCAATGCATTGGGACTGTCAAAAAATATATGGAGGGAAAAGATGCTAAGGACTTTATAGCCAAGTTATTTTCAGCCTTGCTGTGGGACTATCTTTCTTGGCCTCCTGAGTTAGACCATGCTTATCGCAGCCTGCTACCAAAACCACGAGTAGAGGAAACTCCACAACCTGTAATTGTCAGGTTTTATAAGTTGAGAAAGAGATTGTTTTTAAGTGGGCCAAATCTCATAAGGACATTTCTTACAAAGGGCACAGAATCAAGATCTATGAGGATTTCAATACAGTGCCAGCAAAGGGATGAGCAGCATTCAACACGATTAAGGGACACCTCTATAAAAAAGGACTGAAGTTTGGTTCACTTTATCAAGTGTGTCTCTGAGTTACCTACAACAACAAAGAGCACTCTTTTATTACTATTGGATTTACTTAGTCTACTGTTAGTTATTTGTGCATTTTGTCATCATAGTAAAAGCAGACCCTGTTCTATTTTTCATCCCATGTTCAGTGCCAATATAGCTTTGGAACTCTTCACTGTTATTTTGCAACATGCAGTCCAGCTGACTATAGCACTGCTTGAACTGTGGAGTCATCTTTGCACCACTATTTTGTCATTAGGTAGCCCCATCTTGGGGTTTATAGTTGCAATGCTTTTTTTTCACAAACTGTTTTCACTCTCTTTCCTCCTTTCCTAAAATTTTGTAGTGTTTAGTGTTTAAAAATACAATGTGTTAGGAGATTACACTACATGATGAATTGGATGTTTGTACACTGGCTCTGGCCTCTTGTTGCATTTGTATGTACGAGCATCAGACATTTGTTCTTCATGTTTTCAGTTGTTATATGGGGGATCCATGGGGGTTTGTATGGTGTTTTAGGGGGCAGGAAATGGGGATCCTGGGGACATGTCTTATGGTAGGGTTATTAATGTTATTAATATAATAATTTTCTGACCCTGGTAGCCATTACATTATAGTTTCTGGTACTCTTTCCAAACACCGATTGTATTAGCCAGTGTATATGCACCGAATAGGGATTGTCCAAATTTTAAATCTTCAATATTTTCTAAAATATCGAATTTGGACACATCATTTCATTTTGGGAGAGGAATTCAACTGTGTTGTGAATTCAAGCCTTGACCGTTTATCAGTTCGGATCAATTACAACAATAGCACTAGGTAAGACTTTGTCAGCGTTTATGGATCAGATGGGGTGAGTTGACCCCTGGCATTTTTTTTCATCCTACCGCTAAAGAGTTTTTTTATTTTTCTTTTACTCATCAAGTCTATTCATGTGTTGATTATTTTTTATTGATAGAGCCCTTCTACTCTTCATCAGAACTACAGTATACACTGCCATAGTAATTTCTAATCATGCCCCTCACAGACATCTGCCTCGCTTCAGGGTCATGTCGACATTGAGGATGAAAACTGAAGACAGGATTGCTGGCTAGCACAGAGTTCTGTGACTACACTTCCCCAAATATTGATTTCTTTTTAGAGACCATTAGGTCTAAGCACATATCCCCATCACTTTTATGGGAAACATTGAAGGCTTTTATCCATGGGCATATCATCTCTTTTTAGTGCACATTTGGCCAAAATCAGAAAAACAAGATGGCAAGAACTCATGAGCTCCATCCTAGATATAGATAGAGGGCAGGTCTCTTCACTGGACCTTGTGCTGGCAACTAAACCCCTATTGCAAACTGAATTTGACTTCTTGTAGACAACTAAAGCAGAATACCTATTATAACAGACAAGAGCAAGTTTCTATGAGTATGGGGTCAGGGCTAGTCGCCTTTAGCCTCACAGCTAAGGCATTAATATGCCTCTCACTTCATATCAGAAATATGACTCTTCTCATAACCTAATCACAGATCCAATAAATCTAAATTCTGAGTTTTCCGCCTTTTACACCAACCTTTACAAATCACAGCCTCTCTCTGGTACTTCTATCATGGATTTTTTTCCTTAATTATTTAGATGTACCAACCTCAAGTGAAGAAAATACAGGAAGTTAAGGTAAACCAATGGGCTTAGAAGAAATGACGTTCTGCATCTCTCTGATGCAGAATAATAAGTCTCTTTGCCAAGGGGGACAAGTTTGACAAGTTTGCCACACACCTTGTCCTTTTATTACTAGATGTTTATAATGACTTATTAGAACAGGGTCTTTTATCCCCAACAATGAAATTAGGCTGTGATTTCCCTTGTACTAAAGAAAGGTAGTACAAGAAAGGCTTTATTATGGGTTGTCAGTTGTCATCTAATATCCATAGACTTTTGAATGCAATTTTGTCGTTCTTGTCCTCTCTATGCCCTGAAATGGAAATTTCACTGGATGCAGAGAAGGTGTTTGATCACATGGAATGGCAACATCACTCACGGCACATGCCAGGGATTTTACCTTTTACCTTACCTTTTATCTTTACTCTTTGCATTGGCTAGAGAACCTCTGTCCATAGCTTTAAAGTGTTCTAAATCATTCTCAGGCATACACAGAGGAGGTCTTGAGCACAGTGTATCACTGCATACCAATGACCTAAACGTTCAAGATCCAGCAAACTGTGTTGACAAGGTAATGAATCTGTTCGGTACTCCTTTGAAGTATTTTCAGGTTGCAAAGTGAATATTGCAAAGAGTCAGCCACCTAGCCAAATCAATCTTCTCTCAATCTAATTCAAAAAAATAATTTTATAAAACTGACTGAGAAGATTAAACTGGACCTTCAGAGATGGCACATGATGCCTCTTTCACTTGTGGGTTGAATCAAAACCATGAAAATGAATGTGCTAACTCAAATCATATTTATTTTATGGATTCTTCCTTTTTTTTTTTCTTTTTTTTTTTAAGTCACTTGACACCACTCTTATATCCCACATTTAGTCTGGTAAGCCCCCTAGGATCCAAAAATCAATACTCCGGAAGGCCCCAACAGGATGGGGGCTTTGGCTTATGCACCTTGATGTACTTATATAATACTATGTATATATAATACTTATGACAAACATATCTTCTAATGTCTTCAAGTGTTGCATCCACCAAGCTGCAGTGGAAGCATTAGTAAGGGATGTTAGTAGGATCCATTGTGCTCACAGCCTTTTTAATAATGTGGGGTTTATATACACATCACTGATGATTGGATAGCACCTCTGATGGGGGGAAAAAGTAGGATCTTGGGGACTTTGATCATAGCATGGATGTTGGTGCCAGATGGGCTGGTTTGAGTATTTCAGAAACTGCTGCTCTCCTGGGATTTTCAGACATAATAGGTTCTAGAGTTTGCAAAGAATGGTGCAAAAAGAATCATGTAGTGAGTAGGGTATGCACACTAAAACACCTTGTTGTTGAGAGAGATCACAGAGGATAATGACCAAACTGTTAAGAGCTGACAGGAAGTCTATGTATAGTAACTCAAATAATCACTGCTTACAACTTTGGTGAGCAGAAAAGCATCTCCATGTGCACAAAGCACAGAACCTTGAGATGAATGAGGTACAACAGCAGTAGACACTACTGTCAGGCAAGAACAATAATCTGAGTCTATCATGGGCAGAGACTCACTTGATGACTAGAAAAAGACCAGGTGATTGTTTAAATCTTTAACTGTCCAGTTTCAGTGGTGGACAGGGTCAGCATGGGCACTCTGACTGGTTGTGGCTATGCAACCCCGTAGGCACCAGGCTGTGTTGTATTGCACATTCTGACACTTTTCTGTCATGGCCAGCATTAATGTTTTCTGCATTTTGTGCTACAGTAGCTCACACAGACCAGACAGACTAACGTCTGCTCCCAATGTGCATCAATGAGCCTTGTATTATTCACTGCATACTGGGAACACCACACAAGACCTGTCATTTTGGAGATGCTCTGATTCATTAGTCTAGCCATCACAATTTGTCCCTTATCAAAGTTGCTCAGGTCCTTATGCAAGCCCATTTTTCCTGCTTCCAACAAATCAACTTGAGAACTGGCTGTTCAGTTGCTTCTTAACATATCCCACCCCTTGGCAGGTATCATTATACAAGATAATCAATGTTATTCGCTTTGATTATCCACTTGTCAGTGGTTTTAATGTTATGGGTGATTGTTGTGTGACAGGTGACCCAGCCAGGGTTGATCAGGGGCCGGCCCTCTTAATCTAGAGCCACCTGCAGCATCAGTAATAGATTTTATGGCCCTCTGTTTTTCCAATGTCACAATGCCTAGCTGGGTCAGATGTTACAGAATGAGTGGCCTGCAAAGCATTGGATTTCATATGCCATCTCCATGAGCTCTTCCCAGGACACTGTCAGTTCTACCATGATTGTCTGTCTAGTGTTCTCTGAAAAGATTACCATGTCAGGATGTAGTGCTGTGGAGGTTATAGGGCCTGGAAACTTCAGCTGCTTCCTCAGATCTACTCTCAGCTACCAATTAGCAGCTGATCCAAAGAGACCTGTTGTCCTTTTTGGCTATGAGGAAGACTTCTCTCCTGCCTTGACAAAAGTGATGTTGCTTGTGGTGTAGTTTATGGCCAGTATTTATGGCTGAGGCTACTATCTCTGTCCCTGTTTTGAACACCTGGTTGTTCAAGTGATTGTGGTCTTCACTGAGGGCTTTTGGGAATCTGTTTAGAATCTGCTCTAGTGTTCTCCTTCCAGAGCAAGGAAGGCAGGCTTGTGTTTTATGCTCTCTCCCCAGATGTGGAACTTGTGGAAGCAGGACTTGGCAAGCTATTATAAACAGCCTATATTAGGAACCGGACACTGTAGTGGTCCGCCAGCAGGATGTTGGCCTGGGGAGCAGAGGGGGGGGCATCCAAACATCCCAGTTTACCAAAACATTCTATGCCTAATAAACCTCCAGATCTGTTCCTTTACCTAATAGAAAGCTATTAACAAAAGGTTTGGCTAAACAAATATGTTTCAGCCTAGATTTTCAACACTGAGACCGTATCTGAGTCCTGAACACTAATTGGAAGGCTGTAAGAGAAAGATCTGCCCCCTGCTGTAGCCTTAACTATTTGAGGTACCAACAAATAGCCTGCACCTTTTGATCTAAGTAGGCACGGGGGGTTATAAAGAACCAGAAGTTCTCTCAGATAGTGAGGTGCATTCAGTGCTTTTTATGTCAACAATAGCATTTTATAATCAGTGCGAAATTTCATTGGGAGCCAATGCAGTGTAGATAAGACAGGGGTGATGTGCTCATATCTTCTTGTTCTAGTAGTGACTCTCACTGCTGCATTTTGGACTAACTGGAGTTTGTTTATGCACCTACTGGAAGATCTGGAGAGTAAGGCATTATAGTAATCTAACCTAGAGGTAAAAAAAAGCATGAACTAGGTTTTTTTGCATCATGCAGTGACATCATATTTCTTATCTTAGCATTATTTCTTAAATGAAAGAAGGCTGTCCTAGGGATATTATCTACATGAGCTTCAAATGACAGATTGGAGTCTGTCCTTTACACAGTCCTCATTTTTTATTAAGCTGGTGTCTTTCATCTGGCTTTGCTGAAACATACAACTGTGTGTCATCAGCATAGCAGTGGAAGGTAACACCATGTTTACGAATAATATTACCCAGTGGTAGCATATATAAACCAAAAAGCAATGCGCCTAAAACAGAACCTTGTGGAACACCAAACTTCACCTTATTATGTGTAGAGGAGTGACCATTTATATCAACAAACTGATAACAATCAGTGTATGGGTCCAGTTTTGCAAGATCTTGCAAAGCATCGTAATTTTTTATTCTGGCCGATATACTTCCAGGTTAGTTCAGCAGCATGAAGACCACTATACTGGAGTGTGCACACCCTTGGGAAAGATTCATGGAGTTTTATCTTGAAATTGGGCTCAAATATAAAGACATTAAATCATAAATCTCTTTGCATTCACACGTCCTCTTGTGGGACCTCTCTTGAACGCAACAACTTTTCCAAATCCTCCTCCATGGCTCTCCTATGGAGCTGTCCAGAGTGTTGCAGTTAGTTGCTAATGAATTCAACCAGGGTCGTGAGACTTTACAACAAGTGTATCCCCTTGTGTGTGTCTCAGTCCCGAACTGAACCTGCAGTAAATTGACCAGAATGAAACCCCCCCCCCCCCAAAAAAAAAAAACCTGTTCCAACCATCCAAGAACAGTTTTGTGATAAACAATCCCTTTTCCAGCATGATGGAGCACCGTGCTATAAGGCAAAAGTGATAACCAAGTGGCCCAGGGAACAAAACATCAAAATTTTGGCTCCATGGACAGGAAACTCCCCAGACCTTAATCCCATTGAGAACTTGCGGTCAATCCTCAAGAGGCCAGAGGACAAACAAAAACCCACAAATTCTGACAAACTCCAACCATTGCTTATGCAAGAATGGGCTGCCATCAGTCAGGATTCGGAATTTGATTGACAGCATGCCGGTGCGAATTGTAGCGGTCTTGAAAAAGAGCCATCACTGCAAATACCGACTCTCTGCATTCACATTCAATGAAAGCCTTTAACACTTAGGAAATGCTTGTAATTATATGTAGGTATACTATAGAAACATCTGACAAAAAGATCTAAACACTGAAGCAGCAAACTTTGTGAGAACCAATGCTTGTTTCATTCTCAAAACATTTGGCCATGGCTGTATAGGTATACACTGTGTGTGTGTGTGTGTGTGTGTGTGTATAAAATCTGTATATTTGATATATAGGGGGGAAGCCACAAAGTTATCAGCACACAATGTTTTGAGAGCACATAGGATTGTGCTTCCAATAGGTAAACTAAAACAAGCAATGAACACTTCGCATTAAACACATCAAGGAGTAGTACAAACAAAGCAATTATTGAGGAATAAATTTTATTGGCTGAGCATGGATACATGTTGAGACTCCTTTTAAACTGGTAAACACTGAAAATGAAACTCTAGTCATCAGGACTGTCAAACACCTTCGAAATGTACCCTTGCCATTTCACATCTCTGAACTAGTGACTCATCACTTGGACATTAGAGCAGCTGAGGGCATACAACAGCCAAAGCACCCACCTGCTGTAAATTGGGTACTGTGACTGTGGTATAACAGCTATCAGGTGTTGTAAATGGCACTGCAAAATCATTACTATAAATTATTATATCATCAAAATAAGCAGTGGTATATGCACTGTGAGGGCATAATGTTTTGTATGTGAGATATTGAAAAATTGCTGAGGTGTCAAACAAACCAAGCAGAAAGGTGACAAATTGGTGTAACCCAAATGGGGTGGAAAAGGCCTCAGTATATCGAATTCAAGGGACTCCGCCAACACCCCCTGATTAAATCCAATGTTGAAAAAAAGTGAACTGTCAGAATGAGTGCTTTTCCATGCACACTGTTTTGCTATGCTCAAGATTAAGTTCACTGTGAATGTGTTGTGTTTGTGTCAGCTCTGTCTCTCTCTGACTCAGCATTCTCTCTGAAAGGGCAAAACAGCAGGCATAGGTAAACTTGCTATGTTCACACTAATGTAATATTCATCGTGTGTGTGTGTATGTGTGTTCCTGAGCTGGGAAGTGCAAGAGATTGGCTGGGCAGACCACTTATACCCTCAACCCTGACATGGGTAAAACTGTGCCTAGATTCACTCACTAGTCTATTTACTTTGCACTCTTCTACTTATTTCTCCTCCTAGTGGATCGTCCAGGGCTGGGCTGCAAGCAGCTGGTGGTGAGGAACTTGTCTAAGCTAATGCCAGCCTTGAGTCGTGATGCTAATGACTGGCTGGTGCAGACACGAGTGAAGACAGTGCAGCTACTGCAGGTTCTCCTGCTGCACGCTGAAGACCACTGCACACAATACCTGCAGCAACTGCTCCCAACTCTCTACCGTGCCTGCACTGACACAGAACAGGATGTCAGAACAAATGTAAGCTACTCTGGCTTATCCTTGTCTTTGAATTGTGAATGCAGGTACTTTATTATAATAAAGGAATATTATTGAATTTAGGATAAATAAAGCATTCTTAATGTTACTCTATGTACTGTAAATAGAGTAATGATTATCAGTTATGGAATGGTTTGCCGAAACCAAGGGTTTCTAGCCGGGATCCAGGCGTGTGAAACTCAAAGGGTGTGGTTATTCTATCACTTTTGCTGTTCATTGCTTTTATGTCACTTGTGTGCAAACACACATGGCTCTGTGGCTCTCAGCTTGCTCTTTCTCTTTCTTCTATCATCTCTCCACACTTTATCCTTTCTCACCACTCACTGCAACATGGAACACTTATTAGCAGCTGTCCCCCACAGGTGTAAATCCTTAACACTCACCCTTCTTCCACATACCCCCATCACCCACTCAGGCCGATTCACCTGACTCAGGATGCCCTCCTACTTTCAGAGAGGAAATCCATCACAACCTCCTTCACCCCATCCACCTCGAACTTAATTGGCTTATGTGCCGGATACCAACGAGCAATTTGTGTGTTGGCATCCTACATGCAGTGGAGCCACTGGAGCGGAGTGTGGTTTCAACACAGAGTCAAGGCCTATCCCAAGGGATAGTAATGGAGGATGAGCACCACTCAATTGATGGCCAGACACTCTTTCTCAATGGTGCCATACTTCACCTCTTGCAACAAGAAATTGGGGCTGATGTACAGCATGTCCTCTCCTTTCACCATCTGGAACAACATGGCCACCAGCCCTACAGTCCTGGGCAAAAAAAAACAATGAGGCAAACCCAATGTAGTGCCCTCATCATTCAGGATAAAGGAAGAGCATATCTGCAACAGTGAATGAGGAAAAGCTGAGTAGAGACCCAGCTTCCAGGTTCTGTGCTGCATAGTCCAGTAGAATTAAAATAATTCAATTCAATTCAATTCAATTTTATTTGTGTAGCACTTTTAACAATGGTCATTGTCAGAAAGCAGTTTTACAATGCGATGCCCTTGTGAAGTCAGGTCTAATGGCCCAATAAAGTCCAATTCTTTCAAAGGGGACAATGATCGAGGGAAGAAGGTCCACAGAGAATCCACAGCCACTTTCAGGACAGCGGCGACACGCAGCGCATGTGGCAGGGCATCCAGGCCATCACTGACTACAGGACAATTACTCCCACGTGCAGCGGTGACGGCTCTCTGCCAGAAGCGCTGAACAACTTCTTTGCACGGTTTGATGCACAGAACAACGA
>JAQQZX010000008.1:14652772-14673061 GCA_030068355.1 Notoglanidium maculatum | reverse complement strand
AGTTTTCTGTAAGGAGATGTTTATTTAACATTTTGTAACGTACCCGCACAAAAATGTAACCTTTTTGGCACATACCCTCACCATTTCTGTCTTCATGCACTGTCAGCTAAAGTTCCGCCAAAGATTTTAGAAGTGCTGACTACACTTTGACTGACTTCACTGTTGACTTCTTTTCTCACCACTAGATGTAGCTGTTCTACATACTGCTACCTGCAGTTTTAGATTTAGTAGCCGGGGAGTGTAGCACCACAGAGATCATTCCAGTTTAATAATAAGGGAGATTGACTGGAAAATATTAAAACGGGAAGACAGCAGGAAAGAATGCTGAATTACGGGAGAAACCAGAAAAACACGAGATGCTTGACAGTTATAAAAGCATGAGCCAACTGTAATGGAGTTACAATATACATACAGTGATGTACTTTTACCACTACAGTAATTACCTGTAAATATATTAAAGAACTAGCAACTCTTCTGCCAAATTTCTGCAGTTTTTTACAGTAAGTATTTTACATTTCAACCCATATTACAGTTTACATCCATAAATGTAATTTTAATAGGTTCTGACTTTTGGCGTAACTACATTTTCTTTGTATCCGGCCTTTAACAACATTGTTGCAAAGCAGTTTTTGATAAATCCAGATGTAAATCTTGAAATTGATCGAGCAAGTCACAGGTATCAATGGCCATTAAAAACTGAGACTGTCCTGAGACTGTAATTCCATGAAAAACTATTTTAAAGTATTATTAAAGAACTTTTTTTTTTTAAATAGAAAAAGAAAACAATTAAGCAGATGTTAGAAAGTGTCAGCACAATAGTATGGTTTATTGAAGGTGATCATGGTGAGATATATATATATATATATATATATATATGTGTTTTGTAATTTTAATAAATTTCTTAATCATGCATTGAGGCAAGCTTTCTTAAGCACCTAACATTACCAGGAAGGGTTGTTTTTCAAGTTAGGTCAAGTTTATTTTATATAGCACCTTATCATACACAAAGGTCATTTGGTTTGCTTTACAGAGCTAAAATATGTATAAAAGTGTATAAAAGAAAAAAAATAAGATTTAAATTGGACATGCCATACACTTTTCAGTTTTTATATTGTTCCATTAGAATTATTTTAAATTATTCCAGGTTTGAAAATTTTTGCATTGAAATGATGCCATGGTTCTTATTCCACATGCCAATCAGATAAGACAGGCTGATTGTGAGGGTTGTGGCTTTAAATTTATATATATTTAAAAAAGCAGTTTACATATTTATATTTAAATGCACAACCTCACGAACTTTAAAAAGGCATCTCAGGGAATAATATAAAATAATTGAAAAGTGTATGGCATCTCCACTTTAAGACAGAGTAGTAGCTAGTGTTATCTTTGCAGACAGTTAAGAGGGTAAATACAGAATAGGGTGTAGAAGCATATGTTCTTTCCTTTGGTCCCTCTAGCTATGTCTATAGGGGACCACCTGCTACATTGGTTATCCTTCAACTTCCCACTTGTTAAAACTGTCTTACAAGGTGTCTTCTGTGTATGAATTGTGTGTATTGTAATAAATGCTAAGTGTGCCTCAGTTCCAAAGTCTCTTTATTCCCCACCAACCTAGCTTTTCATCCTCTATTTCCAGCTCATGTTACTAACCTTGCATTGTTCCTATAGGCCAGAGTCCAAACTTAGCAGGGCTGTAAACACAGTCCTTAGACCAGATGGTCAGACTGCATTTAAGGATGCGTTTATGTAGTTGTCTTGCAACCTGGTCACCTGATACAGTATCTTTCTGTGCCTTTCAGGGTGTTGTAGAGTGAGGACATCACATCAAGATGAGGCCAGAAAGCAAATCACTGTTAAACATCATTGTACTGGGTCTTGGCTTCATGTTAATGTTCACCGCCTTCCAGACCTGTGGAAACATTGAAGTACGACAAAAATCTTTTGAAAAGTGACATTTCTGTCATTTGTCATAGGAATATAGTTTCAGTGTCAAGTTTTCACTTTTTGCCATACCATTCTGTTCCCAGGGTTGGGAGAGTTACTTTAAAGATATTTTCTAATACAATTACTGATAAAAAATCTAATTACTGTAATCTAATTACCACAAAATTAATGTAATGTTACTGATTATTTTCCGTTACTATTGGATTACCTCAATAAAAAATATGCAGATGATTACTGCATTTTCTCAGCTGGAAGGCAGAACTTGCACTATACTGTGATGTTCCCCTTTTCTGCTTTAAAGATAAAATAATGATGAAATGTCCACCCAGTGAACACATTTTTTCATGATAATGAATAGGTGACTGTAAGATTAGCTATGATTTCACTCGAGACCAGAGTCTTGTTGAGAGACTCGTGAAATGTTGTGTGCACAAGTGCATGTATATATTGTTCTTATTTAAGGCTGCAACTACCAATTTCTTTCTTTTTTTTTTTTAATAATTATTATATATTTTTTATTATTCTTGGAGTATTAATTGAATAACCTTGCCTTGATTATTCAATTAGTTTTATTTGAAAAAATATTATACACAGAAGATATTTATTTATAATATTTGCAGCATTTTAATCAGCACTACTACAGAACTTAGGCTTGAACTATCCGAAGCAAAGTTCATTTTGCTTGCTGAGTGCACGCGCGAGGTGAATCATTTCCAGTGCGTGGAATCGACTCCAAAGATTTGCATTTGACTCTTAGTTTTCGATGCCTGAGAAAACTAAGATTCTAATGAATCGACTTTTTTTGGGGTCGACTTGTGATCCAAAAGCAGGGTTGGAAAAAATAGGCTAGTTTAACTTTTTACTTTTTAAGCTAATTGATTCAAATAGTGTACAGAGTTTCATACAGTAGAGAAAGTCTTGTTGATGTTGCTTCTCCAACATCTCACTCAAATGTTTTTATGAAGTGACGTGGCACTTGCACAGTGTGCTTCTTAACGCAGATCTAATAATGAAATTATATTATATTATTATAAATCAACTAATAATGAAATTATTGGCAATTATTTTTATTATTGATTTTTGTTGATTAGTTGTTGCAGTCCATATGCATTTCATAACATTGTAATTCTGTAAGTAATCCCCGTTTTTTTATTAATTGTATCGGTAATCTGATTACAGCTTTTTTTCTGTAACTATATCGGAATACAGTTACCTTTTTTGTATCTTAATTACGTAACGCCGTTCCATGTATTCTGTTACTCCCCAAGCCTGTCTGTTCCACAAGTTTTGAATTATGTTTCATAATGAATAAAAAAAAATTTTTTTTGCTCATAATTGTTTGGTCTTTTTACAGCAAACTGTGATAAAGAGTTTTAATAGCACAGAATTCCATGGAAGTGGGTACACAAGGTATTATCTTTTTCAAATATTTTTTGAGCTTGTTTGTCTTGCTGTGAGTGCATTTTACTATGTAATATGTCATGTGACTTTGTATTGCATTTTTGTTTTCTTTTATAAGTAGTATCCAGATTTCTAATGTCCAGGTTTCTTCTCTGAATTTGTCTTGTAAGGATTCTGAGGATTTATTTCCCAATTACAAATCATATTATTAGCTACAGGAGGCAAAGATATTTTAAGACTTGACTCTGTCTTTCTCCTAATATTAACTTCATTCCTTTTTAATAGCATGGCTATTATATATGGAGTCTTCTCTGCATCAAACCTAATTGCGCCTTCAGTGGTAGCTCTCATTGGACCTCAGTTGTCACTGTTTTTCAGTGGACTAGTTTACAGGTAAAGTCAAGCCAGTGAAGATATTGAATGAAATGCATGCTGTCATGTTCATTCCTGTACAGATTTAAATGTATGATGTTAAAAATGTTCTCATTCTGGTCTTTTTTTAGCGCCTACATTGCTATGTTTATTCACCCTTTTACTTGGAGTTTCTACACTGCTTCAGTCTTGGTTGGAATTGCAGCTGCAGGTGCAGTGTGACACTTATTAAGCACTTTGGCAAACCTTTTTTGAAATCTCATTTTTCCACTTTTTAATTGATATGATTTACTTTTCACAGTGCTGTGGACAGCTCAAGGGAATCTCCTCACCATCAATTCCAGTGACTCCACCATTGGCCGAAATAGTGGGATATTCTGGGCTTTGTTGCAGTTTAGGTGTGTTTGTGATTTTGCTTAAATGTTTGTTGTTATATAATAATTGAGATGCATTTTTCTTAAGCAAGAATAAGTTGAAGGTTTCTGTTTTGTGCGTGTGTGTTCTTTCAGCTTGTTCTTCGGCAATCTTTACATTTATGTTGCTTGGCATGGGAAAGTTCACATATCAGGTGAGGGTTATGGTGTTTTCCCAGTGGTGTCATTACAAACTATATACCGGATGCAGTCGTGTGTAGTTGGAAATAATGTTCGTAAATGTATGTGACTGCTGCTTCCCTATGTGTCCCAGATAAAGACCGTCAGACAGTGTTCATTTCACTCACCATCATCAGTCTGGTTGGAAACTTCCTCTTCTTCCTCATTCAGAGGACTGAAACTGAGGTTGTGCCTTCTGAGGAGTCTGAATCACCACTGCCTGGAGATTCTTGTGAAAATGACTGCGTGGTGGTGTGAGTATGAGCCTCTGTGATTGGAAATGTTTTAAGAAGATAATTGGCACTGATAGCAGTGGTAGCTCAGTGGTTAAGACATTGGACTAGTGATTGGAAAGTTGTGAGTTCAAATCCCAGTACTCCCAAGCTATCTCTGCTGGGCCCTTGAGCAAGGCCCTTAACCCTCAACTGCTCGATTGTGTAAATGAGAAATATGTAAGTTTCTCTGCATAAGGGCATCTGCCAAATGAAATAAATGTAAATAATGCTTAATATAGGACAAAGACGACTCAATATTGTTTGCATTTTTATGCAGAGCACCCCAGGGTCTAGGCACTCAGGCGCTGGTGGCATTCAGTAAGTTTTCTGTGCTGCTGTAAAATACTGTAAAACACTCATTTAAACTCCGCTAACTAGTTTTAAATTCTTCTAATGTATGCTGTGTGAACAGAGAAATCCATTCAGCTGGCTATGACCAAAGAAATGCTGCTGCTAAGCATATCCATCGCATACACAGGTAAACATTTTAATTGTTCCTAGCCACTTAATTAACTATAAAATTACAGTCATATACAGAACTATTGACCTTCTTAAAAAAGTATGGGCAATAATGATTGTATATACACTATGGTAATTATTTAAATTTTCCCTTAAAAATGATTTTCAGAACTTTGGCACTGTTTTTCAGCTAGTGAACCAGGTTTCATGACAAAGACCAAATCACCACAGAAATGGTTGTGTGAATGCAGAATGCAGTCTAGCTGCACAAACCAAAGAGTGTAAAGGAGGTTTTTTCTTTTACAGGGCTGGAATTGACATTTTACAGTGGAGTTTATGGGACATGCTTAGGAGCCATGACTCGCTTTGGTGATAATGCCAAAAGTCTCATTGGCCTCTCTGGAATTTTCATTGGTGTTGGCGAAATTCTTGGTAAGATTGTGTAAGTTTTGCTAAGGTTTTGTGAGAGATTAAACTAATGATGCTTTTTTTTTTCTCTTTGATCAGGTGGGTCCATGTTTGGAATGCTGAACCAGTGCAACCAGTATGGAAGGAACCCTGTGGTGCTTCTGGGATTGGTCACCCATTTTTTGGCCTTCTACCTAATATTTCTAAACATAGCCAGTGACGCTCCCTTGGCCCCAGAGGAGGGCACACAGTTGCGTGGCTTCATTCCTCCCAGGTAATGCAGAATAATGGGAGTGACCTCTCAGGTAAAACGTATGGATTTGCCAAACAATATCAGCAACATGTCTATAATTAATGGTGCCAGTGTTATCATAAAGCATACTAGCTTTTGGTTTATCCACTTGTCTTGACACTGTATTTCATTTTGTGTTCAACATGGTGTGTTTACCCTGGAATCAGCATGGACTTGGCATTGTTCTGCAGTTTCCTGCTTGGCCTGGGTGACAGCTGTTTCAACACACAACTTCTCAGCATTGTGGGCTTTATGTTCCATGATGAGAGTGCCCCAGCATTTGCTGTTTTCAAGTTTGTACAGGTAAAACACAGCAGTCAATTGTTATGAAAGCCAGTATGTGTGTTTCTTTTCTTTTTTTTTTTTTTTTTGTGAAAAAAGTGGGTAAAGTAATGGGTATTGGGCATTTAAAAGTAAGTAGTTTTACAGTAGTGTTTTGATGTACCAACAAGTTTTATAAATAAATTCAACAAGCAATTTATTGATCACGTCACAAATTATGCAATTTATGCATAGTAACAGAGGAACAACAGTATGAAATGCTCTACCAAGTGCATCTCTGTAGTTAAGTGTAGCTGAAAATATGGAGTGTATAGAAACATGATTCAGCCTAACTGCATTTAGAGGGTTTAAAATTAAAAATTAAAAAAAATTGTGAAGATGAAATATTGCCATGGATAAATTTATAAAATTGCAACTGAACATTATAGTTAATGGTAAATTATATAATCTTGACTCCTTTAAAGTGGTTTATCTGATGTGAACACACTGTTGCCTAGTTGTCACTTCACTTAAAAAAAAAATTAGTATGTTATTAAATTGATAGACCCAATGCAAAATTAATTACAAATACTTTAAACTGTTTACTGTAAATTTTGACCTGTTTCCCTCCATGAAACACTCGATGCGAAGTAAATTTTGGTCGCTGTGTGCATGCGAGACAAATCCTTTTCAGTGTGTGGAATCGAAACCGAAGTTTTGCAGTTGATTCTTAATTTTCAATGCCCGCGATTAGTGAATCAACTCTTTTAGGGGTCAACTTGTGAACCAACAGCAGGATGGAGATTTGACACAAAACATATCTGCAGTATATTGTGTATGACAAGAATATATAATCGTTTATCAGTGCTACTGGGTTGGAAAAATAGGCGAGTTTAACCTTTTAATTTTTTAAGCTAATTGAATTTTTTTTAAGCCTCACTACTTGTTGCCTAACAAATCATAGCAAAGCTGTTATGGACGATTCATGCAGGAGTATCACAGTTCTCCTTACATTCCCACAATCTAAACATTAAATCACAAGTTATGTGTTTCATAATGCAGTTTAACTAATAATGAAATTATTGCCAATTAGTTTTATGGATTTTTATTGATTTTGTTGATTTGTTGCAGCCCTTATGCATTTTAAAATTGTAATCCTGTAAATAATCCCCGTTTTTGCTAAATGTATTGGTAATCCGATTACATCTTTTTTTCTGTAAGTATAACGGAATACAGTTTCCTTTTTTGTGTCCTAATAACGCAGCACCGTTCCATGTATTCCATTACTCCCCAAGCCTTTAAATAATAAGTATATACATAGCTTAATTTATATAAATAATATATAAATAAAAAATAAAAATAAATTGGATCAAAATAAGCTCAAATGTGTTGTAACTGCGTTGCACTGTTACTAAAGGAGCTTCATCATAAAAAAGTGTATACATATTACTTCAGGTGTAATAAAAATTAAAACTTGATCAAGCCCACATTTTGTACATTATATGGACAAAAGTATTTGGGCACACCTAGTCATTGAATTCAGGTGTTTTCATTCAGAACCATTGCTGCAGGTTTATAAAATCAAGCACCTAGCCATGTGTTCTTCATTTACAAAAATTTGTAAAAATCTGAGGGATGGTTTCTTCAAGATGGGAATAACCCTGGCTCTTTTGAATGCTGAAGGTACGTTCCCAGATGTTATGGAGCTGTTTATGATGGTGGTGATGAAGGGGATAAGGTCTTGAGAGATGGTCTGGAGCATTGTGGAAGGAATAGGATCCAGTGGGCAGGTGGTAGGATTACATGAGGAGATGACTTGTAGGATCTCATCTGTAGCTAGATTGGAAAACTGTGCCAGTGAGGTGGAAGAGGAATCTTTATTGTGACATGAAGGAGTTGGGGTGGGAGTGAATGTCTGGCAGATTTGTTGAATCTTCCCATCGAAAAAGTTGGTAAAGTCTTCAGCAGTTAGGGAGGATGGAGCATGAAGAGCTGGCGGGTTGAGTAATGAAGAAAAGATGTGGTGGCGTTTGCCTTCATTCAATCAATCAATCTTGTCCAGAGATTTCCAGCTTTTCCTTATAGAAGGCAGTCTTAGCAGAAGTTATATCAGATGAGAAATTGGACAGGAGATCGCGGTAAGAAGACAGATCTGTGTTGAGTTGTCACTTCTGGAAGCAATGTATTGACCAGGATATTTGGGCCTATATAGTGGCCTGTCAGGCGTTTGTTCGCAGCAAGGAGCCCAGGACAAAACCCACAGGCCTAATACACCATTTGTCCATACCATTTGTGTCTGTGGTTCAACCTCTCCCTAGATTTTATCACCAGGCTGCCTTCATCCCAGGGCAATGCGGTGTTATTTGTCATGGTCAATTAGTTCTCAAAGACCTACCCAAGCTTCCTCTAGGCAAGCAGACAATAAAAACTATTGCTGCAGCATGTAGTCTGGGTCCACATACTGCAAGTCATATGTGGATTTGGACCGAGGACCCCAGTTTGACAGATGATTCTAGAGGGCCTTTTGCCAGCTGCTAGGGGTGGCAGCCAGTCTGTCATTGGAGTTTCACCCCAATCAAATGGCCATACAGAGGAAGTGAACCAAGGTTTTGAATGACTCCAGGCGGTGTTTAATTTATGTTCATTTCTTGTTCTGCACTTGGGTTCTACTATTAAGCGTTCATTGGTGGCTCAATCAGTTTGCTCTGGTCTCCCAAACATGGAGGGCTGTGTCTTAATTTAATGCTAGATGAGTCAACAAATTACAATTTATTAATATAAATTAGGTTTATCTAATAATCTAATACATTTACATAAATAAAATATAACCTAAAATCTAATGCTTGAATTTTGTTAGGATTAAAATATATATTTAAATATATTTTATTATTTCAATGTTTAATTTTTTCAAGATTCTCTCAAGAAAAAAAAACTTACACAACAGTTTCATTTATTTATTGTTTAATAAAAATACACTGTTTAAAAGAAAAATTAAAAATGACAAGCAAATCCAACAGTATTGAACATTTTGGGAAATTTCCCTGTAATTGCCTTTTAATTATGAATACAAATGATGATTTTTTTATTCTAAAAATCGAAATGTAGAAATTTTAATATAAAATGAATTTGAGTTTAAAAAAAGAAAAAAGATGAAGCAACCAAGAGGTCAGTGGTAACCCACAACACCACCATACTTCACAATATTGGATTTCTGTCCAACATATGGCTTTGTACCAAGGACGAAAAAAATTGGTTTTACCAGCAAAAAATTGGTTTCATAAGCAAAAAAATAATCCCAGCTTCTCTCATATAAGTTTTGGATCTCTCTAGCTACATTAGAGTTCTTCTTAGCTTGTTTGTTGCTTCTCTGACTGATCCCCCCTGATGGTCACTGACTTTTGGTGGACTGAGTCAATTAAACTTAATGTTAAATTCCAATGGTGCCACCAATAAGGGTGAATACTTATGCAATTTAATGTTTTTTTTTTGGTGATATTTTGTGTAGATTTCTGACATATAATCCTTAACACATTCTCCTGTGATGTTCAAAAAAACTAAATACTTACTCATAAAGAGCAGGGCCTCCAGACATGGCAGAAGTTGACACCCCATGAACAACAGTGAATCTAGGATGGGGGAAAAAAAGACATTAACATATATAGTGTATGGACAAATGTATTGGGACACACCTCTTAATTATTGAATTCAGCATGTTTGCCCACCCTCACTGATTGTGTTCTGTCTGTGAGAAAGTTAAGGATCCACTGACACAGTGATGGGCTGAGTCCCAGATCACGCAACTTGGTGAAGAGCTTTGAGGGGATTATGGTGTTGAAAGCAGAGCTGTAGTCTACGAACAACATTCTCACATAATTCCCTCTGCCGGTGACCAGGTGGCTCAGGGTAATAGATGGGCGATGGTGTCATCAGTGGAATGGTTAGTCCGGTAAGCGAACTACAGTGGGTCTGTGGTAGCAGGAAGTGAAGAGATGATGAAGTCTCTAACCAGATGTTCAAAGCACTTCATCACAACTGAGGTCAGCGCTACTGGGCGGTAGTCATTGGGACAAGCGGGCTGTTGTTTCTTTGGGACAGGAACCATAATGGAGTTCTTGAAGCACCTGGGGATAACAGCCTGAGACAGGGAGAGGTTGAAGATCTCAGTGAACACTGGTGCTAGCTGGTCTGCGCAGGCTCTCAGGACCCAACTTGGGATGCCGTCTGGTCCTATAGCCTTTCTGGTGTTCACTCTCCTGAAGGCTTTCCTCACGGCTTGCTCTGTAACGATGAAAGCGTCCCCTTCTCTGGCACACTCCGTGCTGCTGTTCCCGTAGCTATTTGCAGTAGCGTTGTTAGCAGCAGCCTCGAAGTGAGCATAGAACATGTTCAGCTCATCAGCCAGTGATGCGTCGGTGCTCATCATTGTAGAGGGTGTTTTGTTGTAGTCCGTTATTGTTCTCAGTCCTTTCCAGAGGTTCCTAGTGTCACATTGTTGTAGCTGCGACTCTAGTTTCCTCCCGTAAGTCTGCTTTGCCTCTTTCACCGCTTTGCGCATGCTGTAGGATGTAGCTTTGTACTGGTCCATGTTGCCGGTGGCGAGCCCTTCTTTGTAGGCAGCGGTGAGTGATCTTAGGGCATCGCGGATGTTTTTATCCACCCACGGCTTCTGATTGGGAAACGTTCTGATGATTGTTTTGTGAACTGTATCATCTGTAAGTTTCCCAATAAATCCCATTAACATCTGTGAACTGTATCATCTGTAAGTTTCCTGATAAATCCCATGCAAACATCTGTGAAACAAAATGGGTCATTCTGAAGAACTCAGTGACTTCAAGCATGATACTGTGATAGGATGCCACCTTTGCAATAAGAAGGTTCATGAAATTTCCTCCCTACTGAATATTGCACAGTCAGCTGTAAGTGGTGTTATTGGCAAGTGGAAACAAGCGGAAGACCACGTAAAGTCACTGAGCAGGTTGACAACTACTAAGTTCCTACTAATAGAATATATGAAAGCTCCAGTGCAAAGGCACATTAATTTTCTGGAGAAACAGAAATAATATTAAAGGTGATTAATCTATTTGCTTTTTATCTTCATTATATTAAATAAAAATAACTGAGATTTCTTTGGTATGATGAGTCCATAATTCTTCCCATAAGCCTGATTTCCTTAATCATATTTCCTGATATTTTCCTACAGAAATGCATATTTAAAAATAAGTAAGTATAAATAGATAGATGGATAGATAGAAATTAACTTAAGGTAAATGTAAGGCTTTACCAGACTGTAGACCTAGGGTTAGGGTTTTTGTGTCTGCACAATGTCTATGCAGTTGTCTATATGATATGAGAATCACTGGGTATCTATATAGACACTTTAACAGGAAACAAAAGCTGAAATATTCAGCTGTCAAATGTGTTTTACTTGTTATTATTCTTGTCATGAGGATACTTTCTGTTTTGATCATAGATATTCTTTGCATATTTACTGAAAAAAGATTACTAGGCTCCTGTTTTGACAAAGAATATTTTATAAATAATGTATTGTTGTGGCATGACTCATAAATAGCGGCATATATAATTATATATTCAAAATAGCAGTTGGGATTTGTACAGCATAATATTTGTATCAAAACAACAACAACAAAAACCAGTCCAACACTCAAGTAGCACCATTCCTGTAATCAAGACTGTTGATAGTAACATCATGGTCTGTTACCCTTCAGAAACAGGAACTGCAACTAAAAATGTATAAATAGAATGGTAAAAGAAAACAACAACAACAACAACAACAACAACAACAACAACAATAATAATAATAATAATAATAATAATAATAATAATAATAATAATAATTGTTAAATTGGTGTGATATGTGTGCTGGTATAGGATTAAAGGTGTTGTTACCTGATTGTCAAGTAAACTATTTAAAGTGCACTAAGTATGCAGGTGAGGTCATTTTCTGGAGAACAAGATTTTTTCTTTCAAAATGAGAAAAAAAATTAATGACCTACAAATTCAAATTAAAAATGGAAATCTTTCAGTCACCTGGGTAATGATTTGGAGATGATACAAATACCAAAAAGAGACATTACTCCTAAAGAAACTTGAAATGAAATTATGATAGGTGAACTATGAAGAAAAATTTGAGAAGAGTATCAATGATTATTGTGGTGGATTTCTAAAATGGTGATAGAAATTTTCTGCTGTTCTGGTGAGAACAGTTCTGTCAGGAATGTGGGTCAGAGAAAATAGCTCATCATTTGTATTTATGCCTAACTTGTCTTTGGTCCAGGGTGACACAATGGTGCAACTGGTAGCATTGCCACCACACAGTGACTAAATATTTTCTTTTTGGACAAAACTATTGGGACACATGACTTAATTATTGAATTCAGGTGTTTCAATCAGACCCATTGCCATTCGGTGTATAAAATCAAGCCCCTAGCCAAGCAGTCTCCATTTGTGAAACAAAATGGGTCGTTCTGAAGAACTCAGTGTTGTACTCAAGTGTGGTACTGTGATAGGATGCCACCTTTGCAATAAGATGGTTTGTGAAATTTCCTCCCTACTGGATATTCCACAGTTAATTGTAAGTGGTGTTATTCGCAAGTGGAAGCATTCAGGAACAACAGCAACTCAGCCACTAAGCAGAAGACCACGTAAAGTCACAGAGCGGGTCAACGACTACTAAGTTCCTACTAATAGAATATGTGAAAGCTTCAGTGCAAAGGCACATTAATTTTCTGGAGAAACAGAAATAATATTAAAGGTGATTAATCTATTTGCTTTTTATCTTCATTATATTAAATAAAAATAAGTGAGATTTCTTTGGTATGATGAGTCACCAACAGGTCACCAACATTCTGCTGAGTCCATAACTGAGTTCCAAGAGTTCCAAACTTCCACTGGCATTAATGTAAGCACAAAAACTGTAGTGCGAGCTTCATGGAATGGGTTTCCGTGGCTGAGCTGCTGCATGTGAGCATCACGTCACCAAGTCCAATGCCAAGCATCGGATGGAGTGGTGTAAAGCACCACCACTGGCCTGTGGAGCAGTGGGAAGATGTTCTATGGGGTGATGGATCACGCTTCTCTGTTGGCAGTCAGATGGGCGAGTCTGGGTTTGGCAGATGCTGGGAGAACGTTACCTGCCTGACTGCATTGTGCCAACTGTGACATTTGGTGGAGGAGGGATAATGGTGTGGGGCTGTTTTTCAGGGTTTGGGCTCGACCCCTTACTTCCAGCGCAGTGAGGCCTCAGCAACTAAAGGAATCTCTCACATTGGCTACTGTTAATATTCATGAGTCCATCATTAGGAGAACACTGAACAAGGGTGGTGTGCTATAAAAAAATCTTTGTCAAAGATAACATGGACAAGCAAGAAGGCATAAAAAACTTATCTGTGAAACAAAAGTGTTGTAGTATCATGGTTTAGGCCTGTCTGGTGCATCTGGTCCAGAACAGCTTGCCATCATTGATGAAACAATGTATTCTGAATTATTCCAGTGAATTCTAAAGGAAAATATCACAACATTTGTCTGTGAACTGAATTTCAAGAAAAAGTGGGTAATGCAGCATAACAGTCATTCCAAAGGATGGTTAAAAAGGAATAAGGTTAATGTTTTGGAGTGACCAAGTTAAAGTCCTGACCTTAATCCAACAGAAATTTTGTGTGAGCAGTTCATGTGAGGAACTCATATGGCTACTGTACTACTCTAAATTGGTTGTGAATGTGAGTGTGAATGGCTGTTTGTCTTTGTGTTAGCCCTGTGACAGACTGGTGACCTGTCCAAAGTATGCGCCGATTCTCACCTGAAGTCAGATGGGATTGGCTCCAGCTTCCCTGCGACTCTCACAGATAAGCAGTATAGTATGGATGGATTATGTTTAAGTATTCTATTTAAGTAGAAAAGAAGAGTATAAACATATGTCGTGTGTTGACGATGTGAAGTCGACGAAACCACAAGTGCAGCGGCGTACACAACAGAAAGGAACCAATGGACTTACCAGGGGATGGGTAGGATGTGGAAGAGAAACATAGCAGGCGTAGTGTGGAAACAGTCCGTCTCGTGTGAGAGTGGAGTAGCAGCTGCGAGCCGCGGTGCATGCAGAGACGACGCGAGGGGAGTGCGGAAAGGAAGATCAGCCGGCATTCAAATACGGAACAAAAACGCAACATACTGAGAACAGAAATAAAACCGAGCGTTTGGAGTTAACGCTGAAACAAACCTCAGCTCGGGGTGACTGACGCAATAATCCAAAACAAGGGCTTTCGGGAAAGCGGGAGGCTAGTAGCATAAACTGAAACGGAGTTCATGAACAAGCAATGAGTAGTGGGAAGCTTCCGTGTTTATATCCCATGACCCGGGAGCGAAGCCTTGACTCCGGAAGTAGTTGCTGGTGCATCCGTCGTTGTTGTGGTAACGGGAGAAGCGGTAGCTCATGTTCTAGTGGTGATAGCAGGGAGCGTGACAGAATCCCCCCTCGAAGGGCTGGCTCCCGGCGGCCCAGCCAATTCAGGCCTGGAGTCGTAAAATTCCTGGATGAGGGCCGGATCCAGAATGTCTCGGCGAGGGACCCAGGACCGTTCCTCAGGGCCATAGCCCTCCCAGTCCACCAGGAACTCGCAGCCCCTCCCACGGCGACGGACATCCAATAACCTACTGACTGTGTAGGCAGGCTCCCCGCCAACGTCCCGAGGAGGTGGGGGTTCAGTGACGGGCATGGATAATGGGGAGGAGTAGGCCTTTCGAAGGAGCGAGACATGGAACACCGGGCTGGTGCGGAGAGTACGTGGAATGGCCAGCTGGTATGAAGCGGGGTTAATTGGGATACCCCAATTTCCGATTGTCTGTCGTCCCTGGGAGTCCCTTGGTTGATACATATACCCGATCTCCAGGGTGATACACCAGAGCGACCCGGGAACGGTGATCCGCACGACGCTTAGTGGCAATTCTGGAGGCTTTGAGGTTCCGACGGACCCTGGACCAAACCCTATGAAGTTAATTGATGGCAGTGTTGATGGAGGCGATGGGCCCGGGGACCCCGTCATTGGGGAACCAAGACAGGGCAACACCAGTGATAGCTTCAAATGGGGACATGCCGGTAGAGGAGGTGTACAGTTGGTTGTGGGCTAGTTCCGCCAAAAGGAGATGCTTGGACCATGTAGAGGGATGGGAGGAGCAGTAACACCTAAGGTATTTGACAAGTTCCTGGTTGATGTGTTCTGTTTGACTGTTGGACTGAGGGTGGTAACCGGACGTTAGACTGACATCCACTCCTAACTGTCTCCAGAACTGGCGCCAGACTCGGGCAATGAACTGGGGACCCCGGTCGGTCAATAGGTCCACTGAGGGGCCATGGTATCTAACCACCTCTTTGATTATCAGGTCGGCCGTCTGCTGGGCTGTGGGATAAGTCAAGAGGGCGACGAAACGGGCGGTTTTGGTGAAACGATCCACTATGACCAGGATGATGGTGCATCCCTGGGAGCGGGGAAGTCCTGATATGAAGTCCAGAGAGATGTGCGACCACGGTCATCGAGGGACAGGAAGAGGTTGGAGGAGACCTTGAGGGTGTCGGTTCTCAGGCTTGTTACGGGCACAGGCAGGGTAGGCCTGGACGTAGACTTGTACGTCTACATTGATGGAGGGCCACCAGAAGTGGCATTGTACCAGTTCCAAGGTACGTAGGTGCCCCGGGTGGCCAGCCAAACTTTCATCGTGACTCCATCGAAGGACCCAGGGGCGGAGAGTGGTAGGTACAAATGTAGTGAGAGGGGGCGCGTCCCCGGGCAGTGGTTCGGATTTGTGGGCACGACTAATGTCCTCCAAGAGGGACCATCGGGTCTGACCGATAACACACTTCTGGTCTAGGATAGTAGATGGGGGAGCGGGACTGTTGTCAGGCGCGTGGAGATGGGAGAGAGCGTCGGGTTTACTATTCTTGGATCCCGGCCGATAGGAAATGGTGAACCTGAACCTGGTGAAAAATAAAGCCCATCTGGCCTGTCGGGGTTGAGACGTCGGGCTTCGCGGAGATATTCGAGGTTCTTTTGGTCGCTCCAAAAGAGGAACGGGTGGTCGGCCCCTACCAGCCAGTGGTGCCATTCTTCCAAGGCCAACTCGACAGCTAATAGTTCTCGATCCCAAACATCGTATCTCTGTTCCGTGGGGCTGAGTTTCCGGGAGAAGTAAGCACAGGGATGGAGTAGCATTGTCTGCTCACAGCAAGAAGGTCCTGGGTTCGATTCCCGGGTCACCCAGGGTGCCTTTCTGTGCGGAGTTTGCATGTTCTCCCCGTGCATGCGTGGGTTTCCTCCAGGTGCTCTGGTTTCCTTCCAAAGACATGCAGATTAGGTCAACTGGCTTCTCTAAATTGCCCATAGGTGTGAATGCGAGCGTGTGTGACTGTTTGTCTGTGTGGGCCCTGTGGTGGACTGTTGACCTGCCCAGGGTGTTCCCCGCCTCTCACCCGAAGATGCTGGTATTGGCTCCAGCTTCCCCTCGACCAAAATGGATACAGCGGTACAGATAATGGATGGATGGATGGATAATAATCTCATAATTAGAAATATAAATTTTTTTAATAATAATACTTTTGGAGAAATATTAGAGAAACTGTTCTAGGAGATACTACTTTTTTTTTTTTTTTTTTTTCACACATGAATTTGTCCAAGCCCCTTTGAAAAATAAAAATAAAAAAATCTAAGGGAAAAATGAGCATCAGCAGCATATGTACTATGTTTGGGCAGTCTGAAAGTGACATAAGCTCATGGCTCATAAACAGGGCTTATGTGGCCTTCTCTCAACTGAAAAGCAAAAATGAGATGAGTCAGTTCTTTCAGATGGCAGTATATTACTCTCACTGTGTACTTAGGTTAGGATAATTTTGAATGTATTACACAAGTGAAGGTACTGTAGTAGCTTGAATCATTTTACCCTTTTGCATGTGAACATGTGTAATTGTTCAGAGCCATTTTTGGTAGAAATTAAGGAACTAAAGTAGGAAAACAGCTTGCTATGCAGATGGGTTGCAGGTAAAAGCTCTGACTAAGAGTAATGCAAACCAACCATTTCACCTTAAATAGCTGTACAGGGGTCAAAATAGCTGATGACAACACAAAACAAGAGGTTAGCGTGTATAGAAAATAAGGATTAGTTGTACAGGAATTCTCGGCTTGTGTTTTCTGAAGTCTCTGGTCACTGTCCTGTCTCAACAAGATTAGTGTCATTTATAACTCTTCTCTTTGGATGCATTGCTTAAATATGTCTTTTGATTGAGTATGCATTTATAGAGTCCTTCAGCATGAGGTCAACCAGGCTGAAAATGAGCTTTTCACATTAATCAACAGCAGTGGTGTTTGATCTTTTATAAAATTATGTTAGTGATACCGTAAAATTACTTTTTTGCTTCTCAGGATGTTAATTTATAAACAAATGTCACATGACAGTATGCTAAAGGTGGCTTGGCCATGTCTTCAAAATGGACCAGAACCGTATTCCAAAGGTTGCTCAGAGATGAACACCACCTGGGAAGCACAAACAAGTTCAGCCCAAAACAACCTGTTGGCAAACTGTGATAAATGAGCTGAAGGAGATGGATCTAACATGGGGTGAAGCAGAACATGTAGCCCAAGACTGAACCAGATGGAGACAAATCGTTGATGCTTTTTGTGCCTTTTGGTACATAGAGGATTTAGTAAGTAAGTCACATGACAGTGGCATGTACACTTGCTGGTTTTTGCTGATGGGGTATCTGGGGTGCCCCGTTCTTATGAATGTCTTACTTGTGGTTGCTTAGTAGATAACATTTATGTAATGGATTTATTAAATGAGCAATGTTTATTTTTATGTACGTTTTATTTTTGTTGTGTTCACTTGATAAGGGCTTGAGAACTGAAAGTACAAGGACACTGTTGGAGTCATAAGGATTCTTTTTAGGACCCAAGCAATGAAGGTGCCAGATCCTATTGCTTTTATTAGGGCCCAAGCACCAGAGGTGTGTAGTACCTGGTTAATCCTGTAAGGTTTATCTTTGCTTGTTTGTTTGTTGGGGTCTCCCCAAGACAAACAAATTTATACATTGGATTAGCCACACCTAACAGGAAGTGAGGTATTTTGAATTTTATGCGCTTTGACAAGTTTGACATTTTAATATCTTGTGTACGGTTCATTGGATTCTTGTCAGAGTTGGTTTACATGATGTCAAGATGTTGCTGATTTTAAATTGCAAATGAATTTTTGTGGCCATATTGTATTTGTGTTATAATTGTTCTAAAATTCTTACCTTTTGTTTGATCCATAAATGTTACTATTTCAATTATTTCATATTGTATTGCATATAGAATACAGTAATGGCAAAATCATACATGTAACAGAGAACTTGAAGAATAAAGGTAATTTAAGCAATAAAAATTAAATGCTTTATAGATTTATTATGATTGATTAAGACAGTACAGATGATTACAATCACTTACAAAATTTTATTGATTAGAAAAGTTGAATTTTTATATAATTTGCATTTTTAATTAAAGCAATGCTTACTGATTATAATTAAACATAGAACAAAGAAAAATAAAATGTTAGCACTAAGTTTTAAGCAAACAAATCAGAATTCCATGGTAATGGCAGCTGAGTCGTAGAAATCTACAGATCGCCGTCTTCTGGAAGGTTCTCCAGTGCATGGCTGAGAGAAGAAATGAGAGAAAGAGGGGGAAATGAATGCATGAACTGCAAATGCAAATTCCTCATATTCTAAAGCTTCTTTCTAAATGTATCTTTTGGAAAACGTACCAGTTCACACTCGTCTGACTCCACCAGACAGAGATGGACCTGGCAGTGAAGGTAGCTCTTGGGGGAGAAGCCGGTGAATGTGAACATCCTGAATGAGAAGTGGCTGGACGTGGAGATGCCATTCTGCAACACTTCCACTGTGCCATCAGCCGGGTTTGGACACCTGAAGAGAGAAATATGACTTTTCTGTAAGTGATCTGAGCTATAACTACAGTCACTTTTTCAGTCTCTTTTTTTACGTACTCGTTAATGATCAGGTCCCAGTGGACGGAATAGTCAGTCTGGTTGACGGGCGTGGCCCAGCAGCGGTCCAGCACAAGAACGATCTGAGTGCTGTCAAACCGATCCACTTCCACAGCTATATACAGCTGCTGGTTCACTTGAAGGGTCACATTGCCAAAGAATGGAACCTGGAATGCAGCATCGGTGTACGGGATCATGCTGATATGGTACGAGCCCTCAGTGGACAGGTACTTGCTGATTATACTGTGAACAGAAATAAATTAAAAAAAAAATCTTAATAAAAAAATATATATAATAATAATAAAATAATAATACATTTATGTAACCTTTCATACATTAAAATGTAGCTATAAAAATAATATATAAAATATAAATTGTAGTTATTTGGTTTAATTATTGATTATTATTAATTAATTATAATTATGACATTTTATTGCTCATAAAATGTCAAATGATACAAGAGTTGAAACTAGAGAAAAGCTCAAATAAATTATGTTTAAAGCTGCTTTTGAAAATTGCACAGAAGATTTGCCATAAAGTGTGTCTGTTTAAGCTGCGATACTGCTGCTAGATTCATACCCTCCTGTGGCTTCGATGACTGTGGGCATGGAGATGCTCTGGATGAGTGGATACACACAGGAAAAGGTGATGACGAGCCCCCCGGTACGACTGATTACACCTATCCCGTCAGTTGTACTAACATTGTTCTTGAAGATGATGTATGTTCTGTTATACTAAAGAAAGACAGAAATGACAGAATTATAGGACTCAGCATTGAGATTCTGTATTGCAGAATTCTATCATAAAACCTTAATATATCTTAAAATCTAAATATACCTAATCATAAATTTGGATATTTGAAATTTGCAATACAAGAGACTGCAATATTTCTGTTAACTCTGATAAAAATGTAAGTAATATGAGTATTTATTTTACTCCTCAGCTTTACACAGTAAGAGCTCCATTTTCATGAAAATATAATTTGCAGGTTATCAAGGTCGTTTTGCTATTTTGGGTTTAACAAATCTCATATGTTTCACATGTGAGTAATGGGTTACTACATCTGACAATGCATTCACATTATGTTCCAAAACTGCACTTATAAACTCATCAAATATAAAATACTGACACGAATGCCAGGCATACGGGGTTTGCCTGGCTGGTTAGGTTTGGCGGAACACATATGCAGGATAGGAGAGGGCCGAGTGAAACTCATACTGAGTTTATTATATACAATATATAT
>JAQQZX010000008.1:14616015-14628486 GCA_030068355.1 Notoglanidium maculatum | reverse complement strand
AGGCCTGTGTGTTAACTGTTTGGAAAATGTGGAGTTTGAGTTGACTGCTGCATGAAAGCAATCAAGAAAAACTGTAACAGGAAACCTGATATGGGATAGGGCAATTGACTCGCCTCTATTTGAAAGCTGTATGAAGTGTCAGTGAGGTAATGAAGCTTTCTTTCCAAATGTCATGTGACAGCCTCATCTTAAGCTCCAGAGCACTGTTTTGGACCACTATTGTTTCATAAAGTTGAGGTGCGTTTCGAGACTGGGTGTCTAGAGACCCATCCCTACTCTAAGGGATTTTTTTTCCCTTTATAGCCTATCAAAACGCTACAGAAGAGGATTAGGGCCACATGCAACACATTTTAAAGAATTCTGAAAAAGAAAAGTGAGAATTCTGAGAAAAAGTCAGAGTTCTGAGAAGGAAAGCTGCCAGTTCTGTCATTTTCCACCAACAATGACATATCCGCTTATGCCCCTAAACAAGGAAAGGACCTCTGTGTAGTCTGCTCAGTTTCTTGCATGTGGCCTGAAATCTGCAGCCTGCCGTTGTCTATAATGTCAGGATTCTCTGAAATTTATTTCATGTGACCCTAATCCTTTTCTCTAAAACACTATACAGTCGTGAATCAAAAACTTAGCTAGGCCTATTTTCACACTGTCATTGTAAAAACCCTTAAGTTTGGACCTGACCGGAAGGACTTTTCTCCTTTTTATACTTTTTGAGCACAGATCTGGGAAAAGTATGGATGTTAACACCTTAATGATTCAGTTATGATTCAGTTATCACTGTTCCATTTTATTGATATTTATAGCATATATTTACTTTGTTCAGTGTGAACTACGGCAGAAAAATAGTTTCGAGAATTGGGCACATAGCACGTTTGTCTAAAAGCCATGTTGCCATAGTAACTCAATGGGGTTTACGGTTAGCTTTATTAGTGGAACCGAAATGGAAGGAAGTATGCCTGGCTTATTGAGTTAGCTCGTTTCTTGGAATACCCGCCCAGGTGTGCCGTATTATTAGCTCATTTAAAATAAATAAATAGACAATGTGTGGTTTTCAACCCAATATATTTCACTATTATGAATACAATTGTTTTCAGTTTACAAATCTTTTCTTATTTCCAATTCAAATATTTATTTGTATTATATAACAATATAAATATATAATATATTTTATATATATATATATTTTAATTAATTATATTTTTAAATAATTTGAGCATGGAACACTAACGTGCAGGAGAGGGTACTCCAGATCCGGGTATTTCCACATCTACACAGACAAATTTTGGTTCTATAGTGCCCTCTTGTGGGGAACGATACAAAATTATAACGGGAGCGGGGATGCACTAGGACCGAGGGGTCGAGAAAGAGTTTGTGATCGTGGATGCGAAAGATGTTCAACCGGAACCGGAATTAGAATGTAGTAAGCTTTAGGAGTTGAGAAACATGTGAAGATGGCTGCGAACGATATTCAGCCGGAACCCGTTCAGATCGACTTTAGTAATGAATTACTGAGGTAAGCGGGTTAAATGACTGTTTTGTTCTAACGATTTAGAGTAGTATATTTAGGTACGTGAGAAAAACCGCGCATGCGCTTGTTCGTATGGGAAGCTTTGCGCGGCTGCGGTGCACCGGCATGTAATGTTTTTAGCGGTTTTATTTATGGTATTCTGGGAATAATCAAAAAGTGACGCCATAGTACACATCAACCGACACTGAATAGCGCTCGAAATTTTCAAATCCATTGAGTAGAAGTGTGTCTTATTTTATTGTGAAAAAATACATCATCAAAGTGATCGGTCAGAGGCAAACGATAAGTGTATTTGTTTTCAAAAACCTGTGATTTAAAGGCGATCGTTTTCTGCAGTCATGCTAAAAATCATGGAAATCTATGGTCGAGCCAGGGAATGGTGACCCGAGCCAGTTCATGTGTCAGGTCCCATGTTCTGTAGAAATTCGGATCTTTCATCGATTTAGACCCCAAAATATCAGCTCAGAAATCACCGACGGCTATAATCTCTTTAATCAAAATGGTTAAATAACTTAATTAATTCTTCTGTTATTAATTAAGTTAATTATCAACCCAGTGTGTTTTAAATTAAAGAACAGTACCTGATATTTCTTGAAGATTACTACCGTAAATTTCATGAAAATGTCATGCCCTGCTATGCATCTTTTTAAACATCGATTAATAATTTCAATTTAAAATCATTTCAAAATCACCCCAAACACGCAGCCACAATTTTAATGATATTGTAACGGCGTTGCTAGCGACGCTTCCGGGATGGGCGGGGTTTCCCCGGCGTGCTTTGCGGGCTTAAGTTGCGACTGACGTTTATGTGTTTTGTGTGAATAGTTTCGTGTGTTTTGTTATGGTTAATGTTTGGGGAATTGTTTGGGTGTATTTAGATTTACTGTGTGTGTTTGGGGACTAAGTTGTAGATCTACCGTTCACGGGAAGGGGAGGGAAGGGGAGGGAAGGGGAGGGGAGGGGAGGGGATAGCGCATAACCGCATAACCGCTTGTCGGCCAGTTGTTGAGTTCGCGCTTGTGTGTGTTAATGACGCGCTACGCCTTAGCAGGAAAGCTGCACAGTTCTTATAAGAGCTCGTCCTTTTCACGAGTCTGTTAAGGAAGTTATGAGCATTTCTATGCAGTTTTCCTGAGATGCAGATCACGTATATTGTTTAATTTGCCTTACAAAAAATAAAATAAATAACAGACATGGAAGGATCAGTTTTGTCAGAACAAAAATTTCTCTAACTTCCTTATTTATAAAGATATCATCACAAATTAGGTGTCATTTAAAGCTAAATTCATGCTCTATCTATTGGCAGCAAAAAAAATTGGTGACTAATTTTTTTTTGTCATGTACCTTGTTTATTCACATTTGAAACTTCTAAATTTATTTCAAAAATTAAAATGCATATTTCAAACAAGTATGTGGGCTGAGTAACTGTTTCCGTCTTTAGAAACAGGCTTCATCTTCAGTGTTGGGCCCCTGTTTATGAAGCATTTTGAAAATTTTTTCATTTGTTTTTTTCACTTATTATAAAACAGTTAGTTCCAGCCCACTAATTTGATTGGTTAAGTGGCATTCCAAGAGTGCTGCTATTTTGTATAACAGTACTGGGATGTCTGTGAAGTGAGATCACTGTTTTTTTCCTTTTTTTCTTTTTTTTTTTTTTTTAAATATATGAGAGCGCAGCTACAAGCTTACACCGAGTTAGACACCACAAGTGCACAGGATCAAGGAAACTGAGCAAAAACAGTGACGTTGAGAGTGCAGAAAAAAACAGAGTCTTTGAAATGCAGCATACAGGAGATAAGTGCGCTCTCTTCTCACAGCCCTACGCTTGATTCACTGTTTTCTGCTGGCTTCTCAGTAGCCAGTTTATACTTCTGCTTCGAACCTATGGCATAGGGTATGGCATCGACGGTCAGGTAGGGTAAAGCATTTATACTTGTATGTAAGGTGCATGTCTCCTCCAGTACTCGCTGTTGCATGAAACTCACTAGATTTTACTACTTTAATGCACAGAAGACACGAAGCCACACGCTCATTTTTGTTTCACCCATTTAATGCAAGCTATAAAAGAGAAATACAGTTTTAGAACAGAGAAATTAATTATTTTAGAACCGGTGTCTATTTTTGCTTTCTCACTAGTGTGCGTGCGTGCGCACATTTTCCTAATAAAAAAAAATGTTTGTTGTTGTTGCAGTGAAAATAGTATTTTTCCTTCAGCCGTCTTAAAAATGTCTTAAAAAGTTATGGAAGTTTTTTAGTCCACTCGTAATTAATACAACAGTTAAAACAGTTCAGAGATGCTTTTAGTGCAAATTCACCTTGTTTATAATTAATCATTGAAGGTTTATTTTTCCCCAGTATTTGTTCATGTTGTTTTCTGTTTATTATTTCTATATCAAAACACTGATACAAAACACATCGCATTGCTCTTCTGTGCATTAAAGCAGTAAATTGTAGTGTGACAGCGACTTCTAGTGGAGATGTGGACCTTACGTGCAAGAATAAGTGCTTTACCCTATGTGAGTGTCAAAACCATGATTCCGTATGCCGTAAATTTGATGCAGAAAGTATAGATTGGCCTTACAACGTAGCCTACACTGTGCCTGACGTGCACTTTCCCAAAAAATGTAACTGTGTGTCGCAGCAACTGAGACGGCAAGAACTGTGGTTAGTCCACTTGCTAGCCATGCCTATGGTCTGTGAGCATGCATGCCTTGATTATCATTGCCATGACAACTGCACAAGCTGTGGCAGCACACTCTACTCTCACATTTTTGTTTCGCCTGTTTAATCCAAGCTGTCAAAGAGAAATACATTTTTATAACAGAGAAATAAATCATTGTAGGACTGGGGTCCATTTTTGTGCTCTCTCTGTGTGCACGCAGCATAGTTATGAATAAAAAAGAAGTTCTGTTCCAACAGAGTTTTTGTTGTTTTTGCAGCAAAAATTTTATTTGTTCTCTTAAGAGGTCTTAAAGTCATGGAAGTTTTTCCGGCCACTTGTACTGAATATAGATCTATTGAAACTCTTCAGAAATGCTTTCTGCGAGAGTTCATTTGTTTCTGCTAAATTTGTTTCAAAACAATGTTTTGTTCATGTTATTTTGTGTTTATTATTTCTACAGTGAAACACAGATGTTGTGTTTCATGCAACAGTGACTCCTAGTGGAGACGTGCAAACGCAAAACGCATGCTCGCAACTCTAAAAAAAAAATAATAAATTTTTTTAATTCTGTTCCTGCTTTTTGGTTACAGTTCTTATTGGTTCCAATAAGTTTGGTTTTGTTCCATAAAGGTGGCAAAATAGGATTAATGTTTCGATGAAGCCAAATCTCTCCTTTCTGCAGCAGTTCTGTAATTGAACCATTTCTACCCAAGGAGAATTCTAGAATTTTTGCAGAGAATAAAAATGAAATTCCATTTTGTCATCCTGTAAACAAAGTTATATTTAGAAAACTAAAGAAAAATGACAATTGCAAGTTTGTTTTGTTTGAAAGGGCATGAATTGTAATTTAATATCATACAAAATATGTATACATAAACATGTTAGCTTTATCAAATGTATTTGCAACATTAATCCAAGTGAACACAAAAATTAAATAAATTAAAATGAAGTCCCTGCCCCAGCCTGGGTGGCTGTTAACCTGCCTTGCAGGTTGTGGAAGTTGTAACTCTGCAAGTCTGAAACGAACTAAAGAATAACTTCAACACATCAATGTGAGGTATTAACGCAATGCACTAGCTTAACTCGCTAAAACTTACCCATCTAGAATAGACATGTTCCAGGGTGCCTGTCTTTCAGATGCTCATGCATCGCCGTAATGCTGCTTGGAAATGACAACTCTGCTTAACAGAGTCTCCATTCAACTTGTTTCATTGGTTTATTTTCGTTGAAATTCTCTTGTACTTTTGAAACGTTCTCTCTCGCTTTTTTTTCTAAACATCATCTTTACCATGATTCTCTCTCTGTTTTGCCATTATTCAAATGTTCATTAGTACAGAATGCAGTCATTGCAGACAATGGAAGTGATACTTCTCCCAGCACTTCCTGTAGTGCATTGCGGTTACAAATTTACTTTACATTTACTTTGGTTTTATAATAAGGCATGTTGGCACTAAAATTCAATTCTGTGTATATAGAAAACGGACAACAAAGGCCTGCTTGACTTGATGTATCCAGTGTATACTGCTATTGAGCGCTTTTCATCAAATATAACACATTCACTTGGCGATCTGTTTTTTTCTGCAATCGTTCTCTCTGCCTTGGGTTAGGGTTATATAATGTAATAATGTGGCTTTAATATCTTTCATACAAACACTTGTATTCACTCTATTTTCCATGTGTTTATTTGTATTTAAGTTTTGAGACTCTCCTACAAGAAGTTATTGATAGTTAAAAAATATCACGGGTAGTTTCTTTTAAACTGCCATGGGGTAGAGTTCTCGCTGCTATTCACGAAGTAAAGGGACCAGAATCAGCCTGATGATGATGCTATGGCGCAAGGGTTTACATTCTATATGTCCTATATATTTATGTCTCATCCTATATCTTGTCCTACACCTCATCATACACTTTAAAAACATTTTTCCTCTTATTCCTTGGCTTCTTCTGAATTCAGAAGACCACGCACTAATTTCTGTAGTGCTGGATTTTAACAGTTGTAACTCATGAATGCTAGTTACCATCCAGATGAAACTTAAAGGGCATGTATAGGCCACGGTTCTGAGGACACAGCTAATTACTTAAAAAAAAAACTAAAAAAAACATAGCTACCATTGGCCAATCAGATTTCAGAAGACATTTGATCTGTTAACTCTAATCATTTAATAATGTTAATCATTTTGCGCTATTGTCACAACTTGAATGGTAGTTTAAAGTACAAACCCACTTCTATCTGAAGCATCTCACTCAAATTTGCCACTGGTGGGTGTTGTTCATGATTTTGCTCGTTAGTGACAATTTCTTGGGTCAATTCATATCAATTTCCCATTGGTAAAATTTAACCTCACCCAATTTAATTCACAATTATTTGTGTAATGTGCAAAACCTACTTTTGCAAACTAGTTCAAGAACTTGGTCAGATTGTGACATTTGGGATCCAAATACTCAGGAGAGTGTGAACCTTAATAGCAATCAAAAACATGTTGAAGTTTGTAAACAGTATGGTTACCACATGCCGATCATCGCAGCTGTGGGTCTGATTTAGCTGTACATAATGAATGCTTGCATGGAATTAGAAAAGCATGAAATGTATGTATGTCAAAGGATTCATAGATGATATGCTAAGTTTGGAGCAGAACCATTGGAAAAGTGTTGAGTTGAGTTGAAAAGCCATTTCTCAGAAAAGTCAAGTACAACTATTCTGAAATTTGTTGATCAACATGTTAATCTGTAACTGGATCCCTATTGAATTACTTCACAAACATGTTCACCTTCAGCCAGTCAGCTTTCTGCAGCCATTTAACAGAACTAGCACTGAGCTATTGTCACAAAACTTTTTAAGTCTGTTCACGTATGGTCTCTGTCGTTTTATGTAAATTGGCAAGGACTGGCCACAAGGAGTGTTGTTTGCCAAGATGGTCTGGACCCCACAGTTTCCCACTTGTGCCTATATTTGTTAATAGGGGCCAAGCAATGAAGTTGCATAGGCACCCATTGTGTTTCCATCTTTTTTTCTTCTTCTGACTTGGGAGTCTATGGCAGCCTGTAGAACCGCATAGTAAAATGTATTGAAATTTGGCACAATGAAGACAGTGCCCTGATTCTTTTCACCAGGTTTCGAGTTTGCACCTCAAGTGTTCTAGTGCCTTGACTGCCATATTGGATTTTATTGAAAGGTTTAATTTCACTCTAGTTACAGATTTTCCTCCAATCAGAAAAACAAAAGACTTTAGGAGCCACTGGCTCCTAAACCCAAAATATTTAGGAGCGAGATGTTTTTTTAGGATAATCTCCATTAAGTGCCGAATGTTAAATAATTAAAAAATACTTACATGGCACATTTTGTCCCTGGTGTACATCACACTGCCTTTTCTTGTCTCCTGTCTGAGCTGTCTGATCTACCTACTATTGTCTTCTTTTTCATCTTATACTTAATAACAGAAGAATGAATGGCACAGAAATATGAAGACTGCAAATGTTCACTAACAAGCAATACTTCAAGTCCAGAGTCACTTCTGCATTGTCTTATACATAATAACATGAATAAACAACACTAGAAATATGAACACTGAATTTGCTTTTTACACATAATGACAAGTATAAATAACACTATAAAAATAAAATGAACGTTACAAGTTTACCATCTTAAGTATGTACAAATAGTATAGAATTTAATTACTCTTCATGTTCAGTCACTGTGACCAACCATTACAAAGTCAGCATCACTACGCCAGTAAGTATAACCCTGCTTCTTCAAAGTTTCCTTTTTAAAATGGCTCGTACCACTAATGAATTATGTTTTACCAGCATTATCCTGTCCTGCTTGTGCACAAAAGCTGCAGTTCATTTACCCTTGTCATACTTTAACCAAGCTGATTCTTCCAGGCGTCGGAGCTGCTGGTGCAAAAGACTTTGTTAACAGCAGTGTGTTATCATACGTTAATAATTGTGTATATAGTCAGGTGGCGATGACTGTACCTCAGATGACCCACTGACTGAATGAGTTTCTGTTCGTTCGGATGTAGACATGGCAGGGTTTGGACGAGCAGGCCTTGAGGAAAAGTCTGAAGTTTTTCTTTTGTGAAAGTTAAAATGAAACTAGAAATGGATTAAACTCTTCATTGTATAATAAAACAGATGTAAAACACAATGTTCCTCATATAGTTCATGTTATTTTATCTTCTTCTTTAGAGCGCTCTCTGCAGTAGGTTGCCAGATATGAATGATTTGACAAAACCCGCCCGCTAATGACAAAACTTTACATGCAATTCATATACAACCCAAAATGACGGTCAACACTGCTCTGGATTGATCCACGTGTTAATCATGTGATATTCTAGCAGGAAAGGCAGACATGGGTTGAGTGTGTATGCACATAATTAAAAGCTGCCACTTTTCTTGTCTTTTTAGTTTTTATTTTACTTTTTCTTGGATTGTGAGAGGCATTAGAGGAATTAGAAAACTAGTCACAAAATAAAAAATCTAGTAATTAAAAAATTTAAAAAAATTAAAAATTTCAGTCACTATCTGGAGCCCTGTCATGTGATTTTTCAAAGCCTCAAATTAATTTTTATATATTTATTTATTTTAGTTTGTCTTTTACAGCCTATCAAATTTGGTGGTAAAACCATATTTATTATTTTTGTACAAAAAAATTTTGTTGGCTAACTAGTCCTGCAATTTTTGATATATCTGGTTAGGAATGCTATGCTAATTTCACAATTAGTTGAGTGGGTCCCATGTAGTGGGTGTTTTTTTTTTTTTCTCCCACATTTGAAGTGAGTGGAACAGAAAAATGTTTTACAGGGTTGTTCGAACCAACCCATAGCTACTACAAACATTAAATTTGGCTATTCTGTAGTACACACTCCCTCTACTGAGACATGAGAGGTAAACCCCATTGCCTTAATGGTGGCAGGGCTCTTTTCATAAGTAATGATGGCATATCTCAAGTGCATTGTAGGCTGGATGATTTTTGAGTGTGGGTGAAGCTGCTGTAATGTAGCATTAAAAAACATTCATTCAACATTCTTTTACTTTTGAGAACACCTATTCCAATGTTTACTAGCTAGCTTACTTGTAAGATATCAACATTACTTATTAGATTCCTCATTGTTTCTGGGTTTGTCTGGTTCACTATGCATTAATGATCTAATTATCAGTTAGCCAATGAGGTGAATTTAGATTTTTCACATCAGTAAATCCATGTGAACAGCCATAAGCAGTAAGTAGAGAATAACCAGAATTGTGTTACATTGTGTGAGTTTTATGAAGGTAAATAAGGTTGAAAAATGTTAACAAAAACATTAAAATCAATAATATTGTCTCTAGTAATCTGATGTGCAATCAACAATAAGGAAGTAATGACCGTTTACAGTGGTATTGTCCAAGACTGAAACAACATAGCATATCTGATGAGCATATCTGTTGAATACAAGGTTCTTGATTTGATATGTCTGCATATTGAACAATAATTTCAACAGACTGCAAAATAAAGTTGGCTACTCTTCATAAAATACAGCTTTTAGTTCATGAGGTGTAATTAACATTTAATCTTAATCAAACCCACACTCCCTCATTGGAAAAAAATAGCTTGTTTAAAAAAAGAAGCTCCACCTGCTTTGTGCGAGCCAAAAGCATACTAGCACACGTTCTCTTTTTGTCTCACTGGATCTGCACACACACGCACGCACGCACGCACGATCCTCTAAAAACAGTTTTGAGCGCTATGTAACTTGTACTGCACAGCTAGCTATGATCAGAAGGCTACTTATCTATTTATGTATTTCTTTTTTTCTGTCCCTTGCTTTCCCTTACAGTTCATCAGAACTATTTCAAAGATGGAGCCGAAGTCATAAAATTCCTGTACGGGGACAAAAAGAGTTTTTACCAAACAACTCTCTGCAGCAAAAGGCATGTGTGCAGAAGACCCGTGAGGAGCACTGGATGCTTGTGACAGAGGAACGAGTGGAGCGAGTGTGAGTGACTCAGTACTCACTGTTTGTGTGTTTAACACAAGAAAACCTACAAGCAGTCATATTTTAGCATAGATTTTAAATGTCTAAGTTTTCAATAATCCATAACATTTGAAATGTCTAGTATGGTGACCTCAGGGCCCCGTTTATGGGACACTTATTAACAGTAGCAAATTGTAAGTGTGCAAAGCTGGAAGAACACCACAGGGGACCCAGGTACACTAAGGGAATGCAGCCAAAAAAAAAATCAGATCTTTGCTCACACACCTCCATGAAATTCTTTTTGAAAATGTAAACAATTTTTAAATCAGTGATTAATCAACCTATTCTCCAGCCCACTTATGACCCAGAAATATCCATATTTAGTCAGTGCAGATTACCTCATACATACTTAAATTTAGGTTGTACTAATCATTGTACAGATTGCAGTGTAATCGGGTCATTGGTTATGGGAGATGAGGAGGAGAAACCCATTTTTCTGTGCCATGTTGTGCTGCACAGCACATGCCTTCACAATCCAGCAGAATTTTTCTTATTGTTATAAGAGTCTCCCACCTATTATATCTGGATAATACCATTGCCCTTTAAACAGGCTATTGTTGTGGTCAACAAGTGAACACACTAGAGAGTTTGTCTCCTCTGAGCTGTGTTGTTTAGGGAATTAAAATTACTTGTTTCTTGATTTCTCTGGGTATATTTTAAGATTTGTGTCTTTTTATCAGTTTCTGGGTCTTCTGTGGTTTTTGAGTAAAGGCCAATGGATTGAGGAGGCAAAAAGGCATCAGTTGGAGTTTAGAAAACACTGATTGTGAATGACAAGTTTGTCATGATTAAAATCTAATCTTATTGGGATAATTCTATCAGAAATAAAACAATACTCGTAATTGGTCTGTATCACATGCAATAAAACAGGTACTGATTTGATTCAATTTAGGGCTAGAACTATACGTTGATTGTTTAAATATGTCTATATGCGTGGAATGCATAAATGTGTTGCACAGTATACATTCATTGCCAGTTATGGAAGCTCCCACTGTCCGATTGTCCAAAGTTGTGCTGCTTGTGGCAGGCTGTTTCAGTTTTACAAAGCATGCAGAGCACCATTTTATTAGTTTCTGTTTAAAGAATTCCTGCACTTTAGATGATCAGATTTGGACTTATTGGGATAAAGTCTAATTTTTTGCTTGTCTGGGAGCAGTAGCAACCTTAATTGGAATAAATGTATACAGTGCAATGCGCTTTACATGCAATCAGACAGTATTTATGTATTTATGTAATGAATGACATGGATGCATCTTTCTAGTCGTAGTTAAATGAGTTTTGTTTTAAAAAAAAAAAAGCTATTTTACATGGTCCCATTTTTAAAAACGGTCAAAAGTAGGACGGCATGTTAGCCAAATGAAATGGCTCTTGAACAGTGTTTTTACATAGTTACATAATTGATTTTTACCTCATATAAAAAACTCTTGATGTGTTCTATTTATTCAAGCTTTACTATCTTAGTAAATACAATATTTATCCCAGTTGATCCAGCTCCCCTACGCTTGAGCATTTCTAAATTTTTTAGTGTTACAGCCTGGGTTCTTATTTATCAAAGCATGCATAAAACAAGTTTGTGTTACTGCAAAAGCTCTGTGCTGTTGTACATGAAATAAAAAATAATATCTTATTACGTTAAAATAAAATGTTATTACATGAAAAACACATTATGTGGAAATATCACATTATTACATGAAAAATATCATATGTGAAAAATCGTATTATGTAGAAAATATGGTATTATGAGGAAAAACATTACATTACAGGAAAAAGCATTGCATTATTTCGCCAAATGTTGCGTTACGTAGAAGAAATGTCACATTGTTATAGAACATATTGTTGATGAGATAAATGTTATAAAAGCAACTTAACTGAATTATTATTTACTATGAGATTTTGAGCTAACTGATCGTGTCGATTATCACCATATTTTAAAAATGAAATATTGTGGTCATTATTAAAGTATCTATTATTATAGATTACCCAGCCCTAGTACAGTATACACTATATTGCCAAAAGTATTCGCTCACCTGCCTTTACGTGCATATGAACTTAAGTGACATCCCATTCTTAATCCATAGGGTTTAATATGACGCCGGCCCACCCTTTGCAACTATAACAGCTTCAACTCTTCTGGGCAAGCTCTCCACAAGGTGTAGGAGTGTGTTTATGGGAATTTCTGACCATTCTTCCAGAAGCACATTTGTGAGGTCAGACACTGATGTTGGATGAGAAGGCCTGGCTCGTAGTCTCCGCTCTAATTCATCCCAAAG
>JAQQZX010000008.1:14590462-14612320 GCA_030068355.1 Notoglanidium maculatum | reverse complement strand
CCTATACAAACATTTCTTTCTCAACTTTAACACTATGAGCATGTACACAGTAATACTTCAGTTAAATTTCTATTACACAGTTGTCATACTCTTGAGCATATTCTGTCATTTGTTTTTTCTATTCAAAGTATTGATATTGTAGCTGCATGTTTTTCTTATCGTAGGCTGGTCACATTTAATGTGATTACCCAGTAAAATGATCAGTCTTAGAATTCCTGCATGTTGCTGTCAGCCTTTAAATTCCCTTTTTTTCCCATGTGTGTCTAAATAGTCCTTAGATAAGGTTTATCGTAGCTGTATCACATCAGTTAAATGCAGACGTCAGAAATCAGATGAACTCTGTTCATGTCCTAGCCAGTGTGTGGATGCTTAGGTGAGTGTGCAGGAAAAAAGCGGAGCATAAAATGGAAAAACTCTGTATATCTTATAAAATTTTAATAATCTCGCTTAATACCTTCCAGAAATCTATCACCAGGGAAATTTTTTTCTTAGATTTTATTGCCAAAAACAGCCATAAACCATTGGCATAATTTATTTAATACAATTAATTTGGTACTCAACCTCCCACTTTGTCAGGATTTAAAGGTACCCTCTAAAACCTGAGAAATTTTTGCACTTTTTTCATATCTAAAATTGAGCTGCATTTTACACTTAATGGTAATGGCATCTCTGATTCAGAGTGCTTTACAATTCTAACTAGTTCCATCTTCTTTCCCTTTCTATTTTAAGATGATTCCCACATGAATCCCACAACAATATAATTTCCAGGGTTCTCCACAGGTGCTTGAAATCTGTGAAAGTCTGTGACTTTGAGAAAAAGTGTAATTGAAAATGCCTGAATTTATATATTTTGTGCAAGAATAGAAATTGAAGTTCTTTTGATTTTTTTAAAACTTAACATTACACACTAATAACTTAAAATTTGCTGTCAATTCTGGTAACTATGCTCTCTTACTTTTGTTAGACCTCAGTGCCACGTTTGACAATTTGTCATGATATCCTCACTGAATGCCTCGATATATGGTTGGCCTTATCATCTCAGCGAGTTCCTTGAGGATATTAAGACTAAGGCAGTTTTATTCAACTACATAAGAGCAAATCAGAACTCATTCTCTTTAGCCCATACAAATCTACAAACATTCAGTCAAAGTGAGTCAAAGTTCAGTCAAAGTGAGCACAATGTTAGACCATGGGTGAAGAATCTCTGTTTGTTTGTTTATTTATTTTTGTTGATCAGATTTGATCAGCAAATCATGTCCGCTGTAAGTAGTTAACTTAGAATGATTTCTCAAATCATGTCATTCTAAGACTTGCAAAAAACTGTACTTATTTTTATCTCACCTATATAAACTACTTTAATTCTCAGTATCTTGGTATCAAGGCTTTTGTCAATCACTTACATTTGTAGTGCAAATATAGATGTGAGATTGCTCACTGGTACCAATAAAAGAGACCAGATCACCCCTATTTTGGCATTCTTGCACTGGCTTTACTGGATATTGCACTGTCCATTACAGATCCAGTTTAAAGTTCTACTAGGTTTTTTTTTAAGGATTTGCTATCACCTATCTCTGACAAGTGTGCCACCACCACTCTCTCAGGTCTTCAAATCAGTTATTATTTGCTTTGCCATGATCTCTGCTGTGCCTTTTCTGTGGCCACGCTGAGGTTGTAGAACAGCCTCCCACTGGCTATAAGATGTGCTCCTTCTGCTACAGTATTTAAATGAAGACTTGCTTTTCAATACGACATTTAATATTGATATATTTCTTTATGTATTTCTCATTTTGTCATTATGTTCAGGATCGTTTGCATTTTCAGTATGTTCAGTTTATTTTTATACATGATTTAGGCTCAGAACCCGGTTTTTATATGATCTTAATTATGTATGTTTGGTTGTTTAAAATGTGCTTTATAAATGAACAACTTATTTTTTCTACTACATTTCTATGCCCAGTTGTGTAGACCAAAATAGGAAAAATATAGCAATTCATTTCTGGAGTGAACACTATCCTACAATGAGTAGTTCCTTCCATTTTTCCAGAAAAAGTGTCTATAGTCCAGGAAATAATAAAAGATTAACTTAACATTACAGTACTTATGAAAGCATTTCTTTTCTGAAGCATGGCTCTTTTCCCCTCAATAGGTTTTTTCTCATTTAAAGAGACTAGGATACGTGGTAAACAGATCTGATGCAAGGTAAATATACTCATATCTATATGTAATTATACATATATATTTTTCCATCCAGAAATATGATGTCTGTTAGTTTCCTAAAAGTGTCTTTCCTTTTGTAATAGATTGACATCTTTATATAAACAACAGCTGAATCTGCCCCTATCCAACAACAGATCAAGCAAACAGCTGAAGAGGAAATGGAGCCAGAGTCACAGTTTTAGGTAGTCTCTTGCTGATGTCTGCTTAGTGAGGTCCTTGGTCATTTATTCTCTTATCCATCCGTATAGCTTGCTTGACATTTTAAAGTGCTTTTCGGAAGTTGTGCTTACAGGTTTGTCTACCAAAAAGCTTACAAAGTTTGACACTGGAGGACAGAAGAATTTTACTGACAAATTAGTTATCTGACCTGAACTCCACTGATCATGTATTTCATTTACTGCAACATTGAATATGAGCCCTTAAAAAAGCACTTAAATTATTCTGAGAGATATCCAGGATCTAGGACACACACTTAATGCAGTTATCAGTTTCATTGGATTTTCCAAATCATATGGACATGAAATATGAAATGGGCAGGCTGAGATAATTTAGGTTAATTTCAAAATAAGCTTTTTAATTTGTTGTGGTATTCTTAAGGCCGATTTATACTCATGCATTGAATGAACGCATAGGGTGAAGCATTTGTACTTGCAAATAAGGTGTGTATCTCCTCTAGGAGGCACTGTCACATGAAACACACCAGAATTACTGCTTTATTGCATAGAAGAGCAATGCGTCGTCTGTGTTTTGCCGTAGAAATAATTAACAGAAGATAACATGGAATGAATGTTTTGAAACAAATTTACTGGGGAAAAAGAAACCTCGTGTGATGAATTATAAACCAAGTGAATTCTCACTGAAAGCATTTCTGAAGTGTTTTAACTCCTCTATATTCAGTATGAGCATCCCAAAGCTACAGGCTCTAGGCAAGGCTAGCCAGTGGACCAATCAGAGTTGTTGCGGGCTGCAATGCCACGACGCATAGTTACATTTTTGGAGAGGTGCACGTCAGGCTACGGCATACCCTCCGGTGTAGGCTTGACGTAGAAGTATAAAATGGGCATTAGATACCGCTTGTATCTCTCTTGACGCATTGTGATTCTGCTCTTGTTTAGATTGTGTAATATGAAAAGTACTGCATCGCCAGAAGTATCTTCAGGACAACATGAAGGTGAAATTAAGACCAGTGTCCCATACATCAACTTGGAAGCCCCAGGCCACTTACAAACACAACAAGCCTTTCAGGATGAGACCTTAAAGTCTGATCCAGAATCAGACAGTGCTCCAGGGAGGAACTGGTGGACAAATATATCAAGCCAATCCCAGCCTGATTCATTTCAGCCTTCAGAACGGTACTGGGACTTCAGCTGCATCTTTTTTCCAGACTTGGGCTCATATAGTGGCAACAGTGCGTTCCTGCCTCCTCCTGATCCCAGCTTGCTCCCTGGTGCTCTGCAGGTACCAGAATGCCACATGGCTCACTGGCACAGAAATATTAATTTGAAAAAGGAATGTCATTCCATGCAAAAGCGGCAGAGGCAGCAAAACCGACACCGATGCAGCATTAATGATGACCAAGGGGTGTGTCGATGCAGGAACTGGGTCGAGCATTTAGAACTGGTGGAGAAAAGGAGAAGCCAGCAGCACAATGAAAGGCCCACAGACCTCAGGGAACAGGAGATTATGCCTCTTGCTCAACCTGGAAACTGTAGTTCACATCGTAAGTGTTTGAGTTGAAATGGGTGTAATATTAAAGCACCAGTCACATCAGACCAAAATGAATACTTACATTACAGTAAACCTGTATGAACAGTAACTCTGTAGCTGTTTGTTTTTATAAAACCTCTAAAACTATAAAATCTCTACAGCTTAACAAGATGAATCAAAACTATATAATATATCAAGTATATAATATAGGCATAAATAATATATACATAATGTATAAATACCTTTAGCCTTTGCATATTTGAATTAGTAGATGGTCAAGTTAGATCGTTTTGGGGATTCCACTGTAGAGGAATGCATCCTTTTTACAAAACGTATTAGGTGTTTGCAGAGGCTCTATGGTATCTATTAGATGATAAATATTTCTATTTGTTATATTTACAGCTTGAAATATGACTGCTCATAAGTGAGTTCTTTAATTCCTGGGGGCTTCACTTGACAATGTTTACTGTGGTTTGTAACCTCATTCACACTTAACGGCAGTAGCTCTTTAAATAGCTGTGTAACACCACCTGTATTATCTGGAGCCTGATTTATATTTCTGCATAGTTTCCTGTACACATATCTGCATCTCTGAAACAGACAATTGGAGTCTGCCTTGATGTGTCAGGTAAATGCTTATTGATTGGGCAGTTTAAATTAAATTATGTTTAAATTAATTTTTTAAAGTGATTTAAACAATTAAGAATGTTTTTCCTTTAATGAACACTATAGTAGAGGGTGTGTGGTTGAGCACTGGTGGCCGATGCAGAGGAGATGGGTTGAACCGGCAGGTAACATGTCATGATTCTGATCTTTATGTTAATACTGTCTTCTGATGTGTGCTTTGTCTTTTCAGTGAATACCATGAACCAGAGAGAAAGAGAGTTCAAACACATCCACACAAACACCCCCACCCCCACTCAGAATTCTTTCCTTCTGGTTCACCACATTTACTGAAAGAACAAATAAAGCAAATATAAGTAGACTTGTTGTAATGACACATGGCTGAGAATCATCATGTTACCTGTTCAACATGCCACCTTGGGGTTTGCAGACATACTTTTTCTTGAAACCAGTTTTGTCTAATCCAAGCCATTCACACCAAATGCAGATAAGTTATTTTGCAAATATTTTCCATGCAAATATTAAGAACTAACACCTAATATACACTATATGGACAAAAGTATTGGGACACCTGACCATTACACCAACAGGGACTTTAATGACCTTGCATTCAAATACATAGACTTTAATATGGAATTGGTCCCCCCTATGCGGCTACAACAGCTTCTATTCTTCTAGGAAGGCTTTCCACATTTTGGACTGTTCCTGTGGGAATTTGTGCCCATTCATTCTGTAGAGCATTTATGAGGTCAGGCACTGATGTTGGACAAGAAGGCCTGGCTTGCAATCTCCGTTACAGTTGAGGAATGGAGATTGCTCTGTTCCTCATCCGATGTGGTTGAGGTCAGGGCTCTGTGTGGGCCAGTCAAGTTCTTCCACACTGAACTCGTCCAACCATGTCTTTATGGACCTTACTTTGTGCACTGGGGCACAGTCATGCTGGAATAGAAAAGGGCCTTCCCCAAACTGTGTCCAGTAAGTTGGAAGTTGTCCAAAATGGCTTGGTATGCTGAAGCATTAAGATTGCCCTTTACTGGAAGTAAGGGGCCGAGCCCAAACCCTGAAAAACTGCCCCACACCATTATCCCGCCTCCACCCAACTTCACAGTCAGGCAGGTAACGTTCTCCCAGCATCTGCCAAACCCAGACTCGCCCATCTGACTGCAAAACAGAGAAGCGTGATTTGTCACTCCATAGAACATGTTTCCAATGCTCCACAGTCCAGGGGCCGTGTGCTTTACATCACTCCATCCAATGCTTGGCATTGGACTTGGTGATGTAAGGCTTGCATACAGAAGCTCAGCCGTGGAAACCCATTCAATGAAGCTCCTGCTGCACAGTTTTTGTGCTTACATTAATGCCAGTGGAGGTGTGGAACTCTTCAGCTATGGAATCAGCAGAACGTTGGTGACCTTTACGCACCTTAGTAGGTGTTGAACCTGCTCTGTGACTTTACGTGGTCTTCCACTTCGTGGCTGAGTTGCTGTTGTTCCTAAACGCTTCCACTTGCCAATATACCACTTCCAGTTGACCATGGAATATACAGCAGGGATGAAATTTCACAAACTGTCTTATGGCAAAGGTGGCATCCTATCACAGTACCACATTTGAAGTCACCGAGTTCTTCAGATTGACCCATTTTGTTTCACAAATGTCTGTAAATGGAGACTGCATGTCTGGGTGCTTGATTTTATACACCTGTGTCAATGGGTCTGATTGAAACACCTGAATTCAATACTTTTGTCCCTATAGTGTACCTATGAGTCCTGGTTTTAGCATGATTGCATTTGTGTCAGATAGAAGAACACAAAGATATAATTTCATAATCTATGAATAAAATAAGCCCTGCATGGAGCACATGAATGTAAAATTTGACAGAAATGTAAAATTACTTTTAATTACTTGAAATAATCAAAATAAGTGATAATGCAGTTCAAGTTTTCTGTTATTTAGTTATGAGATTTGCCCAAGTCGCTCTCTAAATATGGAGCCTCTTGAAAAGCTGGTCAATAAAATGAGCAAACTGGTGTTTTAACGATGAGGTGATTATAACTTATCCTCACTTGTTTCTCATAGTTAATTATGTAAATTTTGGTAAGCAATATTTTGCATCATATCACAAGTAAATTATGATGCAAAGGATCTCTGAGTATTGACAATTTCTGGATGTATCTGGTTTTTGGGAACATATTTTTACTGCCTTGTTGTTTTTCTTTTATTTCTCCTTGTTTAGGTGAGCTCCTGGAGCAAATCAACATTATTCAGTCTTATGATTTGCTGGAAGAAAACTCAAGGTACAAGAAGACCTAATACATAATTTTCTTGTAATATGTCTTTGTTTCCCTTCAATTGTGTTTTACTATAAAAAAAAAAACCTCATACATGAGGCCAAACAGTTGATCTGATGTTTTTCCTCGAGTGTTTGAACTGCACTATTTGGTACATCAAGATCATCTTCCCTCTTAGGTTACTTGGCTCAGACCAGTGGAGGATCCCTTTCAATGTTTACCAGCCTGACACTGAGTTTAAGAAGAGTTACCCAGGGAAGCCCTATACCCACTTGTGTGTTTGCAGGTAAACACAGACACAATAGGGTGATTGAGACTCGGGTCCATAAGTATTTGGACCTGACTGCATTTTCATAATTTTGCCTTTGTGCATGACCACGATGGATTTGAAATGAGGCCATGAAGATGTGATTGAACTGTAGACTTTTAGCTTTATTTGATTGTGTTGGACCTAACAAACCTAACAAAAATGGAATTACAGCTATTTTTACATAATCCCACAATTTTCACAAGCTCAAGTAATTGGACAAGCAGTTAAAAATATAAGCATTATTTTGAATACTTGAATGCAAGTCCTTTGCAGTCAATGACCGTCTGTAGTTTCCTCCCTTGAGATGCTTTTGCAGGCCTTTACTGCAGCCGCCTTCAGTTGTTGCTTGTTTTGGATCACAATTTTTCTTCATCGGTACAAGAGGGTACAACGGTACAATAAGACTGTGCACTTCCACTAATTGGATAGGAGGAGGCTACCATTTTAAATAAATTAAATAAAATAAATAATAAATAAATAAAATTAATAAAAATAATTTAAATAATAAATTGTTAACAATTTCCATATGTTCTTGTAAAAATCAGTAGCTGGCTAACGTCCGTCACATCAGTAATCTCATCCAAGGCCAAGGAGAAGTATTTGCAGTCATGCATAACTTGTTTCATCTTTCCCTCGACATGATCGTCAAAAACTCTGCAAGTCACCGTGCGACGAGACAATGAGACCGCTTCGAAGTTTTTCACCAGGTTATCGTCCCCAAAAGCTTTGGCCATTTCAATGGGACACCTCTTTATAAGTTCGCCATCTGACAAGAGCTTCTTTGCTTTGGCAAGCTCAAGTGTAATAGCGTAAGACGCCTTGAGAGCAGACCCCTGTGTGGTTGTGGCTCTGGTTTTAAAAAAAAATAAAAATAAAAAATATTGTTGTTTCTATTGCATTCTTTTGATTTGAGGTCGGCCACAATGGCGGCCCTGGCAGCTGCGGTATACGTCTCATATTTAACTTTGTGCAGGGTGTTGTAGTGGCGACTTATGTTGAAATCTTTCAAGACTGATAGCGTTTCTAAGCAAACTAGACGCATGGGTTTACCTTTAAATTCTATGAACAAATAATCAGTTTCCCATCTTGCTTGAAAGACACGATTTTCCTGATCAATTTTTCTTTTTTTACCTTTTCTGGTGGCTCTACCTGTCTTACGCGATAATGGAGAAGGCCCGGAGCAACCGCATTTTGTTTTCATAGGGAGCGCCATCTATCGGTGAACTGTATCATTATAATTTGGAACTGATTCTGTGCAGTAGAGGAAGCTCTTGAAAGATTTCGAAACTTGATCTGAGGGCCACTTTGAGTGAGGAGGCGGGCCGCATGCAGCCCCCGGGCCGCCAGTTGCCCATCCCTGCTTTGGATCATGAGCCCTTCCTTTCTTTTGGCATATTGTTCTCTTCCAATCATTCTTGTACAAGTTAATCTTGGTTTCATCTGTCCAAAGAATGTTGTTCCAGAGCTAGACAGGCAAAATCTAATCTGGCCTTTCTGTTCCTATGATTTCTGTTACCAGTGGTTTGCATCTTGATGTAAACCTTCTGTATTTTCATTTATTAAGTCTCTTGATTGTGTACTTTGACCGTGATCTGCCTACCCTCCTAGACAGTTTTCTCGACTTGGCTAGATGTTGCGAAAGGGTTTTTTTCCACCAAGGAAAAAATTCTATCATCCACTTTAGCTATCTTATGTGCTCTTCCAGACCTTTTGGTGTTGCTGAGCTCACCAGTGTATTCCTACTGTTTAAGAATGTACCAAATTGTTAATTTGACAACTCCTAAAGTTCCTACTCTCTCTCACTGATAGGTCTGTATTGTTTTTTCAGCCTTATGATGGCCTCCTTCACTTGCATCAACACTTCTTTGGACCACATATTGAGAGTTCTCATGAACAGCTACCAAATGTAAATTCAACACTTGGCTTCAACTCTAGACCTTTTACCTCCTTAATTTGTCATGAAAAAATAAGGAAATGTGCCATAACTAGCCACAAAACTGCTTATCAGGGACAGTGAAAAATTGGCTATAATTTCTAAACTTTATTGCAATATTTTTGTTAAACGCCTTGAATTAAAGCTGAAGTTCTACACTTCAGTCACATCTTGATGGCTTCATTTCAAATCGGATGTGGTGGTGTGCAGACGCAAAATTTGTACAGAATACAGTCAGTATTGACCTGACTGAGTTCGATTGCAGATATCTTCAGACCTTTTTACCCTGTGGCCTCTTCGGTTTTTTGAGATCTTAAGTAAGGTTTCTTATTCTTCTGGGTTTTTTTTTTTTTTTTTTTTTTTAACATTTTTGCTTAGATTTACTGGAGGCATCCTTAATATAGTTAATATGTTAACTGGCATCAAATAAGAAGTGTTATGTCAAACATATTTTTAGATTTTATTTCACATTAATGAACTCAAAATGCTTTCCATTTATCTTGACAGAAAGCAGGAGATTTCAAGGGGTGTCCGTTAATATCTGAGTTCAGAATGCCCACACACCTGTCAGTCGTTTGGCAGGTCTTCTTTAGTTATTTTAATCTTTATATTTTGTTCTTTGCCATCTCACGGACTTACATACTGTATGTAGATTCATTATAACTTTTTCAAAAAAGTCTTTTTGGCAGAAAAGTGCTGGCTTCCTCACAGTGCTTCAACAGAAAGGCAATCCTACCTGTGTTTGTTTCTATGACAACAAAATCTTGACAACATATCACCACTCTACTCTGATTTACAACTAGAAGTGCTAGGAGCAGTCACACAAAAAGGCGGAGCACTCTGAAAAAGGCCTTTTTTCTTTAGGTGACCTTGAACACTCTCCTCATTGAGGACAATTGAAAAAAGATGGTGGCATGCAGAAAAGAACCACTATATGGACAATCACTCAGGTGAATACAATGGCACAATGTACAGTGGCAGTCACTAAGCTAGTGATCTGCTCTGAATTCTGGATCATGTGAAAGTACAGGCCTTTTCAGGGTTTTTTTTCTTCCCCCCCCAAATTCACATTGGCCAAAATAACGGGGCTGCGGATCTCTCATTTTGTCACCATGAAAGCGTGCATATGAGAGAGAAAAACTGATTAGCCCGGCCACTGTGCCTCTCATTGGATGTGTCTGAAACTCCATACTGGATACTTATTTTATACTGATCTTGATGTCGTAAGTAGTATTCAGTCCATGAAAAATAAAAATTTTGCCATACACAACAGTTACCTAGATGATGTACTATTCTGGTAAAAATTTTCAGCATATAGCCAGAGCTCACTTCGTCAGCAACTGCATCCCATGATGCAACTCTTTGATTTTCAGCTTCCCAAAATTTCCAAAAAACATGGTGGACAGCAGAAGTGGCTTGGACTCCAGTTCTGAATATAAGTGTAAAATAAATAATAAATAACTTGCATATTTTGCTGTATTTTCATGTGTTTTCTTGTTTTTAACAGAACAAATTGCCCAACTGCTCAATAACTAGCTCACTAATGTAACAGAATGGCATGCTTGCTCACTAAGGTAGATGGCATTTGTAAATGATGCATTAGTGATACATTAGTGATATATACGCTAGCTAGCATTTGGTAGTAGCTGGGTTTCAGATTCTATCTGATTGCTATCTGTGTGACGTGGATGTCACGAAACCAACATAATCATAGGAAATATGGCTCTTATTAAAACGCTGTCATTCTTAAGGCATCTACAAATAAAATGGGGTATTGTATGGTTTTTAATGGCAGGGTAACGTGTCTAGTTCAAATTGAGCTATTTTAATCAAAATATAGGTCCTGTCCAGATTTCATGTTGATTCAATCGTCGTTCCCCCAATGTATTTGAAAACATTCCTGCCAACATTTCACCTTTGTATAACTGGGATGGATATATAGAGCTCTAGCTCTATATCTATTTGAAATAAGTGTGGCTTGATGAACATGAAAAACACAGAATCCCATTAAAAGTGTTCATGTTTGTATACAAGGGGCTGCTTGAGCGATACTACTCCCTTTGTCCTTGCATCTCACTGAGTGGCAAATGCTTCAAAATCCATTGGAAAGTGATTCACAGTGCAGATACTCAGTGTGACCCTAAGCATACATAAAAGCAACTCAAGACTTTAAGGCAGAAAGTGAAATGTTTTGCAATGGCCAAGTCAGTCATCTGACCTGAATCCTATTGAGCATGAATTTTACTCGCTGAAGACAAAATGCTCAAAAACAATCAGGACCTGAAGATCACTGCAGTAAAGTCCTGGCAGAGAATCCCAAGGGAAGAAACCCAGTGTTTGGTGATGTCTGTGGGTTCCAGCCTTTAGGTAGTCATTGGCTGCAAAGGTTTAAACATGACAATTTATGATTGTTAGTTTGTCAAGTTACTTTTGGTGACTGAAAAATGTGGAGAGCTCTTCTACTGTAATTCCTACAATATTCACCCGACTTGGATGTAAAATATATGGCCAAAGGTTTGTGGACACCAGACCATCACACCCATATATGTTTTTTGAATATTCTTTTCCAGGACAAGTTCTCCCATTGCTGTTATAATAACCTCCACTTTTCAGGGAAGACTTTCTACTAGATTTTGGAAAATAGCTGTGGGGATTTTCCCATTAAGTCAAAAGAGTGAAATCAGGCCCTGATTCCACTCCAACCTTGGAAAACCATACCTTTGTGGAGCTTCTTTTTGTGCACAGGGACATTGTCTTGCTGGAACATGTTTGGGTTAAGCTCCAGGTAATCAGTCCCAGTATTTTTGAATGAATGAGTTAACAATTGAAATAAGTGTGGCTTGATGCACTTATTCTATTATAACCTGAAAAACATAACCATAAAGTGAAACTGAAATGCTACAGATGTACAAAGACATCCTATACAATTGTGTGCTTCAAACATTTTAGCAACACTTAGTGGAAGGCCCACATATGGGTTTGATTATCAGGTGTCCACAAACCTTTAGCCGTATATTGTAAATATCCTCAAATGAAGCTGCAATTGGAGCTCATATTTAATCTAAACTCCAAAATACTATGGTAGACAGCTAAAATAACAAACCTTTTCAGTGGTCAAATATTTATGGACATGACTGTATTTATTTATTAATTAATAATGCTGTACTTACCACTTTGAGATGGTGCCTGATTTTACATCTTAAATTGTGCTTTCAGTAATAGCCCTCATTAGTAAATAGCCCTTTTTATAGCCCATAGTAATAGCCCTCAACAGGCTATGGCCTGTTAATAGCATCAAGAAGGGGGTGTTTTCACAACCAATATGGGCTAGTGGGAGGCAGACTCCCTGTCCGACTGGCTGTATCTACTGTGGATGCTCTCGCTCCAAGGTCTTTAGAGTACAGACTTTGCCTACAGTTTTGACCTACTGTGCAAAAGGAGTCAGAATAGTGATGTTAAATTTGCTTCAAAACCACACAATGGCTGGATGCGATGAAATCATTCGTATGAGCATTTACAAAAGAAATTCATGAAAATCCCATCATTTCTGAAAAACATTCATATTCTACTCATGCTCCTGAGTGTGTCTAAATTTATGCCTAAGACGACTAACTTGTAAATCTCAGTTGGTTTGCTTCAAATCACATAATTTGCATGCATTACTTTTTAAATGTAGCATACACTGTCAAATTTAAAAAGGCCTACCTTAGTTTTATTATGTTTACAGCATATTAGCAGAGTTAAATCCAGTAGACCTTATCCAGAGCAGCTTACATAAGTGCTTTGTACTTTCTATCAAGACACATACTTCTGCTAGTTCAGAAGGTCAGAGATTATGACTATAGCCGTAATTTTATATTATTGGCAATAATTAAAGAATGTGAAAAATAAAGAAAGCGAGCCAACACAAACCCATAAATTGACAAGTGAAATTAGACTTTCAATTATAACAAAAGAAATGCTGTATAAACGGAGAATGGGCTGGTCTGCATAGCTGTAAGCCATAAACAAATGCCTCCACTAACAGAAGACTTTATGCTCGTCATGCTTATGAGAGCGAGGATGTTTAAAGATGATGTTTTCGCAGTATGTGTCCGGAGTATGTGGGTACTGTGTGGATCTTTTTTTACTTTCTCCATTTCACACCATTTTCTTTTCACCTCAATTAATTCACACCTAATTCACCTTTCCGTAAACTCTCTCTCTTACCCTTTTCAGATGGTGTTACACTGTTAAATATGTATTTTGTTTGCATAGACATGAAGCTAAATAACATTCACTTTGTAGTGACATTTACAACATCTTTGTTCTTTACTTGTAAAATGAGTGTTGAGGTTTCACTCTGCAAACTGTGACTTGAACCCTTGTGTCTTCTCTGCATAGTTTTGATGGTCCGGTGCCAGACTTGCATGCCTTGAAGCAGCTATCCTTCCAAAGTGGAGATGTGTATGTGACATTTGCAGTGGTGGATCATGGAGACATTTCTTTCTACTGCTTCAAGGAGTTTAAGCTGCCCACTGATGTTTATTGACCGGACTTAAGATGCATACTTCAATGTCATTGGTCAACAACAAGAATCCAATTGCAACCAACAAAGTCATCATATATATTAGGGGTGGTCTAATTAAATTTAATGGCAATTACAAGTGCTTATTCATGGTGGGGGCTGGCTAAAATAACACACTACACGTGTATAAAGATGTCCAATAACTTAAGTAAAATGTTCAAATAAGGTCAGAATTGTAGTCATCCCTTCCTCCATATTTACAAAAGAAGAGTAGATCTGTTTTTTTTATTGGCAATGTTATTTTAATCATTTTCAGAATAACTGGAGAAAGGTAATTTATAACATTATCAATATCACAAGACTGGTTGATGGTGGATCCTGGTTTGAATGATTAAAAGTTTGTGCCATCATGTCCCACTTCTCAGTTTAATTGTACAGATCATGAATGGTGTCATGATTTTGCATCTTATTTTATTAGCGATTGAACACCGAGCTGCGAGTTTGCTGTCCAGTGGCACATACAGAATGCAGGCGGCTGTTACACTACAGGTCTGCTGAGAATTCGATGTAGTCAGGTTGGTGTCATTAATTTTAGCAAGTTCACTGTGGGCCAAATCAAACAAGGCAGTGGGATGTTGTCAAGGCCTGCAGGCCAAATAGTAATGGATACAACATGCGTGTGAAGATGTATGCCTCTCTCGTCACTCATAGTTATGGAATCCCCAAATGTTATTAACGCCTATGAAGGCCTATTGAGCTACACTGATTACAAAAGTGATTACAGAGTGATTTAGAGGTTGAAAAAGAAACCTCTCTCTCTCTCTCTCTCTCTCTCTCTCAAGTGTTTGGTGTGTCCACAAAATAAGTCCAGTTGGTCAAAAAAATGAAAAGTTGTTTTATTGGATATTTTAAATCTACAGTTAATTATCTATAAATAAAGGGTGATTTGTTAATTTGGTGCAGGCAATGCAAAAAAATTTACAACAATATTTAAGGTATCATCTTAATAGAAAATCAAATTTGGAGAAAGTCAGTTGTAAACTTGAAATTTAAATTAAATGAAACTTAGCCATATTTATAGGTTGTTTTGCAGTATAAAGTTTTGGTGACTAAATACATTCCTTAACTTAGTGATAATAATGCATCAAAGATATTTGGCTATAGTTTTTGCAACACTGGGCTCATTTTGTGGTGGCATGCCCCATTTACTAAAAACCTGAACAGCTGATAACAAATAAAATTAATTTTATAATATTCCTACATTTATTATTTGTTTTTTTATTTTTCAACTTCTCAATTTTACCTTTTTGTCATCCCAGCATCGCATGTTTCCAGTCATGTATAATTGACTAATCTCCTCACTGCTTATGTACACTCATCATTTATTTTATTAGGAACACTTGAACATCTGTACATTCATGCAGCTATCTAATCAGTTGATCATGTGGCAGCAGTGCAATGCACAAAATCATGCAGATACAGGTCAAGAGTTTCAGTTAATGTTCGCATCAAACATCAGAATAGCGGGGAAATGTGATTTTAGTGAAAAACAGGATGCATCTTTTATGCAGAGGCTCTGCAGGCTAAAACCCTTGTTGTTGAGAGAGAATAGAGGAGAATTGTAAGAGACTGGTTTGAGCTGACAAAGTCTATAGTAATTTAAGCATTCTTCAACTGTGATGAGCAGAAAAGAATCTCAGAACACAACGTCAAACCTTGAGGTGGAAGGCTTTAAAACAACAAAAGACTGTCAAGTTCTACTCTTGGCCAAGAACAAAAATCATGAAATGGCCACAGACTCAACTGAAACTGGGTCGAATTGTTTTTTAAAAAGGGTAATTGTTTTCCCTAATCTTCAGCTGTCAGCAGTCTGTGCCCATAATTTGTTTTTGTGTCTGTTTCCCTCAGATTTCTGTTCTTGGGCCTAAATAATAATTATTTGGTCCCTACCAACCTCTATAAACATATAACCTTAGGTGATCACAAAACACCCAATAGATTTCAATATGTAGTCATTTTTTCCAAAATGTAAACCTGTAGAAACTAAATGGAAAAAAAATGAAACCCAATTATTCAGCAACATCATGTAGAACCTCCTTTAGCACCAATAACTTAGTGTATACACACATAAACACACTCCATATTCTCAGAAGATGCTGGAAAAATAATTTCAGAGTGGATGCTACAATCCATTTTAAATATATACAGTATTTTGACAAGACATTTTTCTCTAATTTCAGGCTAGAAATGGTCAACAATAGTTTTGGAAATCTGTTACTGAAACATACTATGCCTGCATAAATGTATTTATCTATGTAATGTATCTATTATTATATCTATTAATACATAATATGTATCTATTATATTTAAAAACTAAACATATTTAGTCAAACCTTTCAGCAATTAAATTAGTGAAACCAACAAAAGAATTTGGGGGGAAATTTCAAAAATTATACCACCAATGGATATAATTGTTTTATTCCACATAAATATAGTTAACTAGCTGAGCAATAGATAAACTTAATAGATTTCATGTACAGTTAGGTATAACAAAGTGGAAACTCTGGTAGAGAGTTAGGGAATCCAATAACAACCTCTTACATCCAGTCCCAGGGCACATGCTTGACAAAAAAGCTTGAATTCACTTAAAAAAAAAAAAAAAAGGAAAATCATATGCTTCCCTAATCAAGTAAATATGAAGATATATATACACTTACGTGCAGATAGTGGATGTAGTAAAACTTTCCAGATAAAACATCTCATATATAGCTTATGTACAATTCAGAGACATGAACTGCTATTTTAGGCTGCTGACTGTGAGACAAATCGGATCCTCTGAGAATAGAGTAGGTCGATGAAGTAGAGCACCATGTTTGCAAAGGTGAACACTGCCACCACCAGCTTGCTGTCCCATGGGCATGTTCCTTGGGGGCAATCATCTGGTCGCCCAGGAGAGCCATACTTTTTATCAAAACTGAAGACAGGCCACACCACAGCAGCACTCATGTACAGCAGGACTGCCAGGAAGGTGTATGTAATCACAAAGCGATCAAAAGGCAGCCTCAGAACTACAGTCCTTCCTGAGACAGTCAGGACAACCACCACCACTGTGATGGCAAAGCATAGACTGTAGACCACTGTACAGTACAGCATGGGAATGTGTTGATGATACTCACTGTCGTTTGCCAGAGCACCAAAGATGATGCAAGCAATGAAGGCCTGGACTACCTTGAGCAGGCCTGACATGGTAGCCATATAACCCACAACATGGCCTGGCTTGGCCCGTGTGAGGAGGACCTCGGCACCGTAGGCAAGAGAACAGATGCTGGAGCAAACAGTTACAGCAATGCGGTAGTTGCGCACTTCACAGTCTTCATCCGCACAGTCATTGTTGAGGAAGTACACAGGGTACACAACGGAAGCTGTGATGTACATTAATGTGGCAAGCATGGCAAAGGCCACTGTGAAATTATCCCAAGAGATGGGCACGCAGCCATGCAGGCGAACCACGTCGAGCACGAAGATAATTAATGTCATGGCAAAACAGAAGCACCACACGAACATGCAGAAGGTGCCATAAGTGGCACTGAAGCCTGCACTGTGAGATACCAAAGCCATGGTGGTGCAGCCCAATATCAGTTGGCACATGCGAGCTATTCCCAGTACAGACAGCACTGCCTCTCGGTTCAGGTAGTGGCTTCCATAGGGATCCATGAGCAGAGTCTTGTGATGCAGTCTGGAGTGATTTAAACAGCTCTTCTTGTAGACTCGGAGTAACTGTGCATCCACATACGACTCCACAGCCTCGCCCTCTGTCCAGCTCTTTTTTTAGATGCCCTTTAATTACCAATCTCCTTCAGTGCTTTCCTGCCACGCTTTGTAATCAGTTGTGTGGGATCAGATTTCTAGTTCTTGTATTATGCTTACCGCTAAACATGAATAAATTTGTCCAAAGGTCTTACAAGCAAATTCACAGATATATTTTAATTTGCTATGTATTATTGTCATTTCTGTCACTTTTAAAAAAGAAAACTATACTCAGTACCTGTGTATTGATAGAAGCAAATGTAAAGTATTCATAATGCTCAGAAGATTACCATTGGTACATCTGCCAACTTGTCAGTATTGGTATAACTGCCGGTCTCATCAGTGTTATTCCCCTTGAAAAAAAACAGAAGATTGCTCATACATTGCTCAGAAGTTCCTCATATATGCCACAGAAGAGTTCCAAAAAGAGTGGATGAATTGTTTTCAAAAATATTACAAAAAAGATAGAAGAAAATGTGAAGAAAATCGTTTCTGTATCTCCCTTTCTCCTTCAAGCTCTCACTTGAACTGCTAGGAAAAGTAGACAACTGTTGTACCAAGTTGTACCACACCAGCTCTATAAATAGGAACATGTCTGTGTCAGGCAAATGTGTATGTAATCTTAGGGTGGGGACGTGGTTTTGTCTGTGTACATACTAGAGGACCACATTTAGGTCTCCTAGAGTACTGATTCATGCACATAAAAACATATATAAACTCTGCAATAGCACAGAGAAAATTTATGCATGGGCAATGCGTCATGATGGCTGAGAGTGAAATTGGAGACTAGTACAGGTATTAGTTAAAGGACAGAAAAGGAACATCAGTCCATATCCTCATAGAGTATCCAAAATTCCAACATAAGAAGTAGTTAAAATGTAATGACTATAAGTAGTTTCAATGAGTAACTTGAACAAATTTTTTCTTATAGCTGAATGATATGTTGAAGGAGAAAAAAATTTTGCTGTTTAAGCGCATTGACATGGCTGGTTGTCTCACTTCATTCTGCTGCCATTTTAATTCATATAGCCATTGCTGTGGAATCACTGTCTTCTAGTTTAAACACCCACCCCCACCCCCACCCCCACCCCCACCCACACCCCCACCCACACCCACACACACACCCAAACATAGAGGAATGGAAATAGAAAAGACATGGAATGCTTAGTAGTATTGCCCAGAACATGTTTAATAAGTTTGGAGGTATTATTTCGAAAACTGGCTATATGGGAGCAGTTTGAAAAATTTCCCAAACTCTATGGGGGGGGGGGGGGGGTGAAAATGGATGGATAGGGATATACAGTATATTTAATAAAAAATAAATAAATAAATAAAAAAAAAAAAAGAGGGATCCAAGTGAAATATTAAAGAAAAATACAAGAACACTTTCTCAGTAGGCTGAACATTTTCCAGTTGGAACCAAGTTTCTAGGACCGGATGGGCCTCAAACAAATAGCCATCACGGCTTTGGGCTCAAACTGAAAATCACAGCTGCTGGGGTTGTACAGGTCAGTGCACTTCTAGTGCCTGTCTAGTTTGAAAAATTTCCCATTCACACTATATGGGGGAAAACAAAGTAAGAGTGAAGAAGGGGTAAAAAGCAGCAGTGTGCTTTTCAGTATTGGCCAGAATATATCTATTAAATTTGGTGGTAATGTTTTGAAAATTGACAAAATCAGCAGTTCAAAAAGTGCTCCTAATCAAAGTCTATGAAAAAAAGGACAGAAATGGGGATTAAAAAAAAAAAAAAAAAAAGTGATGCGAGTGGAATATCTAAATGAAAAGTCATAGCTGCTGAACCAATAACAAGACCTACAAAAAAAGACCCTTCCGTTTTTACGTTAAACAGAAAGTTGAGTTGAGTTATCCTATAATAATAATAATAATCACCAGAATCATCATAAAAAGAAGCCACGTGATAACAATATAGTGCTTTGCATTGCAAGCTCTAAGGAGATGGGGCCCCCAAAGAGTATAGTGTAGTGCATGAACAGTTTTGGGAGAGTTCTGCACTTTTTCATGAACTTAGTGTCAGCATTCGGGGGGAGCAACTGCTTGTCTTGTCCATCCTGTAGCTATACCAGTGTCTGCAGAGAAGACATTAATTTAGGTTGCATTAAGAATGACTATTGCTATAGCTGGAATCTCAGTATTCTTTTTTTTTTTTAAATCTGCATCAGTTTTGGTGACTAGACTGTGTAATAACCAAATTCTAGCCTCTACACATCTAACATGTCTTGACAGAACACCATGGTTTTTTTTATAATAACTTGTGGTTCACAATAGTTTTTTTTTTTTTTTTGAACAGCGGTCCTATTTATGACAAACCCACATCGCTTAAAAAAATAATAATAAAAAAATAAAGAAATTAAAAAAAAAAAAAAAAAAAGAGAGACTTTATATTGGATCTTAGCTAATTGATTAGTTAACAGCTCCCCTTCTGCCATTTAAGCTGTGCAGACTTCAGTCCAGAACTCAGTTTCCACTCTTTCTGTAGTCTCCATTTTGTACAACATACCTCATGAAGCCACCCCCTGTCCTGGTACCTCTTAACAACATAGTTCCAGAAGATTAGTCCCTAGCATTCAGACATTTTAGGAAATGAACACTGCAATTAAAACAACAAAAAGTAGCTTTGTTTTAAATCAATTTTTTAAATAATAATCAGCATGTTTAAGCATATGACATCATGGTTATCAATTTCCCGATAAAAAACACCCATTGTATTAAGGCCTACATAGAAACTGGCAATGTTTCAACACACAACAATCATAATTGCATGATTTATAGGGATTGTCAATTTCCTGGAGATATCATTGAGGGTTCAGGAATTTGTTTATCCATGCCTTTTGCTGCTCTTTTTGCTTGTGTCTGCCTCTTCAGCTGACGATAAGCATGGACCACCCTTTCACGTTCCACCTCAATCAATTTCTGCCTTGCCATAGATGGTTTAGCTGTTGAGACATCAGTGTGGCCAAGTAGAGAACTCAGAAGAAGGCTACTGGATGCCCTCTAAAAAATTTGCCAAACATAAAATATTGGAACTTGTGTGTCAAAAAAGTCAGAATATATTAGATATGAAAATCAATATACTACAAATATAATTTTTTATTATACAATACAATATTATATCAGTATTATATAATACAAGATTATAATTTTTTATTTTGACAAATTACCTTCCCATAAATGAAGACAAAGGTTTCAGATGCATCTTACCTTAGGTTTCATGGCGGGCACCTTTGGTTTCACAGTCAGTGACGGAGGTGCCATGGCAACCTCACCAAATTGTACTTTATCTTTAATAAGAAAACAAATAAGACATGAAAATTCAAATTGTATATAATGCTAGCATATACAAGGTTGGTGGGTTCTTTGTTTTAAATGAGTACATGCCTAGAAATATCGTTTTCTCCACACACTCCTGTTGCTTGACTTTTTTCTTATGCAGCCCTCTTCGTTTATTAAGTCTGGTTAGAAAGAGCACACAAAATATATTAAAAAAAAAAATCACAATCCATTACAAAGACTTGTCATAACAATACTGCGTACAAATGTACTTAAGTAGATGTACACAACAAACCAAAAATGCCACTAACACTTTTTTAATCTTTTTGTTTGAAGTTGTTGCCTTCTCCTCCAGGTGTTGTTCAGGATGTCTTTCTGCCTGGTTTTTGGTGAGAAAGAAGACATGTTGCGTTTCTTGTGACATGCGCCGAAGGTAAGCTTTCTCTGACTCTTGCTTTCCCCTCCGAAAGTGTGGAACTCTGATGTGTTCTTGCTCACAGATTTCCGTCTGCACATTGGGCTTATGTGCTACAGTAAAGAACAGACAAAAAAAGTTAAAAGAAATCTGTTCAATGAAAAGTGCAGTAAAAGGCTATCCTGGCCATACAAAATTTTAGGAACAATCAGCTTATAGAACGAATGATTTGATTCCGTATTTTCAAAGCCCTGAATAAAACTGCTTACCCCAACACGAGACTGAACACAGGTCATTGGGGTAGTAAGGCAGCGATGTTTACCACTACTGTTATGTCTAGAGGTATGTGGGTACCTTTACCTTTAGATTCGGTTTCCCTATTTGTTGACAAGTGGGACACGATTTGCAGTAAGCGATGACCTCAGACTTTAGTCCAGGCCAAAAAAAATGTCTCAAAACTCGATCATAGGTTTTAGACATGCCTAAGTGAGCAGCAAAAGGACCATCATGCGCTACACTAAGAATTTTAGCCCGAAAAGGCTGAGAAACCACAACTTGCAACACAATATTCCATTCAGTCTCCCCCTCAAGTTTGGGATACCATTTCCGGAAAAGTACACCCTCTTTCAAGACATACGGACTGGAACCATCGTCAATTGCAGCAGTTCTGCACTTCAGCAGGGATGCATCTGCCTGCTGGGCCAACACTAACTGCTCTCGGGTGAGTGGACCATCACTAATATTTTTAAATTCTAGAACACT
>JAQQZX010000008.1:14569367-14580692 GCA_030068355.1 Notoglanidium maculatum | reverse complement strand
CACACATGGATTGGCCACCACAGAGTCCAGACCTTAACCCCATTGAGAATCTTTGGGATGTGCTGGAGAAGAATTTGGACAGCAGTCCGATTGTCCCATCATCTCTACAAGATCTTGGTGAAAAATTAATTCAACTCTGGATGAAAATAAATGTTGTGACATTGCAGAAGCTCATCAAAATGATGCCACAGTGAATGTTTGCCGTAATTAAAGCTAAAGGCGGTCCAATAAAATATTAGAGTGTGTGACTTTTTTTTGGACAGGCAGTGTCTTTAATTTCTTAAAGTACAATTTCAGAAAAGGTTGTTTCTTTATTTACATCACTATATCTCAGCCTCTAAAACTCCAACATGAAATATTAAAGTGTTATAAATATTAGCTTCAAATGAGATGATGACATTGTCAGGAAAACCAAGCCAGGCAGGATGCATGTGCAGTTGCAGTTGCAAGCATGACAGAGCCCCCCTTCTTAAGGAGCTTACTCCGGGAGCTATTGGCTTTTGAGGATGTTCGTTGGAATGTGGAGCTGGTTGATTTGGGTGACATTCGTGGAAATCTTGGATGAGCAAGACACTGTTTCTTCTTTCACTGAACCCAGCCCTGTTCCTCTGGGTCATAGCCATCCCAGTTGACCAGATATTGTAGTTTACCCTCTGTCCAGCATGAACACAAAATGTTTCTCACTGGTTGACTGTCGATGTTAATTGGCTCAGCTGGAATGTCCTCAGCCAAAGGACCAGAAGTGATTGTTTTGAGCTGTGAGATGTGGAAGGATGGGGCAATATAACAATAACGGTGTATATCCAATTTCTAAGTAACAAGGTTTATTCCGCTGAATACCTTTAATAGCCCAATGTAGTGGGCATTGAGCTTCCTGCAGCTGGGTAATCCCCTTAAGTCACGGGTTGAGAGCCACATGCGGTCTCTAGGGATAAATTGTGGGCTCCTATGCCACTCCTATGCCGGTCAGCAAAAAGCTTCTAGGTATTGGCCACTTGCCTGAGACGCTGATGTGTACACTCCCACACCTGTTCACTGAACCACTCGTTGACTGCAAGTGCTTCAGTGGGATTGGTGTTCCACAGAAAGAGTGGAGGTTGGTACCCAAGAATGCACTGGAACGGGGTTAACTGAGTGGAAGAATGCCGAAGTGAGTTTTGCCCAGGGAAGACCAATCTCCCTGGTTCTCAGAGCAGTAAGTCCTCAGAAAATGCCCAATTTCCTGATTAGCTTATTCCATCTTGTCATTCGACTGAGGGTGATATCCCGAGGAAAGACTCATGGTCACCCCTAGCTTTTCCATAAGTTCAACTCACACTTGAGGGGTAAATTGAGGACCTCTATCACTGGCTATGTCCTGAGTGATACCAAAATAATGGAACACATGGTTGAATAGTAACTCAGCCAGTTCAAATGCTGTGGGTAGTGTGGGGAGGGGAATTAGTCTTAATGCTTTCAAAAATCAATCTATGATGAAGAGGTTTACCGTGTTGCCAGCTGATCCATGACAAAATCCATGGCAAAATGTGACCATGGCTGCTGAGGTGTAGAAACTGGCATGAGCTTGCCAGGTGGGCAGGTATGAGTCAACTTAGCTTTGGGACACGTAGAGCATGACGTAGAACAAGCTTTGTATTTTGGGCCACCAATATTTCCCTTTGATGAGTTTGAGGGTTTTGCATGTGCCTGGGTGACCAGCAGCAGGAGTTGTGTGAGCCCATGTGATCAGTCTCCCATGGAGACAAGGGGGAACATAAGTGCACTCTGGTGGACATCAAGTAGTCACATGGTAGGGTGGTAAGACAGTGTGAATGTGAATCTGGCAAAGAAGAGGGTACATCTTACTTGTAGTGGATTGAGACATTTTGCAGTGCACAGATACTCCAGATTCTTGTGATCCCTTAGGATGATGAATGGGAGAATAGCCCCGTTGAGCCTCCTCTAATGCCTCACTGTCCCCAACATCATAATTTCATTCCGCATGTGTAAGTTTTTGTGAAATGAATGCTACAGGGTGTAGCTTGGGTTTATCCCTGAAACATTGTGACAAGATAGCCCCCACTCCAGTGTCAGATGCATCCACTTCCATGATGAATTGTTTCTTAGGATCTGGGCATCTAAGATTGGGTGCTGACATGAATGCTGCTTTCAGTTTTGTGGTTTCCATAGCACACTTATTCCACAGGAGTTTCTTGGCTCCTTTTTTGAGGAGTGCTGTGAAGGGGGCTGCAATTATACTGAAGTTCCTGATAAATTTGTGGTAGAAGTTCATTTGGTAGAAGAACCAATGAATCGCTGTAATTCCTAGACTGCTGTGGACAGTGGCCAGTTCTTGACCGCACTTTGCTCATGTCCATTAAAAGGCCATCCTGGTTGATCACATAGCCCAGGAAGATGACGGTGGTTACGTGGAACTCGCATGTCTCCCCTTTTACATATAGCTGGTTCTCCCTTAGCGTTGATAGCACTTGTTTTACATGGGTGACATACGTGACTAGGGACAGGGAGTAGATTTAAATAGCAATGACAAATTTTCCGATCATATACCATAGGACATCATTGATGAGGCATTGGAATACTAATGGTGTGCAAGACCGACCAGAAAGCCTAACATGGTATTGGTAGTGTCCAGATGTTGTGCTAAATGCAGTTTTTCACTCATTCCCAGTTTTGATCGGTAGCTAGTTGTACTAGCGCCACAGATCCAGCTTTGTGAAGATACAATGCCTCTCAAAGTTGTTCCAGAGCTGCTGGTACTAAAAGAAGTGAATAGGGGTACTTGACATTGATGTTGTTCTGTCCTCAGTAGTCAATAAATGGTCTTAGATTTTCCCCTTTCTTTTCCACAAAGAAGAAGCCGGCAGATGCTGGAGATGTGGACGGGACAATGTACCCTTGTTGAAGAGCTTCTTGCATGTATTCCTCTATGGCCTGCTGCTCAGTGAGTGACAGTGGGTAGATGCAGCTGCGATGAGGCATAGTTCCAGGGAGTAGGTCAACAGCACAGTTGGTATGGTCTATGCAGTGACAGGCCACTGGCTTTGGCTTTGTTGAACACATCAAGAAACTTGTCATATTCCTGAGGAATTTGACCTGGAGTGGGGATCACTATGGGGATTTGGTTGAGGGATTTAGTGGTCCGTCTGGTTTGGCAAGTAGTTCTGACTGCACTCACCAATCTTTCTTTCTCCGTATACATTCATCTGGTGTCACGCAGGTGTTCCATAGTTGTATGGGTTCTGGTTGCGAGTCTTCCATGAGAGGTGATCTCCTGGGTCGCTGGTCAGAAAGCATCTTATCAAGATGGATGGCCAGAAAAATAAGAGTGTCCAGGGAGATGAAATACTGCTTCAAGTGCAAACTTATTCCAGCCACTTTCAGCTGCTAGTGTGCGAAACTCAAGTGCATAATCTATGGCTCGTCTTTGCCTTTGTCACACAGATAACAGTCTCTCACTGATCACCTTTCCCTCTGGTGCATGGTCAAAGACACACCGAAACAGGTTAATAAAACGGTCGTATGAAGATACTGTGCAGCGAAGTACAGTTGACACTGCAGTAAGAAGCCTCGGCATTGTGCTGGGTCTCCAGAGAACTTCTCTGGTTTGGTGAGCAGTGGTCTCACAGATGCTAACCCTAGATTTGTCATTGCACTATTTCATTGCCGTATATTTTTAAAATATGTAGATGTTTCTCCATCACAGTTACAGGAACCCCATACTGCTCTAATGGCCCACAATATTGCTAAAAACATATACTTTGTGTGTGCGTGTGTGGGTATACCACTGGCCAAAAAAAATTACACACTCTAATTTTTCACTGTACCCCCTTTTGCTTTGATTATGGCCAATATTTGCCATGCTGTTGATTTGACACCTTATACAATGTCACAAAATGTATTTCCATCCAGATTTGCATAACTTTTTTTTTAAACCATGATTTGATGTATTGATGACAGGAGAGTTGAACCATTCAGTAAAGTTTTCTCCACCACATCCCAAAGACTTTCAATAGTGTTAAGGTCAGGACTCTGTGTGGCCAGTTCACATGTGAAAATGATTCCTCATACCCCCTGAATTACTCTTTTACAATTTAAGCCCAATGAATCGAGGCATTGTCATCCTGGAATATACCCATGCCATAAGGGAAGTAAAAAAAATCCATTGATGGGATAACCTGATCATTCAGTAAATTTGGGTAGTTAGCAGACTTAATTTTATTGACACATAATTTCTGAGCCTAGACTTGACCAACTGAAGCCACTCCAGATCATAACACCGCCTTCAGAGGTTTGTACAATGTACGCTATGAATGATGGGTCCACTGCTTCATGTGGTTCCCTTCTTTCCCTGATGTGCCCATTGCTCTGGAATTGGGTAAATCTGGAATCATCAGACCACATGACCTTTTACCATTATTCCAGCAACCAATCTTCGTGCTCCCTAGCAAATTGAAGCCTTTTCTTCTGATTAGTCTCACTAACAAGTGGCTTTCTTATGGCCAAACATCTGTTTAGTCCCAATCAGCTGAATTCACATCACACTGCGCATGTGGAAATGCTTTTACTTTCACCATTAAACTTTTAAGTAAGTTCTACTGTTAATTTTTTATGATTCAACTTCGCAAAGCATTTAAGTCATCTTTAGTCACAGTCAGTTAAATTTGTTTTCAACCACATTTCTTCAACAAAGTTGATGGTTCACCATTATCCTTCCAGGTTTATTCATTGGACAGTACTTAACCCAATACCAGCAATTGCATTAATCTCCTTAGTTTTTTTTTTTTTGCTTGATGCAGGGCAATAATTTGACCCTTCTGAAACACAACAACCAATCTTTCCACAACCACTGGATACGTCTTCAAACGTTGTTTTTTAAGAAATGAGAAACTACTCAGTGCAGCATTACTTAATCAAAGGCTATTAACTATTTACTTCTTACTATTTTACTTCTTTAAATCTAGCAATGGAGCAATGAAGCAGTGAGCCAGGTGAGGTGTTTTGTGTTGCATTCGCACTTCACGGGGGACAGGACGTAACTGGAGAAGGATGTTCTGCACCTCTTGATGCTCAAATGCCACTCAAAACACTTTGCCCAGCTCATTGCTTTATTGCTGTAGGCTTGGTGAAGCATTTCAAGAGTCTTCAATGCCAATTTTGAAGTTTGACACATAATTTGATGTTTACAATGTTGCAATTAGTTCCAGAAATGCATAATTTGTTTTTTAGACAGATTAGTATTAATTAATTGAAGACATTTTGTCTTTAGGCTACTTGCCAAACATGGTTTTTTAATATATATCAACCATAATATAGTGTCCTACTTTACCTATTAAAGTGTCCCACTGTCCCTGAACACATTTTTCCTGAAGTGGGCATCATATGGTGTTTAAATATATACAGTTTCTTAATGAATGTCCAGCTTAATTTCAACCTACTGTAGATGTATTCACAACAACCTATTTAGTAAAACATATATAATCTTAATGCATTCTAATTGATATAGGATGTTTAAAAAGCAATTTACTTCAGTGTCCCACTTTAATTGAATTAACCCCTGCATCCTGAAATTAAGTAAATTAAACACAATTGCCATATTCAAAGAAAAGATGTACCTCTGCATTCTTTTTGCATATAAGAAAAGAGTCAACCAAGCCTCTGGTTTCCTCAGGGTTTAGTGTCTCCTTCAACTTGTCCACAAGCTCCTTTATTTGCTTTTGATTTTGTTCATTGTTTTTCATTGTGAGCTTCCAGTTCTTTAGCCAGCAGCCAAGCCAGGGAAACATATTATATATCTACAGGTACATACAAATACATACATTCATATTTATTTAATCCTCAAACAATAACCATTTATACAGAATCACAGTACATACAGTATATGCTTCTGGTAAATTTAGGGGAAAATGTTCTATAAAGTGACTTTTAAAATGATGATTGTTTAGATGAGCATGATACCTGTATAGAAGGTGAGCCACTCAAAGCAATGTTCTCCTTGGCCCGATTAACCATTTCTTTGAACTGAGGATCACTGTATTGAAACCTGCTTCCATACACAATAGCTGAGATGACATTGGAGGTGGCATAATTTAATGGCTGTGAGGTATCAAATGGTTTCCCTGTAAGGTAGTAAGCCACAATTTATATCCCAAACATTTTCTATGTAGAAATCCATACTTGTAACATCAATGCCAAAACGATATTGCATCCCACTCCAAGAAAGACAGAACGACCTACCAGCATGGCCACCAACAACTCCTAGAACTCAGAATGGCCTACAAACACTGTTACCAAAGACTACAGCACCCAACAGCCATCACAAACGCTCTCACATTCACCTTTAGTGTACTCCATTACAATAATCACAGCCACAGTATTTAAGGACTCACAATCATTCCAGTCATTGCAAAATATACACTCAGTGTCATGTACCTGCATTTCCAAGCCTTGTTTTTCTGCTCTAGTATTCATAGTTATGACTACATTTCTGGTTATTTAGTTTGTGTCTTTCTTTTTTGTTAGTTAACTCACTATCACTTTTGCCTGCAGTCCTTAATTCTGCTTCATGTTTTGCCTGATTTCTTTGCCTGTTTCACAATAAAGTCTCTAAACCTGAAATTATTACTGTCTCCGCTGCCTGACATTACTATCTAAACTGTAAATGCTGTACACATTCTCTATAATATGATAATGGACAATGTAATTTTGTACATTTTGTACAGGTTAATAGCATAATACTATTGTCTTTAAAAAAAAGGCTTTCATCAAAGTTGCATGTAAACATTCACAGATTACAAGTCATGGACTTTGTACAAACAAATCTGGGGTTGGTTCATATTTTACAACAAAATTTGAGAGATACTGTTATTCAAGATCCAAGGAAAGCTGAGTCAGAAGTTGTAGAACCTGGTGTGTCTCTAAGAATGAGGAATCGGGAGACAGGCAACTTTTACAGAGCTTTGTGCTAGGAATATTTTTTATTTTTACTTTTGTTCTTTTTGCTAGAGATTTTCAGTGTTTCCTCACTCAATCACTCACACTCACACACACACACGCTTCAGCCCAGCTTTTCTCTGTGACTCACAATGTTTCCTTAAAGAAAACAAAATACACATAAGTAATAAATAAAAAATAAGTAAACTTTTCGTGATCACATAGGCGAGAATAATCACCCACTGCTTTAACCCATCTCCTCTCCACTTCCACCCTGTCCTCATTCCCCTGCCTTCACATACTTATATTGACTCAGACTGGGCAGACATCCAGCCTCCTATCGACTAAATGATTGTCATCTAAATAAGCAGTGGAGTATAAGCTGTGAGGGCAATGTTCTGTCCAAGAGACTTTAAAACTTGGCTGGGGCTCAAAACAAACAAAATTGAAGCTTGACAAATATGAAGTTATATCAGTTTGGCATTTTAAAAAAAACCTAATTGGCACTGATTAAAAAGCACTAAACTGAAAAATAAAAAATTGGAGCAGGTGTGGTGGTTTCTCATCAGGTGTTAAATCATCACTATTCCATTGAAATGCATATTTCCATTTTTCCTATTTTCTCCCACATCAGACAAACCCCTCGAAGACGCCTACTGGATCTATGTAAATGATATATTTCTTCACTCTCCCATCAATCCAGTCCCTTTCCATGCCAAATCAGAAACAGAAAGTTGGTACTGAAAAGTACTGACAAAAAAAATTGGAGTTTAAAACAGCAGGCAGTGAAAAAGGCTGACATGAGGAAACAAAGAAAATATTGTCATCGAAAAAGATTGATAAATGAGGGCCAATGTTTTTGATTACCCTCTCTAAAACATTTGTTGTTAATACAGTGCAACTTTAGTCTAATAGAGATGCTGCAAAAGGTCAGAGAGGTCTGCATCCAAAGGTGGCTGAAAGTTGTCGAAAATGGAGGCGCTCATGTGGAGGTATACAACTAGTCTTCCAGGAGTTAGAGCATAATAACAAGCCTAGCAAGTAAAACTGCAATGACTCCTTTGTTGATGCTAAAAATATGAATAAACTCAGTTTCTTGTATAATTTTTAGGAATTTATTAAATGTGTTTAATGACTTTTGGGATATCACCCTGTATATGATTTTTATGCAACAATAGGACAAACAGAATTCCCTTATAGTGAAAAATGAAATTCTAGGTTTATTTATTTAAGGAAGAGGATTCTAAAAAGGTGAAATAGGGACTATATTTTCACTATAAATTAAAGTAATTTTATTGTAATAACAGTTTACCTTGAAATTCTTCAAACACTTCCTTCAAATAGTGTGTTTCTTCTATGATTATGTCCTCACTAACTTTTTTGCCCATTCCAAAGTCTCGAAGGGTCATGAGGGAAAATCTTCTCATTTCTTTCCAGGATTTGCCATTGCTAAACAGAATTCCTGAAGTTAAAAGAGAAGTAAAAAATGTAAAATTTGAAATTTTGACGTTAATTGGTAAGAGAAAAAGAAGATTTTTATAAATCACTTTAGAATTCTTTTGGAGGATACCAAAGCAATGGACCAGACCAGAATGGGTATCCTTTAGAAATTTCCAATTCATTCCTACCTGAACTAAGTCCCATACTCATGCTTGTTAACAACGATGTGTCAAAATACAACATAATTCCTGAGACATGAAAAATGACTCGCTTTCATAAAAAGAAAAAAAAAATCCATGGAATTGTTCTTCATACCAACAATCAGTTTAGTCAATGTAAATTTTAAGATTATTGCAAAAACACTGGCCTATAGATTGGAATATTTGCTCGCTTGCTTACTTAAACCAGATCAGACTGGATTTGTTAAATTGAGATATGTATCAGACAACTTTTGCCTTAATTTAAATATTGTGGATTACCTAAATAATTCCTGCAGTTATTGTATCATTAGACCCTGAAAAGGCATTTGATTGGCTGGGGAAGAGTTTTATTTGCTGTTCTAGAAAAGATTAACATGGGCCCTAATTTCAACAAACATTAACTTCTATATTCTAATCATTTGGCCTCTATCAATTCAAATGATGTTTTAACTGGCATATTTTATATTGGCAGGGGTTGTTGCCAAAGGTGTCCTCATCTCTATTATATATCATAGCAATGGAACTGAATCCATTAGAACAAATACCAATATATTAGGTATAACAGGGGGTAGATGATCGTATTTCTCTATCTGCTGATGATATTTTGCTGAACTTGACAAATCCACAGTCCTTACTCCCAGGCATTTTAAATGTGAGTTTGCAGTACAGTAAACTTTCGGGTTATAAAATTAACCTTGATGAATTCATAGCATTGCATTTAAACATCCCTCCTTGTACAATATTAAAATACCCTTTGCATCCATTTGAGACTGGTTTTAAATACCTCAGAATAGTTATTACCACAACCACAATTATATTTGTAATTTGGAAAATGATCCACTTTTCCAAAAAAAAAATGTTTGGCCAATTTGTCTGCTCTTTCTGTGTTATTTTATGACAGAATTAACATTGATAAAGTGCGTATCATTACATCTTTCCCTCTTTGCATTATTTGTTTCAAAATCTTCCCTGTCATTTATGTTTTTTTTAAATTGCTCAATAGCTACATCTCAAGGTATATTTGGAACGATAAAAACAACAATCAAGCTCCTTAAACTGTTCAAGTGTAAAGATTTGGGTTTTACCAAAGATGCAACTTTACTGTTACTTTACTATCTGCCCAAAAGAAGCATATGAGGAGCTGGTTTCACAGCAGAAATTAAATTCATAAATGATTCTGTTGATGTTTCTTCCTATGAGCTGAAAGCCACCATCATTGACTTAAAGATTTGGGATGACTTAGCAAAAGGCAGACACATCTGTAGGCTTAAAATCCAGAGGGGTCTACAGAGATTTGAAGAACAACAACTTCTTTAGTGGGATCAAAAGAGGGTCTGTAGAAGTGTCTAAAAACCAACTACCTCCTACCCCTGTGAATAGTGCCAGAGGGCTGCTACCCCTGCATGAAGGTGATTCTCCGACCCTAACCCTAACCCTAATGGACAACAAAGAGCACTGAACCAAAGGTCCCGTGAGACTTCAGGATTCCTACTATTTAGCTCATTATTCCGTGCATTTCAAGGTGTTCTGATTTAGATTAATTTTTTATTGGTGAGGTGAATTCTGAACTTTGTGCATTATCTATTAGCTCTGTTGGATCTAGCCAGATAAATTTGTCTTTCAAATACAGGTCACCAGTGCTTTATAGTAATGGTAACAGTATAGTAACAGTAAGTGCAACACATGGGCAACTACATAAGACAAAGTTAAAGTCATATACTTCACAGTAGCTTGCAATCTAACATATTGTAATGTTAGGTTGATACAGTACTCAGTCATACAGTTGATTCAGTACTCAGTACTAATACAGTATTCCACAAAAGTCTTCCAGAAGTACAGTAATAAAATAAGTGTTACATTTGACAATGATTTCAAATTTAGTTTTTGTCTCAGTCATTTACTCAAATTGTATTTACATCCAGTCTTATTTAAGTATTTTTGTTTTGTTTAGTTTTAGCTAAGATTTAGTCAGTAGAACTCAGTTTTAACTTTAGTCCAATTTATTCAATGTTTTAATCGTACTTGAGGTTGTGTATAATTTGAATTTTATCGATTCCAAACGAAGAGACCACTTTTAAAGGTGACCATATATGCTTTGTCATATTAAATAAATAAATAAAAACTTTTAAAAGTACCTTTTATTTTGAAATCCCATTCAGAGCTACAGCTAGGGAGTTTTATTTTAAACTGCTGTTGGTGTTATGGCGAGAGAGCCACAGGGACTTATATTTTGAATTCCCCTTGGAGTGCCACTGTAAGCTAGCCATGGTAAGCAAAATTAGCCACCACAGCAGATTCTCCTGTTCTCATGCTGTATACTTTCGGATAGCTTGCAGACATGTAACCTTTATTTATAGCCATTTTTGACAATGTAATATATTTTTAAATAAAGGGTTGTCACTGAACCAATTAGTAAATCCAATTAACCAAAAAAATAATAATTTTATGGGTACCCGGTACTTGCCATTTTTGAGTCGCGTAAATTGTTTTTGTTTTTTGAGACATAATTGGTTTTGTTGTTGCTATGTGGAAGTTAGGTGGCTAGACTCTGTTAATATTTTGCAAGGTATCGCATGAAGAATCCAAAATGGCGGCACGACCGTAGCAAGCAGCGGCCACTCCGGATCCGAAATGGTGCTTTTTTGTGCTATTTGTTTCTTTTATTGTTTCTTGGCGCAACTCGGTCGGCACATGGACACCGAAACAAACGGTGTTCATGTTTACCCACGGGAAACATTACTGGACATTAAGAAAT
>JAQQZX010000008.1:14541787-14569267 GCA_030068355.1 Notoglanidium maculatum | reverse complement strand
TAAACCCCGATTAGAACTGAATGAAGTATATGAAATGGAATAAAATACATAAAATATGGAATAAATTTCTCCTACAGAAGTAAGTTTTCCAACTACTTAGTAACTCTGGACGGCCTTTCTGTTTCACCATGTGCCAAAGTAAAAGACCTTGGAGTGATGATTGAACAAATTTGTTAGATTTTCACTCCCACCCAAACTCCTACACTACACATTAATGCTTCCCCTTCCCCTTCACTGGAATAATTTTCCAATCTTGTAACAGACGAAATCCTGCAAGTAATCTCATTCTGCAATCCTATCACCTGCCCACTGGATCCAATCCTTTACACAATGCTACAGACAATCTAACAACATCATCTCCCCTTCATCACCGCTGTCATCAATAGCGCTATAACATCTGATCATGTACCCAAGGCATTTAAAAGAGCCAAGGTTAATCCAATCCTGAAGAAACCCACTTTGAACCCCTCAGACATAAGCAACTACTGAGATTGAGAGCATTTAGTATTGTTTTTCATGCTGATATGTAAGTGCTAAAATCTGATAATTATTCTGAAATTTCTTTGTGCCTGATAATGTAATGCAGTGGTCCATGAAATAGGTGATGGGGATTTTCACAGGGGGAACCGCAGAGGTGCAATTGGCTAGTATATTTTAAAGACAATATAGAAAAGGCACCACACATCTGCAGGAGTTTTCTACATTGTGATGTCTAGGTTACAGACAAAATGCTCTAATTTTCCATGCTCTAATTTTCTAGACCTTTGATAATCTGTGCAAGGATTTATGAAATAAAAAGAAATCCTGGAAAATGTGGTTGATTATATAAAATGTTTAGTGTCATAATAGAATACAGTGACTACCCATACAGTTTACTCCGTAAAAATCATTACTTTAATATGACAGCCACAGTTCATGTGTAATATACAAAAAAATCTTACAATACATATTGATCTTTATTTTTGCCTATTTGCAACAGATATTTGCAAATTTCCAATGCTGCCTATGCAGATCAATCAACTACAGTGCAGTTCTGCAGATATCTGCTGAGAAGCTATAACAATTTACATTACATTACATTTTAACCCACTTAATGTGTCGCTTAAAATAAGTTTTACCGGAAAGAGTAAATAATCAATAATATCAGATTGTTCTTAAAGTACATATACTGTCTGTCTTAACAGTTTAAAACCTAATCAAACCATAATAATTTTATTTGAATTTCCAGCTCAAAAACTTGTGCAAACAAAAACATGGCATTTGAAAGTATACATTGTATATATACGCTCAATAGTAATGTAATTCAGGAGAAGTTTCTGTTGTTACTGATAAGACATTACTTGTAGAAAACTGAATTGTAATATTATTATACAGGTTTCAGGATTTCATATTGTATGAAACTGAGTTTCCTATCCTTTGAAGTATTATTGCCTTTCTTATCTTTCTTTCATTAGGTCCGTTTCACTGCACAAAGTTTGTGGGGAGATGGGTTCACTGTGATTCCAACCACACCTGTGAGGTCTAGCTGATCCTCAGACACCCCTGGTGGAGGAGTGAAGCAGAAGTGCTGCAAGAGGGAGCTGAAGAAGAGGAAGAGTTCCATCCTGGCCAGGCTTTCTCCGAGACACACCCTGCGTCCTGAAAGCAAAAAAAGGCCGTTCTTAGATTCATTATTTGTTGCCTCATTGGTTCTCCTAAATGTGTCTTTTCTACTCTGTTCATGTGAGATCACACCAGACGTTATGCTCACTGAAAGGATTCCTTGGTTTCTTGTTTGCCTTGTCTTGCTGAAGGCTAGTCTAATTAGAATCTTCTCAAAAAGGGGAATAGTGTTTAATAGTTCTATATAAAACCCTGAAGAGCTCCCAGAGGGACAAACCAGAGAACCCTTTATAGTTTTACATTTACAATTATTTTCTTATGGGATCCCACAAAGTTGTAAAGACTGTTTAAAGAACCATGTATGCATCAAAATGTTCATGAGAAATACATATTTCAAATTGGCTCGAAAGCATACATAAATTCTTTATATTATGAAAGCCTAAAGTAGATGTAGTCAAAAGATCACATTTTAATTTAAGCACCACTCTGCTATGGGTTGTTTTGTTCGTGGCCTCTATTTTATCTATTATTCTTTAAAATAGTATTATTAAACTAATAGTCTAGGCCTGTCTTTTTCCTGCTTGCTTGTCTTTTAACAAAAGGCACATGGGAAATAAGTCATGTGATATTGCTCTTATATTGTATTTTAAGCTTTTGTATTTTAAGCTTAAATCAATCACCTGCAGAAAAAGGCAAGAAGGCATCTTTTTTAACAAATCGTCCTTGTTCATCAAGGAAGTTTGCTGGGTTGAAGGTGTGTGGGCTCTTCCACTGACTCTCATCCCTCAATGCAGACATCAACAAAGGGTAAACAGTTGTGCCCTTGAAAAGACAATTAATAAATATTTAATTATGAAAGAAATAGTTTTATAATACATTCAAGCTACATTTTAAGGAGAGGTGAATTAATATTAACATTACCTTCTTGATAAAGAAGCCATTAAAGTTCACATCACAACTGGTGGTGTGGGGGAGACTCATGGGTACTATGTTGGCCAGTCTCTGAATTTCATGGACCACTGCATCTGTGTAAGGCAAGTTCTTCCTGTCCTCCACCACTGGCTGACGACCTCCAATCATCCTGTCAATCTCCTCATGGACTCGATCTTCATATGCAAACATGGTTTTACATTCGTAATTTGAAGACTATAACTCCACAGACATCAAGAATCAGAAATAATGTTCCCATGTAGGTTCCCATGCACTTACCCTGTATGTGAGGGTACTTGGCCATAAGCAGCATACCCCAGCGCAGTGTTGTGCTTGTGGTGTCAGTACCAGCAACAAAAAGATTTATGACTGTGGTGATAAGATTCCTCTCATTGAAACGAGAGTTCTTCAGTCCTGATGCCTGGGAAACCAGAAACCACAGAGCTAACATTTAGAATTCAGTGAATTAATGATCAGTCATGAGATGCATTTGGACTGTATTTTTTTTTCTTGAATACAGGTTACTATGCATTTTAATGTTATTTGAGCTCTGAGAATGTGTGACAAATCAATTACTATGAACTCTTGAAAGCATGAATTCACATGCTGGCAAATACCAAATGCAAGCAGGTTTAATCAACTGAATGAAAAAGAACAATGTGTGTTATAAAGAGTTAAATATAAAAACATCTTGGCTAGGCACAGTTCATTCTGTCTGTCTAATCAAAATAAAGCATTTCCTACCTCATCACTTTGTTTGCGGAGGAGAAAGGAGTCAACAAATCCTCTGCATTCCTCTGTATTTAGTGTCTTCTGAAGATCACTCACCAACTCACGAACCTGCTTCCTGTTTTTATCAGTATTTGCAAGGAGTGTTTTTCTGCTTTTCAGGAATGGACCTATCCAGGGAAGTATGTTGAAGAGCTTGAAATAGAAAGTTGGAGAAAAAGGAATTTTGTCAGTATTTTGTACACTGTGTGGCACATTACCATGCAAATGTTGGCTGATTGTTTGCTGATAATGATTCAGTGTTTTCAGAGCAACACAGTTCAGCAGCATATTTTTATTAACATAATGTTTTTTCTATTTACAGTGATATATATTCTCAGTGGCGGCACGGTGGTGCAGTGGTTAGCACTATCGCCTCACAGCAAGAAGGTCCTGGGTTTGATCGGAGTTTTCATGTTCTCCCTGTGCATGTGTGGGTTTCCTCCCACAGTCCGAAGACATGCAGATATAGGTCAACTGGCTACTCTAAATTGCCCATAGGTGTGAATGCGAACGTGTGTGGCTATTTGTCTGTGTTGGCCCTTTGGTGGACTGGCGAGCTGCCCAGGGTGTACCCCGCCTCTCGTCCAAAGATGCTGGGATTGGCTCCAGCTTCCCCGCGACCCCGATGGATAAAGCGGTATAGATAATGCATGGATGGATATATTCTCAGTATCAAATCTATATTAAAACTGTCCTAGATGCAGCATGAATCAGAGTGACACATCATAGAAATTCAGGACACAGAGAACAGTCATTTACAGGTGGAGATCAACAACATTTCAATCCTGATCACTTTGCTCCTGCTGGGGATATGAACAGCCTAGCCATGAAGATAGCTTTGGACTGCAGTTGATATTAACAGTTTAGCTACAATGGCTTAGGCCTACAGTTGCCATAATAACTTTAGGAATACAATTGCCACAAACAGTTTTGCACTCAAGTATCCATCAGTGAATAGCTGATAACAAAATAAACTTGATTGACTGTTTAACAATATGTAGCTGCTGCTTGTAATTTGTCCAAACCTATTTAAAAAGCACCCACTTATAACCTAGAGTACACATTCAGTGTAGATTGTCTTTGAAACGTGAACATTATATTGTTCTGTATTTTTTTAATTTCGTTGTATGCTTCCCAAAAAATTTAATGAAAGATTTATAAAGAGCCTCAATTTACACTGCATGTCTGTTATGAACGCCATTTCCCAGAACCCCATACTCTCCCACTCACTTGATTACTGATTCCCTACACCTGGACCTTAGTCACACAACGTATTATTTATAGTACTATAAATATACATAATATATAATATATAGTATTATAGTACATACTATAATACTAAATAAAATATACATAAAATATAATATATAGTATTATAGTAAACACATTTGTTTTACCATCCCTGTGAGGACCTTCTATTGACATAATGATTGGTGCAGCTAATTAGTGCTATACCTGCACATAAACATACCCCCAACCTTAACCTAAGTAATGAAAAGGAAATTTTTAGGCTCTTTTTTCTTATTTTTATTAAAAACACAAAAACCTTGTGAGGACTATCCAAATATGAGGGTATGTAAACACACACATACACGCACAGAGTATTTGCACTGTGCTGCACCTCACTCCAGTCATTGACGAAGCTTTTGTACTCTAATAGTTTATCTGGTTATTGATCATTTTCCTGTGTCCTGGTTTTTACTTCTGCATTTGTCCCTGACATTCTATTTGTTGATTGTCTGTTTCCTGACTACAATTTATGATTTACAATTTGGATTTGTTTGCTGGATTTGCTATATATTATTAAAGAGCTGTTCTTCTGCATCTGTGTCACTCATAATCCTTACATGTCCATCAACTCTAAGTATTTAAATCTGATTTTACCTTTTAGATACGTAGTACTGTGCAAAAGTTTTAGACAAATGCAAAGCACTGCTGTAAAGATGACTTCAAAAATAATGAAATTAAATATTTCTGCTTAAAAGAAAAACACTACAATGTGCAGTAAACAGTAATAAACCAAAAAAAGTTAATATTTGGTGTCATGACCCTTTGCTTTTTTTTTCTTAATCAATAATCCCAGGTACAGTTTATGCAGCTTTATAAGGAAATGAGCTGGTAAGTTTTACTGAGCTTCTTGGTGAATCTGCCACAGTCCTTATGGAGACTTTGACTGCCACACTTATGTCTCTTACATAATATGTTGATTTCTTTACTGACATACAAACATTTTTTAAATACCAATTATTTTTTGGAAAAGTAATGTTTGGAAATCTAAAATGTTTTTTGTACTGACTAAATAATGCAGAATTCATAAAATAAATTCTAGTCATTACTTACCCGCGTAGAAGCTGATCCACCAATCCTGACATTCTCATTTGCCCTGTTGACCATTTCTTTGAATTGAGGATCACTGTATTCAAATCTGTTTCCATACACAATGGATGAGATGATGTTGGAGACAGCATAGTTCATTGGTTGAGTTGTGTCAAATGGTTTTCCTTTGTAGAAAAAAGTCTCATTAAAATATAACAAAGAAGATATTACAAAGTAATTTATGAAAACTTACACAGAAATAATGGGATTATGTTTAGATCAATTATCTGGGTACCTCCAAAGCCCTCAAACACTTCTTTAAGGTATTGGATTTCTTCAATGATTTTCTCTTCACTGCCTCTCTTGCCCATTCCAAAGTCTCGAAGGTTTGTTAAAGCAAAACGTCTCATCTCTTTCCAGTTCTCTCCATTAGAAAACAGGATTCCTAAATACAACAAAGCATGTGTTCACTCTTCATTCTGCCATCAGGTATTTCTCCTCAACCTATTTCAATTCTCTCCACAGTTATTTCTCCTCACCCTACCCTACAAAGGGGTCAGTCCTGATCAAGTTAAGTCAGTTTTGCTGGAAAATAATAAATAAACGATGACCAAATAATGTTCAGATGTGAAATATACAGAGACAGTAATTGGTCTAAATAGTGACAGGTAAAAACATCATGTAAATATAATGAAAGCATTCCTTACCATGATCTTCAGCAAACTTAAATGTATGATTGATTTCTCTTTCCCCAAACTCATTTGCGTAGTTAACAAGTGCTTCTTTGATTGTTTTGTACCCTGCTAAGACAACGATTTTCTTGGTACCAAAATATACTTTGAACACAGATCCATACGTCTTGGCAAGCTGTAAGTCAGAATAGGACAATCATGAGCAAGTCCACTGTAGATTTAATAATGTATGTTTCACCTTCTTTAGTTCAACTCATTATCTCTCTCTCTCTCACACACACACAGTTGCACACATACATGCACACACACGCACCCACACACCAGAAGAGTTCAGGGGCAGTTCCTGTTTTCCGTAAACATTTTTTGTCTGATAGTGAGAAAAAAGTGAGAAAAAAAGTTTGCAAAAGCCAAAAAAAAAAAGAAAAAAAAAAGATTAATATATACGAATCATATATACTTAGTGCAGGCACTGACTCTTACCTCAGAAAGTGATTCATGGGTTCTGTCCAAGTCTAACTGAAGCAGGTTTCCAAGGAGAGGCAGTGGTTTGGGTCCTGGAGGTTCATTAGCTTCTTCCTTAAAGCTAGAGCCTAATAAATAGAAATAACTAACCAACATTAGAATCACGATACCAAGTAATATGCTTGTGCCAGTAGCCTGCAGAAAAAGACTTTCCACCACAGCCATTCTAAAATGTAAAGGTTTTAAAATCTACTTCTCTGTCTAGTGTTTCTAATGCTCTAGTATTCCAGAGGCAAACACATATATATGCACTGGATAATCAAGGGCAAGGCCACAAGGGCATCAGGGGAGGAGTTCTTTGAGAATAAACAATGAGAAAAGAGGTTAGGCAGTGATTGCATAATCTAGGATTATGTAGTTACATACACACATAGTAAATATTTAAGCCAAATCATTTGCTGCACATTTTATAGCAAGTGTCCTCAATCTTATCCGCAGAGAGCCGATGTGACTACAGGTTTTCATTACAGCCAAATTAAAGATACACTTCAAAGTTGGAGGGAGATCAATATAAACTGATTAAACAAGTGAAATTAGGTGGCTCCATAGTTGAAATGAAAACCTGCAGCCACACCGTTTCTTTGTGGATAAACCTGTTGAACAGCCACAGACTTAAAGATTAAAGTAGGTGAAGGGAGAAATCAACAACTCTTTTTTTATCTGGGAAAATTTGTTTGTTTGTCATTAAATTGTTGTTTAGTGTACAAAAGGTAGTAATGTATAATTTAATTAAAAACATGAACATCCTCTTTCCTTTTCCACTTTCCTAACAATTTCACTTCTGCCATAAAGCCCTTTAGCACAGTTCGAAGTGTAATGGCTTGTTAAATGATTTTTATTGCCTAATCTGTACGAATGTGATCCAGTGCTGTATCAGAGCTGTCAGTCAATAGTGCTCGATTTACCTTTTATCCTACTCCTTTGGGCAGTATTCACAAAGCACACAAAGCAATAGAAACACCTATAAAGAGTGTTGTAACAACTCATTCTGATTTTTTATTTTGATTATATGGGAAGATAGTGTAAAGAAGCACATTTACTTCTGCCTATCTAATAACATTAAAACTTTCCTCACCTTATCACTCAGTCCTCAGAGCAGGGCAAAGTGGACAAATCCATTGCATCCATTGTAATTTGGTGTCCCCTAAAGATCACTCACCAGATTCATGAAACTGCAACTTTTTTTTTTAAATCGTTTAAATTTAAATTGTTTTCTGCTCATCGAAACAGACCTATCCAGGATAGCATATAGGTGCAAATATATAAGCATATACATATATAGAGGGGTATATAGAGAACAAAAGGGGGGGGGGAGTTTATTATGAAATAGCTCATATTTCGCAGTGTCATTGTTACTTTTGTGTAGTAGAGGAACTTGTCAGGCACTACAAATGGACATTTAAATGTACTGAACACAATTAGATTTAGACACACTTCAGCTGGACTATTTCAAGCTCCTTGGCATATTTAGATTTGTGCTGGTAAACTGCCCTCTTCAATTCAGACCACAGGTTTTCAGTATGACTGAGATGACCATTGCAGAATAAAGATGTGTTCTCAGACCATTTGTCTGTTCTGGATGTAGGTTTGTGGTCTTTTCTTGTTGAAAGTTGTATCTATGTTTTAACCTCCTGTCCAAATCAACCTTGTTTTAGGCTAAGGTGTTCTGAATATGATTTTACAGTATTATTTTCACGTACTTATAGCTCATCAGGTTGGTTTACCCTTTATGTTACATTCTGCTTTCTGCTGACATGTGAGTCACATGGCACAAAGATTTAAAAGTGGGTCAAAAACCAACGCTATCTTTTTTTTTCTTTCATAGTCTTTTTATTGTTTTATTTCTGTAAACTCTGCTATAATTTGAACTGGCCATCTGTGTAATATTATATTGTGTAATTTTAATGACCTGAGAGTAGATTGCTAGTAGGGAATATGTGAAAACTGATTTAGTACGGCACTATATGAAAGCCGTCAGTCTATTAGACTTTACTTTTACTCTAGTCCTGTAAGTCAGAGCAACTGCAAAGAGTGCTGTTAACAAATCACCTACATTACTGTAATTGAATTTTTACAGAATACCAATTTGCAAAGATGCTTTTAGTAAGTTAACGATCAAATGTAGACCAGATTGTTCAAATACACAGGCGCATAGTCATGAAATAGCATGACTGATCTACAGTGTGTGTTTATTAAAAGCATTTTTTGGTTGTGGGCTGACCACCTCTCTGTGTTTAAAAAGAACACACTTTCACTTGATAACTATTACTATAATTATAAAAAACAAGATAGGTAGGAAACATGTCAGGCACAACATAAGTTTTTATAGCTTAAATGACTGAGGTCTACTGATTTAAGGAAAAATTATAAAGAACCTGTGCTAAGGTATATGCATAAGGCATAAGCTTTTACAAATTATATTAAAGTGCATTCTTAATGATGCATTAAAGTGTTTGATTTTGCTATGTGACATCCAGTTAGTGATTGGGAAACACTGCAACCAAGGGTCCTAGTTTTGCTGCTGTAGCCTTTGCATTTTCCTGCATGACACTACCACTGTGCACAAAGCAATTAGTTTACATTCCTTAATATTTACATATGAATCCTTAAACAGGATGTGATCAGGATGACCCCCTTCAATGACAAAAATATCACAGTTTCAGTCCATTCTTTCTTAAGGCAAATTTAATTAAAAAAGAAAGGAAGAAAAAGAAATGGCAATTAATACATATTAGTCAAGATTAATTAAATAGTACAGTACATATGATCTCAATTCCCTTTTATCCATGTAAGATTATTACCATTACATTCAATAGTAATGATAAAAAAAGGTCATCTGACCTAAAAAAGCATCAGTGTGATTTACAGCAACCAGCTGAAAAAGTGAAAGCAAGTTGACTGTGCAAAAATACAAATGAAAATAAATTAAAAACATAAACAAAAAGTAGAAGTCCTGTACACAATTAGACCTTTAAGGTGCACCATTGTTGACCATTAAGATGACACAGACAGTAGTGAGACACCCAGCAACTCAAATTTGTGTGATGACATACAGTTTACTTACTGATGCCTCAGAACGAATCAGAATGTTAGTATATTAGGAAGGTACTGATCACAACTGAGTGTACAGTAGAAGCTTTGACTACTAGTATGCTATATTCAAGAGCCATATTTCATTAATCCTTTCTTTTGTAGACAGACATTATTTTTCCTAATGGAATGGCCACATTAATTGGCCTGGATCAGTAATGCAGATTGTTTCTATTCAGGACAATAAAATTAAGCATTAAAAGAACATTTACAAGTGGGGTACATACATACAATGAAGTACAAAGTACATTGTTGCTTTGGAATGATGTAATCGATAGAGAACAGGACAACTAGGTACCATTCTGTACAAACATACTATGTCAGTAAAGAGTTAACTCAATCTGTGCAACACCTGAAGCAGCAGCTATTTTGACTATGGTCATGTGAAGGTACGTGCCATTATTTAAATTATAAGAATGTTCGAATTTTTTGGTTCATTTTTCGGTTTCACCTGACCATCACACCCATATGTGGTTCTTCCCCATACTTTTGCCACAAAGTTGAAAGCACACAACAGTCTAATGTGTCTTGTATGCTGTAGAATTAAGACTTCTCTTTACTAGACCTAAGGGGCATTAAGATGATCCAGCATGACAATGCCCCTGTGCACAAAGCAAGCTCCATGAAGACACTGTTTCCAAAGATGGAATAAAAGAACTTGAGTTGTCTGCACAGAGCTCTGACCTGAACACCATTGTGTTCAACTGTACATAAGGTCTTCTCGCTTGACAGCAGTGCCTGACCTCACTAAAGCTATAGTGGTTCAATGGGAACAAATCCCCACAGCCATACTCCAAAATCTTGTGGAAAGCCTTCCCAGAAGAGTGGAGGTTCTTATAACAGCAAAGGGGGAAGCTACTTTGGAATGGGATGCTCAATCAACACATACGAGTGTAATGGTCGCGTGTCTACATACTTTTGGCCATGTAGTGTATGTGCTATATTTTGACAGAAACACAAAACAAGACAGTATCAAACAGGGAATAAGTAATGTTTGTTTTTTATCTGTAACCCATGCAGGCAAAAGTATTTCAAACATGGTTAACTAATTCTTTAGAGGAAGGTTTCCAGTGCATATATTGTTTATGCAAGGTAACGTGTTAGAAAGAAAAAAGTGTGTAAGAATGTTTTTTTTTTTTTTTTTTTTTATCTTATTTTTTACAGAAAAACAGAAAAAAAGTACAAAACTTAAAAAAAATAAATAATAAACTTTTATTTATTTTAATGCAATGTAGCTGTTTGCTTTTAGAGATAGGGATGGCATGTAGTTGTTTATATATTTATTTTAGGTTTTTTTATGGTGACTATTTGTGTAGCATAGTTTGAATACACATATGGTCAAGTGTATGATTGTAGCAAAAGATTTAAAAAACAAACAAACACAAAAACTAACTAAATCATATATATCTCGAGCAGCTTCATACATATGTAGACATTTATGTATTATTCAGACCATCATATTCAATGATTTAGAAGGAGCTTCCAGCCACAACAACCGGTGCAAAGACTTTAAAACTCAACACATTAAGGACTTACTATTGTACTTGGTGTGGGTGAAAAAAAATCTCCCCCACCACATTTCTTGCAATAATGACTTGCAATATCTGTGATTAGTAAACTACAGTACCAGAGCAGTACAGTGGTTAACAACTGTGAATTGGTGTATGGGGAAGAGTAAGAAATTTTCTGAGACCTGAACATGTGGAGAAAAATCTCTCAACTCAAGTTGCACCACATAAAGGCTTTAAATAAAGAAAATTACAGGAGACTTCATCTCTATTTCTATCAGTCAGATTTTCTCCGGCTCTCTGAACAGTGCTGGAACTGAGCAAAGCTGAGGAAAACTTGCTCCAGTGAGATCTGACTCACACAATAGTCCTCAATGCTATACTTCTCTTTAGCTGCCTCAAGGGTCCCAAAAACCTGTCAGGACCAAGAAGTGATACAATTAGGACATATTTGTATTAGACAAATAACAGCCAACAGGAAGCAACATTATTTCTTGGTGGAAATAGAAACTACGATCAAAATCTACATGTGTACAATGACACAATGTACATGGGAAACCTACCTGAGCCCAGGTTAATGTTTTGTCAGTCAAGTGATAATGCACCATCCCCTGGTGTTCATCCTTCAATAAGCTCCCTGTGAAGATAAATGAGTAACAAACACTTGTTAATGTATAGCAGTTATGCTCAGTTCAAGATCACAGCACTGGCAGTATAAACCCTATAGTGAACTATGGGTGTCACCCTTTTTGTAGTGCTGTCCAAAACCAATGGAGAAATAATTTTATCTGAAATGTTTTATATACATTATTACCTATAATGCACTAAATACAACATATGCCAACTTCATATATAAATGTAAGTTAAAATGGGGTTTATCAACTTAAAGCAAACAGTTACTTGATAGTGATGTGTTGGTACCATAATTTGCATTTAATACATAGCTGCATTTAATCCAAATCAATCAGTTTAAAATCATTGGATGGTTTACGTAATTATGGGTCTGAGCGATCTGTTTCAAGTGGTCTATCAAGTCTGAAATCAATGATCTATATCAGTCACTGCTAGTCTGTATAGTACTCAATACTGTATATAATAGTCTATATAGCGAATAGTAATGAGTGAGTCAGCGAGCAAGCGATTTCAGGCACAGGGTATGTCTCATGCACAGACCAGGGAAGGTGCTCTCAATGAAGTCTTTAAAGAGCTGAAGGTCCAGCTCCTCTAAATCAGCTTCCACATGGATTTTGGCCAACAGTGTGTATCCACTGCCAAATTTGCTCTTTAGATGCTGTGGGCTCCCCAGACACTTGAACTGCCCATTGACCATCACAGCCAGTCTAGTGCACAAAGCCTCACACTCCTCCATACTGTGCAAACAGACAGACAGAGTCAGAGTCAGAAATCAGGCTATGGTAAACATCTCATACATTTTGTGTCAGTCTCATTATATTCTTGCTAATAACCCAGAGACAGTGACAGACAAAAACAGAGAAAGATGTGAAAGATATCTATGATATATATTAAATCCTAAGCAGAAGTGGAGATATTTCATTTTAAGCATCATGCAAAATTATATTATATTACATAATGTGTGGCTTTTACTGTAGGAAGAAACGCGTTTGTGAAAATTGTCTCCATATTTTTTCATATTTTTGAAACACTACAGCTCACACAGTAGTGACTAATGATGATGTGTGGGTAGAAGTCATAACAGGGACTCAAATGTGAAGCCAAAATGTCTCTGTGGCCCTCTAGTGGCTGGCTGGAGTATAATATTTTAATTCCGCCCATTCCCATGTATGTCAATAGAACCCAGGGCAAACTTCTATTGTAAATTTTTAATTATTTTCAGGAATAGTGTTATTTTTACAAGTTATGTTGATCTTGATATATCCCCCTATAAAAGACTCCATATAAAACTCCACAATCTAGATTTAGTTAATGAAAAAAACGTAACTCCGCATCACTTTGTAAATGTCATTACTGGCCCCCATTAGATCTTGTCCTTCTGCAAAGTGTTTTATCTAAACAACTATTTATCTAAATAATCTCCTTCTATGGTGCATTTAATAACATAAACATGTTCAACAGTGACTTTGGTGAGGTATAGCAAGTTATTCTAGAGCTAGCTTTATATTTACCCAAAACAATTTTTTTCTGTGGTTTTGTTGGCACTATTACAACCCCATTTCCAAAAAAGTTGGGACCCTGGGTGAAGTGTAAATTAAAAATAGAATTCAATGATTTGCAAATCATGTAAACACATCATGTATTTAATTAAAAATAGAACAAAGACAAAAAGTTGTTTTCTGGAAAACATATGCTCATATTGAATTTGAAACCAGTTGCTGGAGTTTTGAAAGTGAAATGTTGTCCCATTCTTGCCTGATATAGGATTTCAGCTTCTCAACAGTTCAGGGTCTGAACTTACATTTGCAGACGCCCTTATCCAGAGCGACTTACATACATCTTATTTTTTATACAAGTCAGCAGGGCCTTGCTCAAGGGCCCAGCAGTGGCAGCTTGGCGGTGCTGGGATGTGAACTCACAACCTTCCGATCACTAGCCCAATGTCTTAACCACTGAGCTACCACAGACCCCACAGATATCTTAAATTAGTTCGGGCCCAGAGAAGACAGCTGCGTTTCTGGATCATGGTTATATATGGTTTATGGAGTTTTAACCTGCATTTGTGGATGCAGAGGCAAACTGTGTTCACAGGCAGTGGTTTTCAGAAGTGTTCCTGAGCCCATGTAGTGATTTCCACTACAGAATCATGTCTCTTTTTAATGCATAGTTGCTGGACGGCCCAAAGATCACCAAAAGACCAAAGACTGATATGTTGTCTTTGTTCTATTTTTAATTAAATATATGTTTAAAAGATTTGCAAATCATCGTATTGTTTTCATTTACATTTTACACAGCACCCCAACTTTTTTTGTAAATGGGGTTGTACAATCAATGACTTTTTTTTACTTGTTTTCTTATATAATTCATGTGCAAAGTAAAGTGAGTGAATAAAGGTGAGAGACAAAAGCTTCAGAACAAAAATAGCTTCAGAGGAAAATGTCATTGCATGTTGTCAGATTTTATTTAGTTATTTCTTCATGTAATAGACATACATTTCATTATTTCTTTTGTCCAAAGTGCTGAGGACAAAATATATATTCGTGCATGAACTCACCTGTGTGAGGTAATAATAATGGCTTTGCCAGATTCTCTGGTACGTGTGACTGCATCCCAGAGCAAGCGTCTGGCCACAGGGTCCATGCCAGTGGATGGCTCATCCAGGAAGATGACAGGTGGCCCACCAATCAGAGCCATACCTGCACTCAGCTTCCTCTTGTTGCCTCCACTGTATGACAGAAACCAAGCAGAAAAAAGCCGTTCACACAGACCAGTACATATGATGATGTCATAAGCTATTTCATAAAGCAGCCCATGATTTTTGTATTATACCCTAATAATGTTGTCTATCCTTTATGACAGCACACTTTCCAAACTATTCCCTGACTTAAATATAATTTGTCTTTCAAATTTCAATATGATAGCCACAAAAATCCAGTTTAACGTCCACACAGCCTATGGTTAATGGTCTGGTATCAATCTTGCATTCTCTCTCTCTCTTTCACTATCTTCTTACTCTCTCATCCCTTCTCTCCCATATTCATGATATCTGTACCTGTAACTGCGGACCAGTTTGTCAGCATGTGGCTCCAGGAGCAATGAGCGGAGCACATTCTCCACACATGTAAACACATATTTCTCTGGAATTCCTCTGAGTCTTGCATACATGTTGAGAGTCTCACGGCCAGTCATATGATCCAGCACAGCATCAAACTGAGGGCAGTAACCAATTCGCTGCTGTACCTGCAGGTCACATATGGCAGGGTTACAATAAAAAAATAATAATGGAGCATACTTTTGACATACATATGTACTACAGTTTAAGAGGCTTAGCTAATCAAAAATGTTTGCTAAAAAAATGTATTTGTTTCTAAAATAACTTGCTCATTTTCATGCTTACAAATGCATTCAAATTTTTACAGATGATTTTTTCAATTTGTGAACGGACCTTCTTTACATCACGAAGAATACTGTAGCCATCAATGAAGGCGTCCCCTGCAGTCACAGTCTCATCTCCAGTCAGCATTTTAAATGTAGTCGTCTTTCCAGCCCCATTAAAACCTAGGAGGCCAAAGCATTCACCCTTCCCCACAGCCAAGGACAAGTGGTCCACTGCCAGCAGAGACTGACTCCCTGGATACACCTATTCACACAGCAATAGACCTTACTCTAAAAGCTGAATGGAAATTTAATTGCTGAAAACATGCACAGTATGTACAGGAGCTACCGTCACACTAAAACAATTCTCTTACTTTAGACTGTAAGAGAGATGTAACCAGCTGGGGGCCGAATTTATTTTCACCCAGTTATATATCAGTTATATATTATAAAATATTAAAATATAAACCAATTTTTGGGCCCTATACAAATACAGTCTGTGATAGTAGTGGGTGGTAAGTGTAAAATGTACATCATGGTATATTTTGAAATTTGCACAGTATCGGTGCAGGCAGGTGACGAATTAAATGAAGATACTGTTTTGATGATGATGTTGGTAGAGAGCGCTGTCTAGAAGCTGTCTGTATGTTGGTGCAAAAAAACCCTTGTAAGTGTACAATCCGGTGATTGGGTCATAGAATATGATTTACATTATTTTCATACTTTCAAAACAGTAAGTGAGCCCACATGCCCTGTTGATGGGGCTTTGTCACCAGACAAAGGTAATGACAATGTAATTAAATGACAATGTAATGTTGCTTTAATTTCACAAGCATTTTTTTAGACTGACTATAAAAACTAAGCATTTAAGTAATCTTCTCACATTTTTTCTCTATTAAAAGATAATAAACTGAGCTTATATTCATATTAATGTTTAAATCTAATTTTTAGTGAATATGCAAACAAAAAAAGGACAAAAAACAAGCCAAGGATAAGTTTGATGTTTAGTGAAGGGTTCCTACCATCAGTGAACACAACTGCTTTATTTCTGGTTATAAAATGTGGTCATAAATAGTGTAGGCCCTGTTCTTTGATCCAAAGATTTTAGTTCAGATTTTAGTTCTCCTTCACCTAGATGCACCTAAGGATAGGATACCTTAGTAAGTTCTTGCAGAATGAGAGGACTGCCCACCATGGACTCCACCACAGGCTGGCATTCCAAAACCCTCTTTCTCTCATCGGCCACGTCTCTATCCTCAGGTTGTAGGGCGTCTTCTCCGACCATCATGCCCTTGAACAAAAAAATGTATGTATGTACATCCATGTACCAACTTATAAATTCTGCACATCTGCATATTAAAGCCGAGTGAATTTCTCTGCTTTAATGTGTCTGAGTGTATGTGCAATTCTCTGTACAGTAACACACTGCATGACTGACTACATGACATAACCGCTCGTTTTTTGTCTTTGCTCTCACACCTTCTTGCATCTTCTGCAGAAACTGAAGAGTGTGCGGATGCACTGGAGCTCGATGACGAAGAGAAGGACAAGAAAAACCACACCTTGGAGGGACATGGCCACCAGGTAGCAGCCCACTCCTGGTTCATTCATAGAGAAGTAGTTCAGCTGATAGGTGATGTCTGTAGAAAACCATAAAAATCAAAGCCTTAGCACTGGTGCAAATGCCTTGAGAAATTACTATTGTCCCTGAACTTCTGGATATAGAATATGTTTAATTACACATTAAAAATTATTCAGACATGCTACTTAATAAGTCACATCAATTCTTGGGTACATTTGCATAACATTAAGGATACTACCATCAAAAGATTATAGTCCCAGAAAACAGACAACCCTATCCACTTCTAAAATCATATATTAAATCACAAATTTGGGTTATACACTCACCATCCACTTTAAAAGGAACACTTGTACATTCATGCAATTTCCTAATCAGCCAATCATGTGGCAGCAGCTCAATTAAAAAAAAATCATGCAGATACAGCTCAACAGCTTCAGGTAATGTCCACATTAAACGTCAGAATGAAGAAAAAGTGTGATCCCTGTGACTTTAAGCATGGCACGGTTGTTGGTACCAGATGGGCTGGTTTGAGTATTCAGAAACTGTTGATGTTCCTGCTCCTGGAAATTTCACATGGAGCTTTAGAGTTTACACAGAATGGTGAGCTGTGGGTGGAAACGCCCTGTTGATAATAAAGGTCAGAGGAAAATTCCAGATAGGTTCAAGCTCCCTGGAAGGATATGGTACTCAAATAATCAATCTTTACAATCATGGTGAGCAGAAAAGCATCTCTGCATGCACAAAACACCAAACCTTGGGGTGAAAAAAAAAGAATCACCTGGTCTTCTTTTGTCTTTTTCCAGTCTTCAACTGAACAGTCTGTGCCCATAATAGCCTCAGATTCCTATTCTTGGCTGACAGGAGTGGAACCTGCTCTTGTAGCTCATCCACCTGAAGGTTTGAGGTTTTGTGCATTATGAAAGGCTTTTCTGCTCACCATGGTTGTAAAGAGTGATTATTTTTTTATAGCAGTTACTATAGCCTTCCTGTCAGCTACTTATTCTCCTCTGATCTCATCAACAAGGCATTTCAGCCTGCAGGTCTTCTGCTCACAAGATGTTTTTTGTTTTTCACACTATTCACACTTCTCAAACCAGTCCATCTAGCACCAATAACCATGCCACGGGTAAAGACACAGAATTTACATTTTTCTCACTCAGAATATTAACTGAAGCTCTTGACCTGTATCTGCATGATTTTATGCAGTGTGCTGCGGTCACCTGATTGACTTATTAGATAAGTGCATGAATGTGCAGGTGTTCCTAATAAAGTGGATGGTGAATGTATATGCTAACAATTTTAAAGTAAATTTCAATTCCAATTTCAGAATAATGTGAATCCTGTAGATGAATAAATATAAGAATAATAAATTACATAAGTAGCTTAGAAAGTAGCTTAGTCATATCTGATTGTTACGTGTATCGGCAGTATAAAAAAAATTGGCAGCACTTTATTTCTAAAAAAGTGAAGCCTCCCTCAGGTCTAGCGCCCCTGCTGGCTGGCTGCAGTACAATTTTTATTATTCATATACTCTCTTCTAAAATAAAACTCACTGTAAAAATGACATATTTCTTTAGTAAGGATGCTGGAGGTGCAGAAGCTAATGGTCTCGTAGTTTTGGTAGAATTGACTAAAGGACATGCCCAGGCAGTAGTTGGGAAATAGCAGGAACACTTTATCCAATAGGCGTGAAAGTTTCTGCAGCTGCAACTCTGAAAACAGTAGGAGAATCAGGACAAAGTGGTTACAGATACTTACACTTTTTTGACTAGATTATGTGCAAATCAGATTGTCATGAAAATCTGAATAAAAAAAAAAAAACAAGACTCCAAATAGACTAGTTAACATTCTCTCAATTGCCCAACCTTAACTGACCCCTGTTTCATTCTTTATTGACACCATTAGCCTGTTTGACGAACTTCTCCCTTAATCAGTTTCCAGTGCTCTCTGCAGCTGGGTGAATGGGTAGAAGAACTCTTACCAGGGATGGTCATAATGGTGACGGCAAGGAATGTGGCTGTGCCGGTGATGATATTGAAGATGGTGAGGCGTGTGTAAGCAGTGGCAGCACTAGAGAAAAGGAAGCTGAGGAGGTACATGAGTGGAATCACAGCCCAGCCATATAGCAGCAAGAAAAGCAGAACATCTACCAAGTGATTTTCTTCAACAAAGGCCTTCACCCCAAATGCACGGAACACCACCTAAATCACAGAAGGAGAACATGAAAAAAAGAATTACTGTAATTATCAAAATCCTCTTACAATAGGGACCAACATGATTAAAGTGACAATGTTTACGTACGTGGCACATATCAATTGACATCAACATGGATTTGTCAAAGTTGCTTAGGTTTTAACCCCATCCAATTTCTCTTGCATCCAACATGTCAACTACAAGACCCGACTGTTTAATTAGCATCTAACTTATCCCAGACTTTGACATATGTCGCTGTTACAAGATAATCAGTGTTATCTGCTTCATCTGTGAGTGGTCAGGATGTTTTGGCTCATCGATGTGACACCTTAATGCAAGTGATGTGTGAACATGATAGAGATATTATTCATAAAGGGTGAGATGCATCATAAAAGGACAAATTTATCGGTTTCAGATTTTAAAATTTATGTTTGATACTGTCAGGTTAGTACCGATAGCGGCACAGGACTACTGCACCCATCAGCGACTGCATACCACATGCACCTGAACCATGTTCATGCACAATGTGTGTAAGTCACATTTGTATACCACTCTTTGTCTAGTGTCTGTTGTGAGCAGCATAATTATATGTTGTTGTATCCATGCCATGCTCTTGTGAATTTCATGCTTGTCCAGTTTATTTGCGTTTGTTACATAGTCCTAGTCTTTATCCATGTGCATTACACTTTATATAAAATACTCCTCACTTGCATCCATCTCCAACTATTCTGAGACAGATACTAAGTGAGTAAAACTCAAATACGGCAGTCACCTTAGGTGCCATATAGAGTCAGGTCCATAAATATTTGGACAACGACAAATTTGTTGTTAGTTTAGCTGTCTACTACAGCACATGAGTTGAAATTAAATAATGTATATGAGCCCAAAGTGCACACTTTCACATTTAAATCAGGTGATTTACAACATTTTATACATGTGGTTTCTCCCTTTTACAGAAGTTATGGTTATAACAACTAGCCAGACTTATATGGCTATAAGAAGGTGGTACTGACCAGCATTAGAAGACAAGGCAGTGCAAAGTTGATCAGGTCCCAGAGCAATGCAGAGAACCAGAAGTTGGAGAGGTAGACGCCGCTGACCCGTTGTACGTGCCTGGACTTCACAGAACGCTCAATCACCAGGAGCAGGGCAAAGGTGCTGGCCAAGGATGCCATTCCATACATCAGGTTAATGGCAATGGCAAAACCAGTCTGACCCCTAAGCAAAAGAATCAAGAAAAAAAATCAATAAAAAGCACAGAAAGTAAAATGACAGATTAAGGTGAAGGAAGAAATAATATGCTATCTAAGGGCAGAGAAAGTTAGTTACTCCATATCACTTGTTTTGTAACAGTAATGCTACAAACGAAACTGTTTTTGTACAGAAATATCAGTCATTAAAAAAATAAAGCATGTTCTTTATGATATGATATGATAATTCCAAGTGTTATCAGTGGCTGAAAAACTGTATTCCTATAATGCACTGCAAGCATACCTTGGTTTTAACAGTGACAGTTTAGCTGAGAGTTGCTTAACAAATATCCAAATTAATAAAATAAGGAAAAGTAGATCAAATTAGTTCCACTATCTGTAGTCCCTGTGTCATGTTTAGCTGAGTGTGCTCATTTGTGTATATATATAACTTATGTTCATGGAATATGGGTTGAGGATAAGTGTTACTTAAAAAACTATTCTTAAAAAAAAAAAAAACAACTAGTGTTACTTAAAAAAAACTTATTCTATCCAACATCAACACCTGGTATCCACCCAGACTCACTCTGAGAGCTGGCTCTGGGCTGTCTCAGACATGTTGCGGGGCATAGGGTCGTTTCCTGTCTGGATGGAAGCGTTGGGACCAGCCAAGAGCCTATACAGTGCATTATCCACCAGCATGAGCGCAGTAGCCGGTGTGTGGTAGCCTTGGTTGTTGAAGTAGCCAGTGATTTCAGCAAACCTGTTAGTTTGGCCACGAAAAGCAGCACCCACCACACAGCGCTCATTAAAGGCTCCTCCTTCCCTCATGGCTTTGTTCAGTACATACTCAGAGAAGTCTGGAAAGATAGAATACAGTGATTCAAGCCTTCTGATTTACCTCTAATTCTTGCTTACTGCATTCCAGTTACTATGTTCACCCCATATCAAAGCTGTTACCAGTTAGATTGGTCACTGGTGTGGCGCTCTGGGAAGCAAGTTGTGCTGCATATGCTTCAGCAAGTGCTGTTGCCAGGGGTCCAGCATTGGAATCCAAGGCCAAGGGCACAGTGGTGGGGCCATAGCGGCTGAGGGCTAGGGGAAGATCTGGGGTTTTGTGTTGCCCAGGGAGAGTTTGAGCCACCACAAGGGCGACTGCTGTGAAGATAAGTGGCACTAAAAACTGTGCCACCATCACCTTCCAGTTCCTCCAGCTATAGAGTGCCCTCTTCAGGAACATGGCGAAGAACTGCTGCATGTACAGCTTGGCCTAGTGTGAAAGAGTTTTAATTAAGAAGAGAAAGGGAAGAGAGGTCATTCATATTATTCACTGTACTAATAAAATCCTTATTGGAAACAATAATCAAAATGAGGTTTAGCATGAGGTTCTTATCATATAAACCTTTGTGAAAACTCAAATGAGATACAAAAGATGCATATCTACATACAGAAGCTTCCTAGTATGAAAACTTCCTCATTTTCATGCTCTTAGACAGACTGACCCCTGTGTTGAGTTTGATGTTGGAGCAATCCTCTGAGATCAATGTTCCACTATCAGTGAAGTCGGTCACATCAGTCATGCCACTGATACTGCTAGTATCGTCAACTGTCCAGTCATGTGACCTGCGCTCATGCTGGTATTGCAGGGCTGGGAGCTGAATTGCCTGAATGTCTAGACTGGAGTCCACCAGCTTCCCGACTCTGTCCATGCACATATACACATACACACATAGATATAAAACAACCTGGTCAGATTCATGTACAAGAAACCCAGTGTAACTGTGAAGCTGCATGATTGAAAATCAATCCCTGCCCTGTTCCTCTTCTTATCTAAGAGGAAGCTTTTTCTGGAGACCAATATATTCCGTCCGATATGAAAAGGAAAAAAACATCTGTGAAAAAGTTATGTGCTCTGATGATTGGGGTTACAAGAAGAGGAGGAAAATAGAGTGATAGAAAGGCTACTGAGCACACTACAATCTGCCACAAGACTTTCCATCCAATAACAATCAGTTTTTCCTAGATCCCTTATAGAGCCACATGGTCACCTCCTATTGAGACAGTAATGATGATCTATTGAAAGCTTCACAGTAAGATGAAAAGAGGGATGGAACAGAATGGACGGAGCATGGGCAGATAAATGAGATTTGGTCTTTTTTTAGCCATTTGAGATTCAGACTGACCTGGACATAAGCTTGAAAAAAGGCAGACAGTGTATGATGTGCTTTCTTGATGTCTTAGGAGTCATAAAAAAGATATTGCCTTTCAACCAAATTTACTGACCATTACTGCAGCATCCTGCTAATGGAACTTGGCCAAACATCAAAGCGTCATAATATGACCAAATAACAAATTTTGACCTTATGTCTTTATTGGTGAAACAAGAAAATCTGTACCCTATATGGCCAAATGTTTGTGGACACCTGACCATCAAACCTATGTGTATTTCTTCCCCAAACGGATGCCACAAAGCTGAAAGCAAACAAGTTTATAGGATGTTTTTGTTTGCTGTAGCAGTGTTCCAGCATGACAATGCCACTGTCCACAAAACGAGGTCCATAAAGACATGGTTTACCAAGGTTGGAGTGGAGGACATTGAGTGACCGGCACAGAGCTCTGACCTCAACCCCCTGAAATCCTATGGGATAAACTGAAATGCCGACTGCACAGCAGTGCCTGGCCTCACAAAAATTCTTTGGCTGATTGAGCACTAATCCATAATGTCCTGCTCCAAGACCTAGCAGAAAGTCTTCTCAGAAGAGTGGATGTTAGTATAACAGCAAAAGAAGGATTAAATCTGGAATGGGATGTTCAACAGCACATATAGGTGTCCACAAACTTTTGGCTGTATAGTGTATATGGATTTGGTACCTAAGAAAAACTTCCTCCATGGTGGTAACAGATGCTCCATAGCTTGCAATACCCAACTCCTCTCTGTTCATTTCCAGCTCGGCAAATAGAAGCTCGAACCTGCGAAAATGCACAAGAAATATAAGTTGAGAAGACACATATGACCAGTCGCGTGCATTATAACTCATCTCATATGACGCTCTCAGCCAATCAGATAATTTATTCAGAGCAACATTGTGAGTGGAGCGAGTGGGTGTATGTGTGAAAGTAGATAGAAAAAAAACACACGCAGCCAGTCCCGAGGAGACAGACACATAAGTCCGAAGAAGTGAGTCAGGGAAACAGACACGGTAAAATGAGAAAAATAGACAGAGAGAAAACAGAGCTTTTGATCCAGAATGGACACTCGTGTATGTTCATACTTCCCACAGGGAGTTCAAAACCAGTTTGCCTCATATACTCCAAGACCATGGCTTTAATTAAAAGCGACAATTTGAAGCATCACTGCGAGACAAAGCACAAATCTTTTGAGCACGCATACCCATTCAAATTCAAACTAAGGGCAGAGAAAATACATGATATAAGCCCAATATGCCCAACATGATCGATCCACCAGAATCCTGACAATCACTCACTGCCCAACAAGACACAAAAGAATGTTTCCTTCAAGTTGGATGGATTATGGAACAACATAAAAAAATCTTTTACTGTCTCAGGAATTGTCAAGGAATGCATGAGTGCAGTGGCTGAAACCTTACTGGAGAAAAAACAAAAACAACAGTTAAGTGAAAAGAGCAATCAAATCCCTATGTCAGCATAAGCAGCCACAAGAAAAACAGAAATATCAACCGAGGATGTGCTAGAACAGCTGTATGAAGCAAATCACAAGACACCATGTGTAGGCTCAGCTGTACACAAGTCATCTGATGTCAGTCGTCTGACAATGCTCAGCTGTTAGTTTATGTAAAATATTTCAACAAGGAGAAGAAAAAGTTCTCTGAAGACCTGTTGGGTGTTACATCCCTTCAGATCAGTACAAAAGGAGAGGACATATACCTGACCATAAAGAAGTGTTAGCAAAGAGGGGAACAGAACCAAAACAAGTGGTTTCAATAACCACAAAGGGGGGCCCCTGGCATGGTAGGGAGAGAGAGGGGAGCTGTGTCAAATATGAATGAGGACAATCCTGAGCTCATCCCTTACCATTGCATAATTCATCAAACAGTCCTGTGCTCCACCCTGGAAGACCAGTACACTGAGGTGATGAACACAATGATAAGAATAATAAACTTTCCCAGGGCATCCTCTTCGCATCAGCATCACATGCTCAGGGAATGCCTCAGAGAGGAGGATGCAAATGCTGATGACCTGCTACTGCACAACAATGTAAGATGGCTCAACAAAGGCACAGTGTTGGGGCACTTTTGGTGTATCAGAATGAAAATTGCAGCTTTCTTGGTAAAGCTGTTTCTCAATTTTTGGAAGATGAGAAGTAGATGGATATTGTGCCTTTTTTGGTTGATATCAGTTCACACCTGAATGAACTGAAATTAAAGCTACAGGGCAAGGACAATTCAGTTTGTGACTTGATGACAGCTGTGCGCTCCTTCCAGAGGAAACTTGAGGTGCTCAAGGACCTGCAGAAAGACTGTGCACACTTCCCATCAGTGAAGGAAGAGGTTCAGGGTGAGAGTGATGGAGCTGTATTGGATGACTTTGTTGACAAGCTGATGGTAAACATCAGCAAACATTTTGACAACTTCAGATTTGGACAGTAACTCTCCCAGTTTATTCAGAACCCATTCCTCATCACAGATGTCAGGGGATTCTCAAAGGACATCACAGCACTTCAAGTGGGAAAATGCTGGGCCTCTCCAGATGCAAATGATTGATCTCTAAGCATATGTGATCCTGAAGGTGCAGACTGGAGTAACTGACCCTGTCACTGATACAGTTTACCATTATATCTTATTAGAAAAATTGCACTAATATGGTTTTTATGATACTACGTACAAATGGCTAAAAAGTTATGTCTGTCACAGAAGTCAGAAGCTTGTTTGTGACTAATCTGTGGGATTACACAAGCGTCCATTCTTGGACCATTATTATTCTTTATCTATACTAATGATTTGTTTAACTTTTCAAATATCCTCTCTTCAATAATGTTTGCAGATTATACAACCTTTCTTGATGAGAGTATGAGTTGGAAAAAACAAACTTATTGGGTTGGCAAAAATAAAAAAAAATCTACTGGTATAATAAGGAGGCTTAATCATCTTGTCACTACAAACGGTCTCCTTACTCTTTATTACAGTTTAATTTATCCCTACCGTTCATACTGCAATATACTGTACATTTATCCAAAAAATTAAGGGAACACGTAATCATCACAGTCTAACACCAAATCAGTTAAACTTCAGGGATATCAATCTGTCCAATTAGGAAGCATAAGTGACTGTGAATCAACTTCACCTGCTTTGGTGCAAATGAAATTGACAACAGGTGCACTGGAGAGGAAACAACAAGACACAAACAATGGTTCTCTTCTTGTCCTCCCTGACTGATTCTTGGCTAGTTTTTCATTTTTGCTAGCTTTGCCAGTTTTGCATTTTGTGTCGCTGTGACTACTCGTAGCATGAGGCAGTATCTGCAGCCCATTCAGGTTGCACAGATAGTCCAGCTCCTCCAGGATGGCACATCAAGTCAAGACCAGTGGCTTTTATTGTCATTTCAACCATATACAGTGTTACAGTACATAGTGAAACAAGACAACATTCCTCCAGGACCAAGGTGCTACATATAAGACAACACAAAAGTACATTCATATGTGCCATCACAAAAAGATTTGCTGTGTCTCCCAGCAGAGTCTCAAGAGCATGGTGGAGATACCAGGAGACAGGCCAATATGTGAGGAGAGCTGGACAGGGCCGTAGGAGAACAACAACCCAGCAGCAGGACCGGTATCTGCTCCTTTGTGTGAGGAGGAACAGGAGGAGTACTGCCAGAGCCCTACAAAATGCCCTCCAGCTGGCTACTGGTGTGCATGTTTCTGACCAAACTGTCAGAAGCAGACTCCATGAGAGTGGAATGAGGGTCCGATGTCCTCACACTATATATATATATAAAGCCCAGCACCATGCAGCTTGATAGGCATTTGACAGAGAGAACCAAAACTGTCAGGTCCTCCCCTGGCACCCTGACCTCTTCACAGATAAGAGCAAGTTCACAATGAGCATGTGACAGATGTGAAAGCATCTGGAGATGGCTTGTTGAATAGTATGCAGTTTGCAACATCATCCAACATGATCAGTTTTGTGGTGGGCCAGTGATGGTCAGAGGAGGCATATCCTTGGAGGGTCGCACAGACCTCCATGTGCCATACAACAGTACCTTGACTGCTGTTGATAAAATCTTCAGAGCCATTGTCACACATTATGCTGGTGCAGTGGGCCGTGGGTTCCTCCTGGTGCAGGACAATGACCAGCCTCATGTGGACAGCGTGTCTAGGCAGTTCCTGGATGATGAATTCAATTGAGAACTTCTCAAATCTCAATTGAGAACCTTTGGCACATTATGTATCAGGGCAACCGACAGCGCTAAGTAGTGCTACAGACTGTCCAGGAGCACACTGATGCCTTGATCCAGGTCTGGGAGGAGATCCCAGAGGACAAAATCTGCCATCTCATCAGGAGCATGCCCAGATGTTGTTGGGAGTGCATACAGGCACGTGGGGGCCCATACACACTACTGAGTCACATTATGAGTTGCCGTGATAAAAATCATGCACGTTGGATAAGCCTGTGACTTCAATATATTTTACTTTGATTTTCCGTGTTCTTTTGAATCCAACTCTCAATGGGTTGGTGATTTGGATTCCATTGATCATGATTACGTGATTATCATTTTGTTCGCAAACAAATTACACAATGTATACCAGTAAAGATTTTCAACTGGCCTGTTTTGTTCATTTAGTTCCAATATGTGATTTAAGTGTTCCCTTAATTTTTTTGAGCAGTGTAGTTTGGACAAGTACTTTTTCTACTACTGTCCACAGAATTCTGGTCCTCCAGAAATGTTTTCTTGGGATTGCAGCCCGTCTCATCTGCTCCTTTATTTCAGAAACTCAAGATTCTTACTAGGCGGCAAGGCGGTGCAGTGGTTAGCACTGTCGCCTCACAGCAAGAAGGTCCTGGGTTCGATCCCCAGGTCACCCAGGGTGCCTTTCT
>JAQQZX010000008.1:14530102-14541687 GCA_030068355.1 Notoglanidium maculatum | reverse complement strand
GTCACAACCAACGATTTATACAGGAAAATCATGAAGATTAACAAGGTTGCCCAAACTTTCGCATCCCACTGTATAATGAAATATGGCCGTATAAATGGTGCAAAAAGTCTGATCTATGTACATGTAACCAAAGACAATACAAATAGAGGACCCTAACCAGTTGTTAAATCAGGCCAACACTACATTATCTTTTATTTTGATCATTTATTTCTTACCTTTAGTAAAATAAATGCTCCTTCACTAGAGCATTTTACAAAATTTTGTCTTAGTCTTTTAGGACTTGTGTGAAAATCTGTTGATAGTTTGGGCCATATTTATGCAGAAATGCAGAAAATTCTAAAGGCAAACTTTCAATCACCACTGTAATGCAACTCACCCGTGAGTCAATATTAATTTTGGTACTTGTATGTCAAATAATCTATATTTTCCTCATTAATAAAACCCCATGAGATATCCTTGTTTTTCTCCCTCTGCCACTGCAGTATTTTGATAAATTTGATTACACCATGGTAACCAAGTTTGTTGACCAACTTTCTGAATCTCATGTCATGACATTGTGCAATCAGTAATAAATCCTGGCTTGGTCTTTTTTTTGTCTCACCCATTGAATATCTCAACATAATTGGTTAATTCTGACATTTCCTATGTTAGCAGTTAAGTGGATACATGAAGTATGTAATGTAATTAGATGTGTACAGACTTTTGAGATATTTCAGTCCCAGATTTAGTTGTTTGTAAGCCTAGAGGTCCCTAACAGTTCATACAAAACACACATTTGGAGTGCTGTCTTACCGGCTGGTGCTCTCTTTTGGAAGAATATAGGAAAGTTCAGCCCCAGCGCTGCTCTCCAGGGTGGCATTGGGAACGTACATGTGGACCAGGCGGCTGATCTCTGATACATTACACAATGCATCTTTTACTATCACCATGTGGTAGCCAGCACCTGAGAGACATACAAAATCAATGTGTAAAAGTTTATTTTTACATATACCCATGTCTATGATGCTTTGTAATATGATGTCATCCATATTACATGTGAAGTAAAAGCAAGCTACGGTATTTTAACTTGTGTATTAAGAATTAAGACATTTTACCACTCATAAAAAGGGCTACAATGTGAAACTTGTTCAAATGATACTTAGTTCTAGATATGAACTGTGAACTCTAGATGTGAAAGTTTATGCCATGTATCTCCATACCATATTTTTTCTTGAGGAAGAGAGGTGAGCCACAGCACTGGAGTTCCCCACCAGCCATGATAGCAATGCGGTCTCCCAGTAGGTCAGCCTCATCCATGAAATGTGTGGTGAGAAGGATAGTGCGACCTCGTTTCTCGCCCTGCAAAAGGTCCCATGTGGCTCGTCTGGCTGATGGGTCCATGCCAGAGGAAGGCTCATCCAACATCACCACCTGAAAAAAAAAAAGTCAATGACTATTCCTCTACTAATAACTCCATAATGGGTTAGACATGGACTTCGGTGTTTCCTACTAGTAGCAAAAAAAACAGTAATGTTCGTAACATGCAGCCTAATAAAACCTGGTCAATAATAGTACGTATGTGGATTAGCATGTGAGCATGGAATATATCAAGAGAAAGTTTACTGGTTATTGAAAGACTATGTTAAAGAAAAACTGCTCATATTTCTGGTACCCATCAGACAATGAGAATTTGAACAACAAAATAAATCATATACTTCAGCAGTTCCATCAGCCCCAAGGACATTATCAACACTACAACAATGATTATTAACAGCCGGCCAATCAGAATGAGCCAAAATCCCCATCAGTGAAGAACATGATATTTACTCATCATAGTCCTGTACATGTCCTGTACATACTAAAAACAACAGCTGACCTTTGAATCTCCAATAAGCGCAATTCCGATAGAAAGCTTGCGCTTCATTCCGCCTGAAAGGGTCTTTGACCGTGCATTCCTCTTATCCTCCAGATTTAGGATATGGATCATGCGGCCCACCTCATCTGGAATCTTCTCACGAGGGTAGCCCTTTAGCTGGAGAAACAAAGTAGAAAAAGTAGTGGAAGTGAAAAAAATAGGCAGCAAAAAGAGTAACAGAACAGAATAAGAGGAGAAATTTACAAACACCTAATTACATTCAAATTCCACACATTTCATATTACCATACATTTCCTGTGTTAAATCAATTAGGGCATCTATATTTTCATAACTGGTAATTTCAAAATAACAGCAATTAACTGGGTTTATTTAATATATCAGATTTTAAATGGTCAAAAGTTTACATACACTTTTTAATACTGCCTTTTAACTGAACCAAAACTGGAATCAAGCTTTGGGGGTACCCTTCCACAAGCTTCTCACAATACAATCGCTGAAATTTTTGCTCATTCTTCCTGACAGATCTGGAGTACCTCAGGTTTGTGGGCCTCTTTGCTCACACATGCTTTTCCAGTTAAATCCACAAATTTTGGAATTCAGGCTTTTTGTTACAACTTTGGAGGTATGCCTAGACTAATTGTCTTACTGGGAGATCCAGTTGTGACAAACTTAAAATTTTCTAGCTGATGCCCTGAGGTGTTGCTTCAGTATTTCAAGATAATACTCCCTCCTCATGATGCCATCTATTTTCTGATCTACACCAGATCCTTTTCCCGGAACCCTCCTTTTAAAACAAGTTAGTTCCTTTTCCTGGTATCAATTACTTCATGTTATTGGCAGTCACTCCCTCACCGGTCACCCATTCAAGTTCTCGAGTAAACTGCAGCTCAAAACTCAAGACAAGTAAACTGCAGCTTGTTATGTTACCAAGAAACTGGAATGCGTAAAATCCTCTGTCCTGAAGCCCTGGCAGAAAACTTACTAACCATTTAAAAGTGCAGACACCCAGACTTATAAATGTGATAAAAATCTCTTTACAGAAAGCTTCTCCATATCAACAACTATAAGTCTGTTAAATAAAAACACTTTTTAATCCATTGCTTATTAGTTTTAGATTATCTGTATCAACCCTGAAAATGAGCTATTCCTATGTAAATGATATTAGAATGAGGAGCCAGCACTATTGTCAGAGCCACGCTCTTACAATAAATGATTCAACACCTTCTGACCATCAGATTCCAAAGTTCAACAGAGGTATGGTATAATACAAAAATAGCAGCTGCAGTAAATTCATACTTTTCTGAGAAAACTGTAGGACACAGTGTTGTTTAATAAACTTACAGAACACTTTAAGTGCAGATTGCTAATAGACAAAGAATACCTTTTGTCTGGTATTGTAAAGAAGTCAACTAAAGTAACAAGCCATGAGAGCTCATGCTTTATAATAAGTACCTATAAACCCATTTTAAAATCACTGCACTGTACATCATTAAGTGTCTTACAGCTTTCAGAAAAAACAAAGACAAAAAGAGATTTAATCAATAATTTACTTTCTTACTAATAAAATATGCAATAATCACTTTCTGCCACACCATGTAGCCTGTTATCAGTACACTTTAGTTGCTAAGCAACATAAACAAAGATTAGGGCATTCTACAGAGAGAACAATGGGTTTATTGTGACATTTTTATTGGTTTAAAACTTGGTCCATAAACACAGAACACAATTATTGTGATGTGTGTATACCGAGGATTTTACAGCAGCTTCAAAAGCAGCTTAACAATAACTTTCAGTTCTGATTGCGATTGTGAAACTGTGATACCGGGACAAGCCTATACCAAACATATAATGTTAATCTTTAAATCAGCAGTGCCTTACTTACCTTATTATTTACACTTACATGTGTATGTCTGTATGTTTGTTAAGAGTAAAATAAAAAAGTACTGAAGAATAATATCATAGCATGTCATAACATTGTAATTATGAATGGATTTTTGATTTTTGAGGCTAAAAGGAAAAAGATAATTACCTGGGCATAGAAAAGCAGATGCTCTTGGACTGTGAGGTTGTCAAAAAGCACATCATGTTGTGGACACAGTCCTAGGCTGCGGCGGATCAACGCCATGTCCTGGCATATATCATAGCCATTGATGTAAGCTCGGCCACCACTGGGAGGAAACAAGCCTGTAAGAAAACAAGAAATAATGCACTGAATGAAAGAGAAGCAGGATCAAATAAAATCAGACTGACTAGGAGGAGAAAGAAGCTAAGGTTGTAGACCTCTGACCTCTATCACAGTATCTACAGATTTAAGTCACACTTAAGGAGCTCACCAGTCAGCATAGACAGCGTGGTGGTCTTTCCTGCCCCGTTGTGTCCAAGAAGCACCGTGATCTGGCCTTCAAACATGTTTAACGTGAGATCCTTCACTGCTTCTTTGGTCTTATTACCCATTTTAAAAACCTGTAATGGAGGAAGTCTTAATTACAGCTAAATCATTATACAGACATCCAGGGTAGGGGCTTAAAAAATAAAAGCAGCCCCTTTGAAGGTCACTGTGACCGTGTTTACACACTACTCAGCACCATCTCCCCTCGAAATATCACACGCACACACACACGCTATGTCACTTTTGTACCTTAGCCAGGTGCTTGATTTTGACCCCCGAGACCAATCCGGACGGCTCTTCTTCAATGAACTCGCCCTTCAGTGCTTTCTCTGCATCCTCTTCTTCCTCCTTCTCCTTCAACAGGGCAACTCGAGGGCTGTTGCACCAGTATGAGGGCTGTGGTATAAAGTGTTAAAAATGTACAAAATACCTATATACAGTGCTGTGAAAAAGTGTATGCCCCCTTCCTGAGTTCCTCTATTTTTGATTATTAACACTTAATTGTTTCTGCTCTCCAAACAGATTTAGTACAAGACAAAAGACAACCTGAGTAAACACAATACACAGTTAAGTGACCTTGTAATTTATTGAAGAACAAAATCTCCCCAAATCTATCACCTGTGTGAAAAAGTAATTGCCCCTTAGTCACACAATGAACCAAATTTAATCGATAAAAGGTTTCAATTAGACTAGCCACTCCCAAGATTGATCGCTGCCAGTCCTTTTGAATCTAGACATCACTTAAATACAACCGTTCCAGCAGGTTCCCAAAAAACCTCAACAAAAAGCACAGTATTCCTATGATTACAGAAAATTCCAGAAGATCTGAGAAAGAAGGTTGTTGAAATATATCAGTCAGGAAATGGTTACAATCAATCACTCAAACTCTGGAACTCCAGCAAACCACCATGAGAGCATTCATCTCTAAATGGAGAAAGCATGGAGCAGTGGTAAATCTGCCCAGGAGCGGCAGGCCTAGCAAAATTACTCCATATAGCGTATAGCTGCAAGTCACTCTTACCTCAGTTAATGTTCATAATTCCACCATCAGAAAGGCACCGGGCAAAAATGGCATGCATGGGAGAGTAGCTATGTGAAAACCACTGCTAAGCAAGAGGAACATAAAGGCTTGTCTAATATTTGCCAAAAGACACATTGATTATCCAAACGTTTTGGAGATAATGTTCTATGTACTGATGTGGAAAGTGGAACTTTTTGGAAGACCTGGGTCCCGTTACCTCTGGCTAAGTCTAATACAACTTTCCACAATAAAAACAACATGCCCACAGTTAAACAAGGTGGTGGTAGTGTGATGGTGTGGGAATGCTTACTGCTTCAGGGCCTGGACGACTTGCCATAATTGAGGAAAGGATGAATTCAGCTCTCTACCAAAAAGTACTAAAGAAAAATATCTAGTCATCAGTCCATGATCTGAAGCTCAAGCATAATTGGTTTATGCTTAATTAGCGTAAAAAAAGCTTAATTGCCAGCAGGACAATGATCCAAAGCATAAGAGCAAGTCCACTACTGAATGGCTGAAAAAAAAAATAAAATTTAAATTTTGGAGTGGCCTAGTCCTGATTCCTGAGCTGAACCCCATTGAGATGTTGTGGCAGGACCTGAAAAGGGCAGTTTATTGCAGCTGTTGCTGCTAAAGGTGGCCCAGCCAAGTATTACGCTTAGATGACAATTACTTTCTCACCCAAGCAATATAGGTTTGGGGGAGATTTTGTTCGTTAATAAATCACAACTGTGTATTGTGTTTACTCGGACTGTCTTTTGTCTTATGCTAAATTTGTTTGGAAATTAGAAACAATTAAGTGTTGTTCTAGACAAAAATACTGGCACTCAGGAAGGGGGCATATACTTTGTCACAGCACTGTAGCTCTATTAAAAAGCAAACATTACTTTCTCATTTGATTATTATAACTCCTGAGCTTTGAACTGCGCAACCATAAGGATACTCCATGCTTAAATTCATCTTTATGTGATAGTCCTGTGCTATTAACTATATTAACAGATGAAATTCTTAGCTTTTAAGATTTCTGTTTTTCAATTAAACCCCAATATTATGTTGTTAGATATGAAGGAGACTTTCAGGGCACAACAAATATACCAAAGAAGGCAATTTTGGGGTTATAGCCTGTACAAATGTTGTTTATCATTTATGGAAGACGTTTTGCATGTCTAAACTTCAGTGAACTTCAGTCAGTAAGTAATTTCTGACATGGGACAGTCTTCAGGACAGAGGAGTTTCTCATTTCTTGTTGACCACAGCAAGCTGTGTTGTTTTTTTGTTTGTTTGTTTTTTGTCTTATTAATTTCAAGACACAAACTGGTAAGAGAACAACTGTTTATAGCTGCATAGAACATAAAACTTTAGGGTGGTAAGAGTAACTCCATCATTGATTATCTTCCTATAACAAAGTGTTTGCCATCATCATTTATTCCTAATAATTAAAGTTTCAAATTACTTAATAGTTTATAGAAACAGAGTGATCCTGGATCAGACTTAGATACACAGATACGGAGAACATTAATTCCAATTAAGAGTGTGTGTATGGCTAAAGAAAGTGGAAGAAAAAGCAAAAACTAGAATTAAAGTAAATGTAAATCATCGTTTTCCAGTCATGTTTTTTTGCCAGATGCATTTCTAAACATGCTTAGGTCAGCATAAATGAGTACATGCTTCTTGGTTTCAAAAATGCAAACACTGCAGGCTTTCAGTAGTCGAGCCTACGTCCATATTCTGGATTAAGGGTTTGGGGGAAATCTTTCCTGCATAAATCCTTTCTGTGTTAGAATATGTCCATCTTAAGGATGGATGTTTTCCACAAAACACCTGTGAAAACTAACAAAGCAAGAATGTTTTCAGATTACTGTAGCTGCAACTGCATTTAGCAAAAACCTTTAATGAAGGACATCTGCAACATCAGTTACACAGATTATGATTTCACATGGTGAAGTGTAAATAATACATGTAAATGCAATAATACAAGCAGTAAGGTATCAGGAATTAGTCACCACCTACCAGCATGAAAAAGTACCAGGGCCGTGGCACTCCATACTCGCCAGGGAAGACTGCCTCAACATACCAAGCCACCAGGCCGTAGAGTATGGAGTCCAGCAGCAAGAGCCCAATAACCTGAGCCAGTGAGAAGTCATCATCCACAGTCACAGGCTCAAACAGATTACTCCACTGGATTCCTGTGCCTGATTGGAAGAGGCGCAATAGAAGGCGACATTTATGCTGTCAATGGTTGATGGAATTATTGATGGAAAATATATTGGAGAATGAAGGATTAAGCAATGATAAATTATAAAAGTTAAATAAAATGTATCTCACCTTTGCCTTCAAACATGCCAATAAGTTGGGCACCCATAGCCATAGCCACATTCGAGATGAGACATGCAGACACTTTCTGAGCATTGGATAGCAGGTCATAACGTGGCCAAAGGAAGAGGTATGGCAGGTAGCTAAAGAAGTAGAGGAAACCACTTGCTGCTGCTGCAACATTAGCTGTGAAAGAGACAGAGAGAGGGAATGGGGAGGGAGAGAAAGAGAAAATTGTAAAACATGTTCCATGTATTTTAGACTCCCTACTATAAATCTTCACATCCTGCAAACCACAATATGCACACACTCCTTTCTGTTTGTGGCAGCCATGTGACAGAGCCACAGGTGCAAAAAGAGGGGAACGAGAGAAAAAAACAAAATGAGAGCGGCCTTGTGCTACAGAAAAAGAAAACGGCTCTCTGGGTTATTTTTATATCCACATGCAAGGGCAAGCACAAAAAGGTTCTCAGGGCCTCCTCACACTTCAGTGCGCCATTCTGAGGAGAACTGAGGCAGGGTGGATATTTATTAAGTCCCATTTGCAGCCTTTTTCTGGCTGTAGGAGGAGATGGGGAGTGCGTCACCCTTCCACAGACTGGAGAAAAAGAAAGTGCTCTTCCCTGCAAGAAGACAGTCCTGTTTTTCATGATACAAAAGTGATCCTTAAGCCTCATACAACACAGAAGTGATTCATTTACGTAGGAAGCAGTAACTCCTTAGTTGAGCATTAAAACATTTTTTTCTTTAAGAAAAACCACCATTGAGACAAAAATGGGATGCATGGAAGCAAAAAGAGACAAAGATTTGTATGTAAAATGTCATTGAATTATTAATAATGAAATTAACATACCATTAAATCAATTGTATTGAAATATAGTACCTCAAGATCCACAGATATATGTATATGTATGGAGATAACGTCTATATAGATATCTATATCTATATAGATAATTTGGGAAATTCGCTTCAAGAAAAAAACAAAAAGGTAAGCATTGGGGCTACCCAGGGATAAGCAAACGTAATTGAGCATGGAACGTAATGAACTGATATCTAACCAATCAGCACACTCCCACTCCAAAAACTACTTTGAATTTCAAAGAGGTTAATTCAAAACAAATAAATACAGAAGTGTGTTTTTTTTCAGAACTGAGGTGATGTACATGTATTTCATAGCATTCAGCAATATTAAAATGTTGTTACTAAAAATTCAGTGGCCTTTAATATTCAAATTTTTTGGTTCCTTTTTGCTCACAAAGGAACACAAACAATAAAATTTAAATACATTACCGGCTCAAAGGTTACTAGCTGGTTTTGCTAGCTTGTGCCCATTACTTTTCGACTATTATTATGCAAATTTAGTGCTACATTATTTAGTATTAAATAATTACAAATTACATTCAATGATCCCATACACTGTACCAATAAACCTTTTTTGAACTGTGTGAGAATTCAGATGATTTATTGCCAAATTTGGCCAACAAAAGACAAAAGAAATTAGTATAGCTAGCACAATTTTTTAACACATTAGTTTTCATCATTAGAAATGGCAGCATTTTTGGATAAGCCATGGTGTACCAGCAATGCTAAATGCCTTCCCTTTATACACCTCCATTCCCCAGAAACAAACAAGTCCATGTAACCACTTGTAACCTGATAGAACCTCAATGAATTATTCAAGCACCAGAGACCTGTTAGAGACATAGGAGCTAGAGCAGCTCAAACCAGTCCTCGAGGCTAGACAGTCCACATTTTTGCTGTTTGCCAACTGACAACACAAAGACAAACAAAAATGTAAACCATCCGGCCTTGAAGATTGGTTTGGGAATGAAAACAACAGCTACAAACACCTCAGCAACATATGTAATGCCTCCCTATATAATCTATTGCCAATGGAAAACAACTCCATCCCACAAATGAGGTTTCCAGACTGACAGAACTGTCTGCTTAATTTTCCTATTCCTTTTTCCTCATCATCAGAAGTAAGGTCAACATATTTGAAACATGATCCTCTTTTATCTAAAAGCCAGTGCACAGGTCCACCACAACCAAAGAGGCCATTTAAAAGATTATCAGAGGACATTACGGAGTGCAAGCAGCAATAAATCTGGAGCAGCATTAAGCTGAGAGACCGGTTCGCACTTTCACTCAACGTCCAATGAGATCTGCTTATCCACCCTTTCATGTTTGTTTCCTATTTTCTGTGTTTTCTAATTGATTATTCACAACAAACAATCCTGCTAATGGAGGAAGAAGAAAGTGTTCTATACAATAATAAGTCAGTTCAGATATCACCATGCATTTAAAGCCTCTAAACCTTGCAAAGTTTTTCCCTTTTATTTGAAGGAAATTCCCTTTTAGGTTTTTCCATTTGCTCAGTATTCATTGCTGCATAAATGAGTTAGCTGGAAACAATAACCTTGACCTTGTGACTCCTACAGCTAAAAACAAATAAAGCAGATTTGAGAATATGAATGTATGGCTGATGAACTTGACACTGAGACAAAATTGATACTGAAGATGTTACCTCTGGAGAAGAAGGAGCTGATCATGAAACAGAAGCTGATAGTAGCCACAGCAAATATAAGGAGGAAGACGAAGACTAGTGTAGGGTCACTATATGTCAACACTGCTCCATTTGGACTCACCTTTAACATAAAGAGCACAATAAGACAAACAATTTCATACATAGATGTTGAAATCCAATGCTTTCAGGTTTCTCCCTTTCTAATATTTGCTTCAATAAATCATAACTTCAAGTTGCGTTCTAGATAAATACCTTACTAGAGGAACTGAACCTGGAACAGTGTTATTCTTATGATCGGCACAAAAATTGCAGCTGGACAAACTTACTAGATTTATTTTTTTAATTGAATGGTTAAGCTCACACTGGGTAAGCAACATAACAGCTTGATGAAGCCAGGGAAGGCAAATAAAACTCACCTGGACACAGATAAGCAAGGTGACAAAGAAGATGGAAATAGAGAGGAAAAGGAAGAACATGAGGAACCAGGCACTCCAGTGCAGCCAGTTGCTCAGACCCATCATTCTCATGTATTCCTGGAAAATACATTTAAAAAATCTGACTTATTCAGAAGGTCCATAATGCAACACACTTATAACACATAAACGGCATGTTCATGCATCTTCTCCACCGGTTCCACAGACCTTGAGTTTTCTTTCCTTCTCCTGCACTATGGCTCGGACGATGTTGAGGGATGTGTAGGTGAAGCTGAGCACCAGCAGGAGGGGCAGCTGGTTCTGGATGGCCAGGATGAAGACATCATAGATGAAAGCTGGGTAAGGGAAGCGTGACAGCACGACCCGTGTCTGCATGAAGAGGGCAGTCGCCGCTGTCCTGTTGTAGGCCTTCATGATGGCTTGGTCCACAGCATGCTGGACCATTAGGAAGCCCTCACGATAATAGCCTTTTTACACATGACAGGAAAAATGTGATTGTTAACTCTACTACAGCAATGATAAATTTCTTCTTTTTAATCATCCTATAATTTGTTCTTTATGATGGCCATGTTAATACTTGATGCATCTCTAAGTAGAAGCACACTCATTTATGACTATGCTTACACAAAACATCCCTGTCCATCAGGTTTCCATGCCAACCAGTAAAATGTTTATGCTGCTAGACAGTAACCAATGTGTTTCCCAGAACAACTGGCATGGACTCAATAAATACATAGATGAGTTCTGTAAGTGTCTCTTTAAGACTTTCTCCCATTGTCATGACTATTGTCATGATCTGCATTAAAAATAAACAATTATTAATTATATAAATATAATATAATTAATAATAATAATAGTATATAAAAAAAATAATCACTTGATTATTTTCTAACCTAGAAGGTCCAGAATATTGGTAAGATTGGTAAAGTGGGAATACACCATTCCATACGTCAGTCCTTTGTAGGGCACCACACACACACACTCACACACACACACACACACACACACACACACACACACACACACACACACACACACACACACAC
>JAQQZX010000008.1:14503572-14516638 GCA_030068355.1 Notoglanidium maculatum | reverse complement strand
TATGCAAACTCCGCACAGAAAGGCACCCTGGGTGACCCGGGGATCGAACCCAGGACCTTCTTGCTGTGAGGCGACAGGGCTCACCACTGCACCACCGTGCTGCCCAATATTGTTATTATTTATTTAATTAACATTCCAATTTTAAAATTATAGTCACACCAACACCACAGATCTCAGCATCATCATCATCAAATCGTCATCATCATCAACTCATAGATCACTAACTATCCATGCCGAATCTCTCAGCACAACAGCACTAAGTAGCTGCATTGCATTTTGGAACTTGGAGTTTTACATTTGCAGTCTTCACTACTTCTACACTGGATTTCCCATTAACTTGACATTGAAAGCTAGAAAATGGTGAGTGAAAAAAGAAGTTCTCTCTTTTGTTTTAAGAGCCAACAGCAAACCTTGACTGTTGTGTTGGAGATCGTTAAAATTAAACCTCACTGAGGTCAGTGTGTCACACAACTGCTAAATTCTCACAGGAATAACAATAACAATACAGCACCATGCAACAAATTAGCAGCAGAATCTCTAAGCACATCACAAATATGTTCCTGGGTGGAGTGTTTTAAAAACATAGAAGCAGTCAGTGTGTTTTGTTAGACTTGCATTACACAACTACAAACTGAACAAGATGTACAAGAAAACACTTTATTTTCAAATGAGGTGTTGTCACTTGAGCTGTACACACAATTTAAATATTATTCTACATGTCATTACTCAAGACTTTAAGCTTCAAAGTCACAGTTTGGCAAACTGTATTTTTCCAGATGATGATAAAGGTGAAAACAATGTGATAAGAAATAGCTTGGGGACTATGAAGATTGTGAAATCTGTACAACTAATACCATGATGAATGCTGTTGCATCAAATGAGTTAAATAATGTTTAGATTATCTGTTAAATCAAAGTGTATTCATAATATACTGGTAGTGCTGAATAGCTACATAATTATGGATCTTTAAGGGAATAAATGCACCCTTTGCATGGCATGATGATTATCTCAGTAGATTTTTTCAAATATTGCAAACTACTGCAAAGAACTGAATATCAGTGGAAAATGATGAGCGAGAAACGAAGCAATTTCTCTTATTTTTAGAAGCCAACAACAAAACCTCTTTACAATTATATTTGATGTTGCTGATTTTGTTTTCCTATTAAATGCCATTGTAACTGCAATAGCAATGAGAAGTCAGCACAGCACACAACTTCTAATTCCTCATGGGAATGGTGAAGATACAGCTCCATCAAGCCAGAACTGGAATCCCTTCTCACGTCTAAAATATTTCAATATAAACTTTTTTAATGTGTTTTAGGGTGAAAGTGTCCTTTAACAAAACATACCAGTGAACTCTTGTTGTGATGGGAGATTGGCATTTATTATTTTAATCATCAGGTCGATATTGTTTAAATCATTAAGTTCAAATAATGATCTTGTTAGCATGTGAACGCTCATCTGACGTCACTAAAATCCTTCACCACCAGAAGCTCTCATCTGAGGTTGGTCAGGATGCTGCATGGGCCTAAAACCACACCCCGTTCACTGCACTGTTTTGTACCCACAATGCACTGCGCTAAGGTAAAGTTCAACTGACGTAGTCTACGTGGTAATATTGCTCAATAGGGATGTAAATAGAACTCTACTCCCGGATTTCTGTAAAACTGCCTATTGTTATAAGCGTTATACAAACAAAATTACACAGAATTGCAATAAAATCAAACAATTAGGAAATGGTGTATAATCCAGCGACAGTGTGCAGTCTGTGGTGCAAACGCCTGCAGATATATAGCACTTCGGGGAAAAATAGGAAGCCTTTTAACATTTGTAGCAATGTATGACACTTAAATCTGTACTTAAACATCGTGTTTTATATTTGAACTAAATATCCCAAATTGTATTTAAGAAGAATACAGCCCGATCTGCCGGAGAGCCGAGCTGCAGTCGATGACTAAGAAACAAAAACACACACAGCGCTGTCTTTCTCCAAACCGGACATAGGGGAGAGGGTGCGTGCGCGTGCGTGCGACAGTGCCATGTTATGACTACCTCTGGATCAGCGCGAGAGATTGGTAAAAGAAGGGTGCACAATGTAAGCCATTTACCTGCTTCGTACAGAGGTCCTGCAAGATGAACTTCATGAGCTGTACTTTGTGTACCAAAGTGGCAAAAATCCCTCCTTTCAAGATAAACACATTAAATAACGACGTGCTCCATCCGCCTAATCATCCGGAGAGGTGTTCATGCGTCTGGATTGTTTTAAGGCGATCCGTCATTTGACATTATTTTTAGAAAACATCGGCTCCGAAGGAATGACATTGCGTCCGGCTGCAGTGAGCACACGAACGGCCATCAACAAATAAAACCACGTGACAAGCCAGCTGAGGTCACGTGACCAGCATTAGCCCGGAATAACAGCAATAACAAAAGAAATCTATGACCAAAACTCTGAGCTTATATTGTATGTAAGGAGTTGACTACACGCCTAATGTGTTTATGGTAGAAATTATCTGTTTATTGTACTGCTTGTCAAAGGGAACCCGGAAAACGAGTGGTGCAGGGAATAATTTAGGTGACGTCATTGTTTCGCGGTACGGCACGTAAACCTACCCACCACACACACACACACACACACACAGGTATGAGACATGGAGTATTCTGAAGAAAATGGAACAACCTTTCTCATTTTTGCTTGTGTACATGTTCCCGTGCCTAAACCTTTCTTTAAAAAAATTATTGACAGTATAATTTTAACAGTACTGGATATTAATAATTGTTTATTGGAAAAGGTATTTTCCAGAAACATTTGAAACAGCAGTTTTTAAGCGTCAACTTAAACACAACCCAGAAACATCTGTAATCAGTAACTTTTCACCTATTTGCAGCTTGCCTTTCATGAGTAAAATTTTAGAAAAAGTGATTTTTAACAAATCAATGACTTTCTTTCTGGAAATAATATTTATGAAAAGTTCAATTTGGCTTTTTAGGCAAGGTCATAGCACAGAAACAGCATTAGTGAAGGTTGTGAATGATCTGAGACTTGCTACTGATATGAATTATGTTTCAGTTCTTGCACTCCTCAGCTTAGGTGCTGTATCCGATAAAGTTTATCAAGATATACTTTTAAAGGGTATTAAGGAATGGATTCATTTAACTGAACTTGTTTTAAATAGTTTTAAAAACACATTTAAATAGAATGCAGAACTTTATTACCATAGGGGACCATGTGTCAAAAAGAACTACTGACTATTATGGTGTACCACAGGGTTGTGTGCTGGGTCTCGTTATGTACTCTCTTTATATGCTGCCATTGGGTAAAATGTTCCTAGAGCTTGGAGAATATTCAATACCTAGGCTGATGATACTCAATTATACATATCTGTAGCGCCAGAAGATCCTAGTGCAGTAAATTAACTCGTGAGTTATCTATCCAACATTACAAGTTAAATGAGCAGAAAATTTTGGAAATAAATGAAGAGTGAAATTCTTCTTATTGGAATGGAAGCATGGGGGGGAAATGTTTTAGATAGTCTGGGCAGTCTGGTGCTACTGTACATACTAAAACCAATTAAAATGTAGGTGTCATTTCTTGACTTTGACCTCACATTTAAATCATACATTGACAATGTCATAAGGACTGCTTCCTTTCACCTCAGGAGTAAGACCATTTCTAAACTTGGAAAATGCTAAGAAGTTGACTGTTGCTTTTGTTTTCTCATGCCTAGACTATTGTAATGCACTTTTCACAGAACTACTTAAAAAGACAACAGACAGATGACAACTTGTTCAAAATACCACAGCATGAGTACTTACAAGCAATAGGAGAACTGAAACATTTTAGCAACATTGCATTGGATACCTGTTTCTTTTAGAATTTATTTTAAAATAATTTTATTAGTATTTAAAGCTTTAAATGGCTAAGCACCTTCTCAGAGTGTCTGACAGAATATGTTCCAAACAGGTCTTTAAGATCATCAAATCCAGGATTGCTTAAGATTCCAAAAGTAAAATACAAGAAATATGGAGAAGTGGACTTTAGTTTTTTGCACCAAAGATGTGGAACAACCTGCTCTTAGACATTCACCAGGCTTCTTCTCTTAGCCATTTTTAAAAGGCAGATAAAAACATGCTTTATTACTTCAGCTTTTAGTCAGTATGTAATCATTTTATTACATGCATGAATTCTTATCCTTATGTACTCTTAAATTCTGATTGTTTATTTTTTGTTTTATGTGTATATTTCTTACATTTTTGTAAAGCAATTTGAGATGCATTTAAATGTATGAAAGTTATATTATTAATAATAATAATAATAATAATAATAATATTGTATTATACCAAGCACTGTTGAATTCTTAAATCTGTTGATTAATTTTTTTATAACTGCAACTCTGACAGTAGTGCTGGCTGTAATTAAAATACAATTATGTATGATCAGTTGGTTGAATCTATGTAGGATTCAACCAACTGAAAACGCCTCCCTTGCCAAGCACATATTAGAACATACAGTGGTCATCATGTGTCTGTAGCTTACTTCCAAGTACTTACATTCACACTCCCATGCTTTTTCTGTGCTAAATAATAAGTATGAGCCTTTAGTTTTTCAAAGTTTGGGTTCAAACTTGTTAGCTAGTGTTAGGCAAAACACTGATTCCTCTTATTTCGTCTTCCTTGTCTGCCACTTGTAAAAACACAAACTGTACTCTCCAGAGCATAGGCTCCGTTAGAAGTGGACCCATGCTCTATGCAGACATAAAGGGTTCATTGTACTAGTTGCAGGTAATTATACACTAATGAAAACATACTTATGAATTCCATAAGTATATTACAATGGAATACATACTCCATTTCTGCTAATAGATCCCTCAAAAACCTACACAGTGAACCTTTAAAATTCCATTTATTAATGTGTAATAGAATTATTTACATTGAAATTTTAATTAGACAACAGCAACATCACCACCACTCGTATTACAGGTGATTACACTCCTCTCTAGTGACTATAGTATGAATACAGTCTATGATGCTTCTTTGACTTGCTGGTTTTGTCCATGTTGTTTTTAACCCAAAATCATGTACGCCAAATGACCAAAAATATTTTTAATCCAACCCAAGTGTCATATCCTTAAATTTTAATCAGATGTGAAACTACATATAAATGTGGCTTATTGCTATTCAGTCTGCAGGAAATCCTTACTACTGAAATCAGTTGGGGAAAAAAGTCTTACTGCAGCATTATTTTATTGTATTTGAAAACACTTCTCAAACATCTATAGGTCTATTGGTTTCAAGTAGTGGTTTTTCACAGCTTCATACATATACATAGGTATGAAAATCAGTTACAGTAAAAAAAAAAAAAAAAAAAAAAAACTTACGATGTTACAGTACTGAATAATGCATTAAAAACTTTCATGGGTTGTGATGTTTTAGAAATACAGGAACATTTCTACTTGTAGAGCACTGAATGACACACACGTAATTGATTTTTCACTAACGATGTACTCAGCTGTTTAGGAACACTGTTTCTCCAGTGTTGTCAAAATAAAAAGTGCTTTGCTTCATTTGACGTTATGAAGAAATGGCATGTCTGATATTGTGCATTAAAACTGAGAATGTTGCAACAAAGTTTCTGTGTTATGTTAAACACTTCACAGGTGAAATAATGCCACCACAGTCAGCACCGTTTGCAGTATGTATGCTGTATGAAATGTTACAGTACAAGTATAATAACTTGACCACACTTGACAACGACAACACCTTTGGCATCAGAGCGACACAAGACACGAATGGAAAAGGCACACAGCATATATACATACAAAAACATGTAAAATATAATTTACTCTTCCACATAACAGCAGTCCAAAGAAACAAATACATCAGTGCCCTGAAGTGAGTTTAATGTAAAAGTTGTATTTTGATGGCTCTCAGTACCTGGATATTTAAAGTCTTTCAGTCCAGTAATATCTACATATAAAATGTAACCCATACGAATGTAAATTCTGAGATAGTCTTTGATTTTCTCTGGTGGATGAAATGTGAGGTTGTTGTAATAGTCTGTTCATTTGGCTCAGGTCTCACAGAGACACACAGATTCACAAGCAGACATTTTTCAAGAATTCCAGTGGTTTAATTTTTAGGAAATGAATCAGCAAATGACCCTGTAGAGGAGGTGTTTCCAAAGTCTTCTACATGTAATTCAACGCAATACAAGGTGAAGCGGACAGAATCCAAGCTGGACCATAAGCGTTGTTCTTCCTCTCTTTCCCTTTGACTAACTGGGAGACATTATCCGAGTATACAAACAAGCTAACAATGAGTGAAAGCTTGTAAGGCCAGTTAGCCGACATTTATTTGCCTATTGCTAACTGGTCCCCAATGAATTCTTGTTGATTGTTTGGCAATGTATGTTTAGGAGATTCCTTAAAGGCTCACAGTGGATGATTCATGCAGGATTTAAAAAGCTGCCATTTGGTTGGTTCTCAGAGGCACAGAGGTTACAGTGGCACCCTTAATCTCAAACATGGCTGTTGGTGCCAAATGTTCTGTCACAAGCTAAGGAAAGCCTGTTCATTGGCAGAGGTCTCACCATCTTCCCTTTCCATCTCTCCACCACTGTGGGCTGCTGTGTTCTTCCTCTTCACCTGCCGGTGGGTGGAGCCACAAGGCCTCTGCATGGGCACCAGCAGACGAAAGCCAGGTGAGGCGGGCACTGACGCTGATGATAGGCTGACTGGGGAGAGGTGGCAGGGCACCAGGGAGGAGGAAGAAGAGGCAGTGGAAGGACTGCTGCTCTGGACAGAAGAGTATCCAGAGCTGTGGAGATTGACGCGGAGAGGGCGTTTGGAGGAAAAGGAAGAGCAGGAGGCAGTAGGCTCACTCATATCCTCATCGCTAGAAAGAGTGCTGCAGTGCAGCCATGCATCAGAAGTCGGCACACACAGTGGTAGCTGGACTGAGAAGACAGAGACTGTGAAAACAAAACGTTCTCCATTATTCATTTAGTAGATCCCAATAAGACAATTAACAAGATGTTTTAAAATTGGCAAGTTGTTTTAAAATATTCTAAGTGGTTCAAGTCCATAATTCTTGCTGGGTTTGCTTTGAATTAAAGTGTTGCAACTACATATACATACACATATATATATATATATATATATATATATACACACACACACACATACATACATATACACACACACACACACACACACTATATATAAAACTTTTTTTTACCATGTTTATTTATTCAAACAAATAAAAAAACTCCACTAAACATTCAGTTCTGTTGTCTACTATTTTTTGTGAATCATATTTGGGAAAATATGTCTGAGTCTATTTAGTTTCCCCCTCGAAGGCATTTGTCTTAAAAAAACAACAGACTAAATAATAGGGTTGCGAACATGGCTCAATGAACTTGATAAAATTCTATTAGTTGCCAACAAGTTATCATCAATTCATTGGGTGCATGTTGTTTCATACGTCGTGCTAGTGTGCACTTCCACGTTGCAAACAAACCAAAAGCAAGGCAGAAGCTGGGAGCTGCGAGTGTGGTGCTCAGCGCAAGGGGCAATTGCATGACTACGATCTTTAAGGGCAAAAAGCCATGGTACAATGGAAGTTGTTCGTGTAATATTGCAACACTAATAATAAATAATTGCGACATAATACTGCACTGCCAAACAGCATACAGGATACAGCTCGCTAGCTAGGTAGCATTACAGTCTGTTAATGGCTGGCTGGGAGAGGCTCTGTCACTACAGCAGATTAAAGGACAGAAAACAAATATGGAGGATGAGAGAGAGACCGGCGGTGCACCTGAAGAACTTTTGTTTTGAAATTAAAGCAATGTTAAAGTTGTTGGCAAATCTATCATTTTAAGTTGTTTTTACTACATTGCTGTTTACACAATAATGTATTATTAATGCAGTATGCACAATAATGCATACTGATTACTTCATATATTGTGTTATTACAAACTCTATTGTAAACAAAGCCTTCATTATATACATAAAATCTAAATTGTTTATACATAAATCAGAAACCTATATAAAGCAACCAGAGAACCAGCCCTAGCTTTGCTTCTTCATATAATTCTGCGTTCTTATGACCTTTATTGGTGCTGTTGCAAAAGTGTAAACCAATCGACCTTAAGACATTTGTTAAAAGCAAATGATCTGATGATGGCAAAAATGAAATGTCATATTGATGGTTTTTTTAAATCTTTGAAAGAGGGACTTAACCCTGCTAACCCATTATTCCAGCTGCTCCTGCCTGTACAATAGAGCTGATAAAACCCTGAGCAACATGGCTTAAAATACATACCACATGTATTTTAAATGCAAATTACATACCACATGACTCATTTGGAATCTCTGGGTGACTGCATGTATGGTACTCTAACAGCAGTCCATTTGTTTACTCACCTTCACACTCTTTCTCTCCGTCACTGTCCTGGTCTCCCTCATAGCCTGAGCAGGAAGCATCAAGGCTCCAGTCTAGGATGTCACCCACAAGGGTTTCCTCTTGATTGGACAGCTCAGCTGTGGGTGTGGCCACAAAGCTGCCTCGATGGGTGTGCATGCTTTCCTCTCTCCTGCAAAAGAAAGGGGAGCAACATTAACAATTTAAAAAAAAAAAAAAGACAAGACAAAAGGGCAAGACTACTGTTGCAGCTCTTCACCGCAGTTCTCATGCGTTATTGGTATAGGATCTGTTAAGAATTCACTAAAGGTATGGTAGAGTTTGACTGATGATCTGTATATATTGCTGCTAATAAGGACACCATACCATGAGGTCTGCTAGCTTTCAAGGCATTCTGCTGCTTTAAATAATAAAACTCCACTGAAAATATTAGTCACAACTATCATACATTATATATTTTATTTGCCTAACTCATGTATGTGTGCCTTTCACCAATGCATATTTTCAGATGCCATATTATGGTCAAAAACTGCCATAATACATTATTTTATGTGACCCTGCTATTAAGGACATAAGCTTTTAGCTCCAGAACCTGAAAAAAATGGTAAGGCTCAAACAAGCAAAAGAACATGAGATCAAGTAAAAAAAAAAAAAATTAAAAAAAAAAAAAAAAAAGGAAGAAGTTTCAGAATTCTCACAACACTGTATTTCTATTGTTTGTTAAGTAACTCCCCAATAAAGTCAGGATTTTTTTCTAAATTTCATCCGTTTTTCTATGGTTGCTTTGGTAGTGCAAACTACTTATTAAATGCCCAATCAGTTAGCTTCTAAGTAAGAATTAGTAGCCAGTCATAGTGCTGGTGCTTAGATTTGTCCAAATATGTATGAGGAAAAAGGATACCAGCACATCTCATTAACATTTGGGGACCACACAGTGGTGCAGTGGATAGCACGGTCAACTCACAGCAAAAAGGTTCAAGGGGTTCGAATCTGCTATCCGAGTGGGGCCTTTTTGTGCAATGCTTGCATCCCCCCCTCCCCTCCCTTGCCTGCTTAGTTTTCCTCCAGGTGCACTGGTTTCCTCTCACAGCCCAAAGACATGAGGATTGTCACCTGGCTATTTTAAATTCCACATAGGTGAACGTGAGAATGATTGTTCGTCTCTGTGTTAGCCCTGCAATTGATTGGCGCCCCGCGACCCTTAACAGATAAGCAACGTGGATGGATGGACGGACGGACATACTATAGGGTGGGTCATGCTTCTTTGTAATTTTCTATAGAACAAGTCATCTACCTCTTGCTGTTACTGGATGGAGAAGACAGGAATTTGTGGATATCTGCTGATTGGCTGTTAGCACTAGGATGCTCAATTTGGGGCTCCACCTCTGGAACCTCAAGCACCTGGCACAGTTCTTTAAAGTCCATTACCTGTGAACCACAAACACCAAAGTATGAATCACCAGGTATGAGAAAAGCAGCTTCTTTACAGTAAGATCTTGATATCCATCTTGCATGATGGATGTCAGTAATTAACCTAATAAAAATGGTGGCCTTTGTGTTTCTCACAAGTCAATTAATTGTTGCTATGTGACAGAAAATTATTTAAAATATACAATTAATGCATGAAGGCACTACATCAACACAATGACAAATCACATACTTATTGGTTGAAATTGGGGGCAGGGCGTTGGAAATATCAGTACAATACTCACTGTATCTGTGCTTATATGATGGTAGGAATCACTTTCAAATCTCTGCTTAACACCAGTTAGAGACACTTGTCTATAATCTTTTGGCACATCCTGGCTGAAGCTAAAATTGGATTAAAAGAGGGAAAAATTAATCACAACACAAGCTTATCGTATGTGGGACTGTTGTTTTTTCTACACTACTTTTGGTGCTTGAGTAAAAAGAAATTACAAACCACACTGTCCAGTTTCATCCTCCATTTTTAATTTAATAACCATATTCAATGTGTCTAACATGACCAATTTGCACTGTATATATCTAAAATCAAGGTCCATGTGTCAGGCTTTTTTACCCAAATAAGTAAATAACTTGTTCACCCAAAAGTGCATATAGTTACACAGGTCAACAGTTACATGTGTAATTGTTTGTCACAGAAAAATACTTACATTATATAACACGGTAACAGCTAGTAATAACAGTAATTTGTCACAGGGTAGGCATGAGTGGGATTTCAATATCAGAGTCTATTTATACGGTCATACTCTCTGCAATTTAGAATGAAGAAAAATCCCATGTGCGCTAATTTGGGAAAATTGCAAATACTTCAGACAGAATCAAGGCAAATCTCTTACAAATTAGATTATTGATCTACCTCTGGTAAAACCAAACCAGTTCAAAAATGCCAAGAGCTTGAAGTAAAGCTGGATTGGAGAAAGTGGATATATCCAAAAGTAACACAAGCATGAAAACTCACCACTTCATATAGATCAGCAAAGCACAGGGCACCAGGTCCTGTGCAGTAAAGCCTGTGCTCTCCACCAGCTGACTTGGCCATACAGGAGCTGTAAAAAAAAAAAACAGGATAAGGAAGGAAAACTCACTACTACAGACACTGGAAGGAACTGCTAAGAAACATTTTAACAGGGCTAACAATGAGTAAGAGCTTATGGTTAGCAGGTAATGTGTTGTGCTTTTTACATCAGTGCTTCGTCCATTAGAGACCCTATTGGAGCCATAAGAATTATCCCCCACCTCCTTCAAGACCTGACCATTTTTAGGTGGTTTCCATAGGCAAAAACTCATGGAATTTGGTACACATATTGTGACAGTTACTTAGGGACTGAGGCTTGGCCCAGGGTTTGGCCCAGTAACTCTCTAGCACACCATATGTCATTGAGTCTCATATAGTTTCACGTACACACATCAAATTTGGTGAAGGAATTTTATCATCTTGTGCCAAATTCTGGATGCATTGCTTGATACAGTTCAAACTTCACAGGTTATTGATTATGATGGTTATGATGATACCAACATGCCCAGAGTGACTCTCTGGTATAGTGCTACTATCTGGCAACAGAAAAAGTGGCTTTTTCCACCCATCTCTGCTACACTGCTCCTAGACAGTATTGGTTATGATGACATCTACATGCCAAGAGTGACTCTCTGGTATAGGGCCACTTCTTTCCCATCCAATTCTTCCCTCATTGGCCAACGCTGATGATCTGCTTTGCTAACACGCTTGCAGTTTCTGCGGAAGCCATGCAAACCTAGCTCTGATTGTTTCTGGTGTTCCAAACAATTTAAAAAAAAAAAAAAAAAAAAAACAACACACACACAAGGACAAATAGTGTAAAACCATGGTTTTTAAAGTGGAATCCATGAAGATGGTAAAGAATACCATCAGCTACTATTTGTTATTATTAAGTTAACATAAATTTTAGCCTAACTGACCAAGCACCTGAACTGATTGAGTTAAACTAAATGTTAACTTAAGTAAAAGTAAATGAAACATGGCATGCTGTTCCACAAAAATAATAAACATGGTGAGAAAGATATTATGTGGATCATCTTCCATGCAAGTCCCTGTGAATTAGCTGTTACTATAGAAACAATAACACATTAGAAGAAGCACATTTATATAAAGCTGTCATTTTTTCTTACTCAGACTTAACACCTTCTTGAAAATTACTCACCACCTTCTGACTAATCAAATATGAGAATCCAATAGTGCTGTAGGATAACATGCACACAAATAATGTCAATTTGAATCTATCAGTAATTTAAATAAGCAAGAGAACTGTTAATATGATGTAAATTCTTCAAAATGTCATTTTCATGCAGTATAAGTAGGTCGAGTTCTGTGGATGTAAAGCTCAGGAATAAAAGGCTTTTATGAATCCTAAGAATAGAGGTATTTGATTTAATATTCAACTAGTTGATCACATTCATAAAAAGATCTGTGCTACAATCATGCAAGGGTTCCTTGGCTGTGAAATGTTTGAGAAACCCAGATCTACTACAGAGGATATGCACATGACATCACCATAGGCAGAAGTCACTGCAGTTACACCCACTGAGTGGCAGTGTTGGGGTTCAGTTGAAAGCTACAAAAACACGCAAAAACTCTAAAGTGGGAAAGAGCTTTTGTGCAATTGCTGCACAAATAGATTCAACAAGAAATCTGCGCTCTCTTTACAGACTGCTAAAAGCTAAAGAAAAGAGAAGCAAATGGATTGCTGCAATTCACAGAAATGGCCAGAATTCAGGTACAAAAACATGGAATTGCCGTTTGTGTGGCTATGTTGGATTTCTGGGTAAAATCATACCTCGAGTTATAAATAATGAGAGATACTCTGAAAAATATGGTCTGCTGAAACATTTCTTCTACGGTTTTGACTATTTCTGTAGTTTTTACACAACCGTCAAATCAGTCTAGATGCACTAATTCCTCACATTTTCTAATTTTATACCTGATGAATGTGGGGAAATAGCCCCTGTTAGGTCCAACATTCTAAACAGGTATATTTCATATAAAATGTAAATACTAATGTATAAAAAGAAGACTCGACACAGAAAACATTAAAACCTTGATTTTTTTTCTTGCAGTGTTTTTTTTCCTTTTTCGTTTCTGTTACGTTTTCTTTTTCTTCTTTCTCTTTGGAGAACGTGGTTT
>JAQQZX010000008.1:14488906-14503472 GCA_030068355.1 Notoglanidium maculatum | reverse complement strand
TATATATACACACACACACACACACATACACATATATACACACACAAAAACTAAAAAAAGCCCCAAAAATTTAAGTTTTTTTTTTTTTTTTTTTTTTAAATTGCGTGGAGCTACACATTTACACATTTTTAGCAGTGATTTCAAATCTATATTTGAAAAGTCATTTTTAATCTGTTTTGGAGCTATGGGTCTCTTTCCATTCAAGGAGATAAGTGCCTGGTCTTATGGAAAGAGACATCGCTGTTGCCAAGATGCCAAGTAGACAGAATTTATTATGAATAAAAATCACTCACTCGGATCTTCCCGTCGAGCACAGAGATGACCTCCCCCATCATCCTGACCAGGTCCTCATACTGATATGTGTTATCAGTGAGCCACACAGCCTCTCGAATGGTCAGAATTTCTTTACTGATATACCTGAAAAAGAAAAGAAATCAGCACAAGCTTCTGAGAGGCAGTAGAAAAAGAAAAATTTTATGAGGAAAAAAAAAGCTGCAAATAGAGATGTCTTGTATAATTTTCATATCTCTCAGCTTAGTTGTCCATGAGGACTTGCAAAGGTCTTAAAAGCCAGCCAGTGTTCTTTTCCAAAAGATTATTTTTTTCTCACCCTAGTAGACCAAGCATATTGAAAAAATAAAATACTGAATATTATGACCTATGCGCAGGACCTCACCTTGTGCAGATGACCATGCAGGCAATACCCAGAAGCTGTAACCTAGCCTTGGGCACCGAGCGTCTGGCCAGGTAGCGGTCCACACAGCCCACGGTCACATGCAGTGCCAAGCTGGAGAAATCCTTCATGGTGGCTACCTCCACCAACCAGTCCACAAGGATGTACCTTATAGAAGGTGAAAGGCCAAAGTGAGAATACTGTAAACAGCCTAACAAATATGCATATAACAAAATAAGTATTTTAAATGATAAGATATTGGTGGTACCTCATGGTGTCATTGATGCCCTCTTTGTGTGGGCTGTCAGAGTGTTGTGGAGGTGATGGACAGGAAAGAAAGAGTTGGGCCACCAGGTCAGCACAGGCCCGAGGCTCTAAACCCAGAGGATTGCCGCTGGCACATGACTTTGCTAAAGATAACTGAAAAATGAGATTCAAAGAAAATATTAGGCTCAACTGAAGCCAACGGTACCATTGTGCTAATAGGCTTTTGGTAAATACAACCATGCCCAAAATAAATTAACAAAAACAACTCATCTATCCGGAATGGAATTATTCATCCAGCAGTATTTAGCATGCTTAAGTGAAATAAGGTCAGCAATGACACAGCTCACTGGGGGAAATATAAGGACCATGACACAGATCAGGCACAGGGATGGGAACACAAACATTGAGAATGATGAAACAAAATGGATGACAAAGAGCCAATCAAATGAGCAGCTCCTAATTTGTAGATGGTTAAAAATAAATAGTGCACGTTGGGGACACATTATTTCATTTTCGTGAGAAAGACATTTTTATTAGATTTAAAATGCCATGGTTCCCTGTAAATAGCTACACTCACCCAGTCAGTCACTGAAAACATCACCCACCAAAAGTAAGCTGTTAGTAAGGAGATCCACCAAATCACCAGCATGGCAGGTAGAGTTTAATTTTGATGTTGCAAGTAATATGCATAAAAAAACATAAATTCCACACCAAGAGTTTCTGTGGTGAAAAACTGATAAACAGTGAATTGGGTTGTATCAGTTATATCAAAATCTGAGCAGTATGACTCGATTATCTGCATCCCCATTGTGCCTTATCGTAATGGCTTTTGGCCATTTTACATCTAACCTCAAAATTATGTACATTTACCCATTTTATTTGTCTATTTGTCTCCTCTTTTGTCAGCTAGAAAAAGAAATGACAGCAGCAGGGCAAACAGGGAAAAAGTCTGAAGAGGAATTTTTCAGGAATTACTCCAGACAAAATGGATACAAGGGGAAAATGCAAAAAATACACACGCACGCACGCACACACCCCCACCTGAGCTTCCCAGCAGCCCTTGGCAGCATAGTCCCGGAGTGTGCGCACACACTGCAGATACCTGCCGGGGTCTACCATCTGTAGGAAAAAACCAAAAACAAAAACAAATGAGTCAGTGAAGGTCAATCAGAAGCTACCGAGTGTGAAATAATTTGTGAACTCATAGAAGCTTCTTACAGCCGTGCGGCGATTTTTCTCCCACAGGAGGTATGAGCTCTGCACGCTGCCGCAGCTTGACGATTCATCCAACACGGCAAGCGCTTCCGAGCGCGTCTCCTCTTCCTGACACACAAAACACAAAATAAAAATCCAAACAAGTGCATGGAAAGCGACTTTAAAATAAACATGATGCGGTTTCCTCCTGGTTCTTCACTTTCCTCCCGCACAAAAACATACCAGTAGAAGGACAACAAATTGCCTCTAAATGTAAATGTGTGTGCGCGTTGTGCCCTATGGTAGATTATCGGCCCATCCGGGGTGTAATCCTACCCACAGGTACCAACACAGCTTTCTGTTGCTTTCTATTTATATAATGGCTTTCTAACGGCACTAAAGGATCTACCCCCTACTCATATCAGTCTGGTCTTGGGCACCAACAGCAAACCAGCGTTGGAGGACCTGAGCGTCCAAGCAGGAGTGCAGAGCTGCAGCAGCTCAGGGTGGGGTGAGGACAGGGCATGTAGTGTTTTGAAAGTGAGAAGTAGGACTTTGTATTTATGTTTTAATTGCGTTATGGGTGTAATGGGCACAGAACGTTGTATGAATATGTTATATGTGGATGTCTATTTAGGGTTTTAACAAAAGATGCCATAGAATAGGGAACTACAGTAGTCTAAATGAGAAGTTATGAAAGTGTGAGCCAGGGTTGATTGGTTCACCGCGACCATGATCGGGATATAGCGGTTGCTACAGTAAATTAATCAATGGTAGCCATTAGACACACTGTGGTGTTACCATCTGCTGATAATCAAAAGCCCTGATGGGTAACCGAGACATACAATTCATTCCATGTGACAAATACAGAGTGCTTAATCTGTCACTTACATCAGACAGCTCAAGGACTCTAGCCAGGCAATGCAGTAGTGCTCCTTTCCTCTCCTACAAAAAAAGAAATAGTGATAATACTCTGAAGAGCTGATTTTATTTCAATACAAGACAAAGATGAACTTTATTTAGCACTAAAAGACGAGTAGAATGTGCAAGAGGTCAACCCATCTTTTCTTTCAGTAATAAGTGTGTTCTTCACTGTGGGTGAAGAATGGGCGTGTACAGATGAATAGGTACAGATGATACTGGTAGTGCATTTCCTTACCAAGTTGCTCTCACACTCTGCTTTGAGATGCTCGTACACCACAGCCTTGCAGCAACTCCCGGAGGGAGACCATGGTGGCCGGATGAAGAGCCAGATGAATGGATCGGCCAGCGGCGAGCGTGCACGCTCAGCCAGGGTGAAGAATCTCGCAGCCATCCTGCCGCAGAGATCAGCCCGGCCCTCATCGCTGAGTGACGCTGGAGAGAAATAAGAACTGTCAGCCTGCTTGGATCAAATTTAAACAGCTTGTTGCTGCTAACAATGAAAAAAAGCTCATCAGTCTTATCAAGTGAACAAATATAATTAACCACTGATCAATCTAGTGATACATTCACATGCATGAGTTCATAAACTTACGTCCTTCATTGTACAAATACGCAATTCCTAGTTTTACTGCAGCCTCAAAATTTCCTTTCTCTGCAGCCCTGGTGAGAAGACCAAAGACAACGGCGCAAATGAAGTCAGACATGGAGAGGCAAAATGTATTTAAGACCAAATAAGCTCAGTTTCCTTCTCAGTTCTTAATACATGAACTAATAGACAACACATCAGTTCACTGTAAGATTCTCAACATATATTCCTAGAGTTAATAAACATGCTGCTAGGGTGCGTTATGAACAGCTACCTCTCAAAAAGCCAGACGGTGTCCGGAGCCGGCCAGCGGTCCTTGAAGCTGACTCGTGCCCAAACGCTTGAGTTGTTATCAATGATATTACGGAGATGAGAGTGCACCTATGAGAAGGAACACAAGCAAATACACAAGATAAGCATCTATACAGGCAGTATCACTTTCCTGTGGCTGGACTAACATTCACAATTCATTCATTCATTCACTTATTACATTTATACATTTTTATGTACACTGTACTTAAAAACAAATTTAAAAATAATAAAAATTAATTTTTTTTTAAATAATTTTAAACATTAACTCAATAATGACATTTGAACTTTTTCCTCAGACCTGAGGTCAGATGCACAGAGTTTAGTATTCACCTTTTGTTAAGTGTGAAAGCTGTTTGAGTCAGTGTAGAGCTCACAGACCGGCTCTCTTGTCCACATTTACATTTACGGTAGACGCCCTTATCCAGAGCGACTTAGAGTTCTCATTTTATACAACCGAGCAGTTGTGGGTTAAGGGCCTTGCTCAAGGGCCCAGCACTGGCAGTTTCAGTGCTGGGATTGGAACTCACAACCTTCCGATCACTAGTCCAACATCTTAAGCACATGAATGCTGATCTGAAATTCCCTTCATGTGCACCAAGACATGGCCCACCCAATGTGTGAAAAGATCATTTTCACAGGACCAGGTACCAAAAAGTGTGACTGGAAGTTTTTAATATAACTACAAAATGGTGTGGACCTGCTGCAGTCTGCATGTAGATGATACAGAATGCTTTGTCTTGTCATACATTTAAAAAATCGTCCTCTCACCTCCCCTACTTGGGGGTGGTATGTGTCTTCCTCAACCTTGGGTGGGTACATACATACATACATGTGTGTGTATGTGTATGCAACTCATGTAACTGAATAATTTTTTTTATAAAGACTTCATGCAAACCGTTGAGTTGATAACACGAATTGAATAAATGATGCATGAAATAAAGCTTTTTTGCATTGAGCACATGCAAGTATAGAACTGTGAAAGTGAACCAAACAAACCCAGAAGTGAGAGTGGATAGGATTTATTAATGTATTTACTCTGGTGTACTGTTATCTAGTATTGTCTGTTATCTACCCAGTGAACATGGTGACTACAGGTGCATGTTGAGAGGCGACTCACAGCTCTGACGGCGAGCAGGTCTTCAGCAGAGAGACACTGGAGGACACAAAGCAGCACCTCTTCAGGAAGAGACAGGAGGCTCAGAGAGGAGACCTGCTTTCGGACCCGCTTCCTCGCAGGCACAGAGGAACATTTATGGCATCGACAGTGTAGCACTAGAAATGGACAGAAAGTAAAAAGGTCTTTAGTAAGCTTACTGATGATGAAGAAATGATGCTGCATAAAGCCTGGGCTATAATCAATGGGCTTTTCTTCTTCTTCCTAGTCAGTTTTTCGCTTTTCTCTCCAGGACATCCTCACTCGACAACTGCCACAAACTTACAAGAAAACAGTGTGAAATCGTGTTCATTGTATCTCAAGTCGGAGTGAAACGTTAGTTCGTTTTGAAAACTGATAAAGAAGTCAATCAGGACACTCGAACAGCGTGAATATGATCAGCGCCTAATTTTCCCTCCTTGACTGTAACTCGACAGAAGCTAACTGCTTCCTTCCACACTACTGCACTAACCAGCCTAACCTCCATGGGCACAGACGTTAAATTAACCAGCTCGCAAGACAGAAGTATTTATGACTATTTCACGTGTAAACATTCACGTGCTTCTGAACACACAAGTTACAGAAAAAACCACCAAAGGTCAGTTTAGCATCTTACCTGGTGGGTTAATGTTAGCTACATTACTAGTTTATTTGGCACAGACTCTACCATTTAAATCCAGGTATAATGACAAACAAACACATCTATAACATTTTTATATATAATATTTAGCCATATATGGAAAAGAGGTTTTATAACCTCCCAGTAAGATTAACCTAAAGCTAACTAGCTGGCTAACCGCTACAGAAATATACTCACCGCCCGCTTTCATTTCAAGAGAAGATCGATACGCTACCACAAACAACACTCCCCAAAGTGATTATATACAGAAATTGTAACGTTTATAGTTATTTTAGTTAATTTGTGCTACTTGTCGGAGGCTGGGCACTAACAGCAGAGCTAAGTGTTGGACTGTTTAACTTCATGTACACAGTTTGAGTTGTAGATCCTCCCCTAAACCACTTAGCACCGCCCGCGCGCACCAGTTTAAACATCAACTTTGCCAGCTCATTGGTCAAATCTCGACCACGCCCACACAGAGGTCTGCTTCACTCTGATTTGTCAGTCCCTAAAAGTCGGCATGCAATTGGTTTATTTTCTGAATAATTAAAAGCTCTTCGCTGATTGGGCATAATGATGCTATTTCGAATTGTGCGTTTCCATTCTTACATTTAAGCTTACAGTTGTTGGATAAATTTCTGAGATTTTTAGGAGTTTAGCAGAATTTTAAATGTATTATAAATTAATAAAAAAAATTAATGATAAAGATCAGGCATATAGATCTTTAAATTATATTCATTTTGACAGACTATTAATAAAATATCCATAATTTTAGACTCACAATGGTGGTCAGCTTATGATGCCAGATAATTGTCACAAAGAGCTTCACACAGGATGCTGGGCTATATAAAGCTGACTGCAATAAATATTATTAAGTTTTGCTCCAGCTTTCTAGGACTCAGGCCTGATTTAAACAAAATGTATTAAAAATCTAATTTTATAACAGCTGAACCTAGAGAATCAGTTAGGACTCCTGCTTCTGACAGTTCACATTCAGTAAATTTATAAATATAGGTACAGGCCTGTAAAACTTATTACAGATTTAATTAAAAATTTATTACATTTATATCACTTATGTATATATGGTTTTGTGTAAGTCATGTATTAATATGTATTTTGTCCTATTATTTAAGTGCTTCAGTTAAAAATTATTTTAAAGCTTTTAAATGTCAGATCGATATTGGCTGATACTCAAGGTTTCGGTATCAGTATCAGTATTGGAAAACAAAAAGTGGTATTGTGCCATCTGTTACAAAAATCCATAGTGACTAAAGACTAGGAACATTTGGCTAAGGCACTGCAAACTGATCTTATCTTAAAATGTCTTTAGAGTTTGATGGCAGTCCACCAGTGGCAAGTTCAGTTGACTGGACATGATTTAGAAGGTCATGCACTTGTGTGTATAAGGTCCCGCAATTCACAGTGTGATACACTTGGTTATAAAAATGACCCCTGAGTGATGGGATCATAAGTGGAGAGTGCTAAACACAAGTGTAAATGACTACCAAGACGCATTCAAGATGCATTCACTCAAACCACTTGCTGAGGTCGTCTGTGACGCATTTGACCACATATCATTTGTAGTGTAAACGTTAATGTGTCCTGATGCGTCCCTGACAAGGTCATAACAAGAAAATACGTCTTTAATGCAGGACACGGTGGTTGTTTTGGTGAAAGCATGTAAACATGTAAACAAAAAAATGAAGAGGAGCAGTGATGGACATGGTTGGAGAGCAAGAAAAAAATAAAGGTATGTTGCAGGTTTAACATTTTTACATAATTAACATAATTATGCACAGGCACCTTTGACCTTCTATTGGAAGTGATGTGCGCAGTAACAAAATCTGAACAAATGTGATCAGCTAGCTAGACACCATGGAGAGATATGATAGACACTGGTGTAAACAGCGATGTGTCTCAGCTGTCAACTTGTGACCTGATTGTTCAAGACACATTTTAAAACCAAGTGTAAACAGTGTAGACTTCTGTAATTAAACCGTGTTGAGACATAGTGGTATATCTGGTAAAGAGTACAAAGGATGCCATTACGGCTCAAGGCTTCACCATGGACATCACTATGTCATTCAGTTCTACATCGGATATCGCTCTGCCTCCTTGCTTCACTGAGGACCTCGCTCCATTTCCTTGCTCTGTTGAGGACATCGCACCTTTCCCCGCTTTGTATACATCACTCCCCCTTTGGTCTCATGGAGGATGTCACTCTTCCCCTGGCCTCACAGAGGACATTGCTCCCTCAACTGGCTTTACGGAGGACATCACTACCCCTTCGAGCTCTGTCGAGGACGCTGCTCTTGCTCTGGCTTCAACTTGGCCGATGCTTCTCTCTCGTGCTCCGCATTGGACATCTCACTACTGCTTAGCTGCAAGGAAGAGATTGCTTCACCTCACTGCCTTGTGGAGGATGTTGCGTCTCCTGCTGGTTTTGCTAAGCTTATTGCTCCTAAAGAACCTAGTTAGTCTAAGGCCCCACATCATCTAAGAGATATCTTGCATGACTGTCCAGGACCTCCTCTTGAATGTGTTTCACACTTTGGGAACTGTGCATTAAGAGGCTGTTCTGTCATGGTAGAGCGAAGAGGTTGCGGCGCTACACTGCCCATTAGCCCCTGCATGTCACATGTTTCGCTAAACACTCTCACCTGTGTCTCTTTATGACTTGTTAGCACCACTGCATTAGTTCTAGTTTTTCAGTGTCTCATTATCAACCTGTTGTTGTAGTGTTGTTTTTTGTTGTGTGTGCCACAGTATTGCTTATATATTCTTGTATAGCTTGTATGTTCTTTGCTTTGTATCCTCAGTTCATGTTTGCGGTTGTTGCTGTCATGTCTTTTATTGTTTTGGGTGCACTTAATAAATTGTCTACACTTGCATCTCCCAATCGTGACAACCACATGCACACAAAAACACAGATAATATTCACAAAGCAGTCAGACTACAAACAGGGCTTCAGGGGAAGGAGACACTGTTTTTGACATTTAGGAAAGAATTTGTAGTATATAACATTAATGAAAGATGTTATGTCCTTTATGATAAGTGACCTGACACATATAGCATATTTTATACCATGCCTGCAACAAACACTCATTTCTGATTAGCAAGAATATTTTCATTTTCATTTGTGTACAACCTCATAATTGTAGCCAGGTGATAATTTGGAAAATAGAATATTAGCTTATCTAATAATCTAATAACTGTCAGATGCTTTTCTAGTTATTAAAATAAGAAACTGAATAAAGCCTTTGTTTTTTAACAAATTTCTCACTGGCTAGTTGCCATGGTAGGATGCTATTTTGCTTGTTTTCGTTTGCTGGATTGCCACTCCCACCACGCCAACACACACACACAAACAAACAAAAATGGTGAGAGACATAGGCCTACATGGGAGCAGGAGAAACACAGGGGAATGACAAATGGAAAAACAGAGAATAAACAGAAAGGATGACTGTGACACTGTCATTTTTGGGCATTTTATTGGCTGTTATCTTTTGCATGTTACCTGGTAGAAATAACTGGCAGTTTTCTTGACAGCATGCCTGTTATGACAAGTCTTGTATGGTGTATGGTGGTTTCAGATTACATGCCAGTTGTTTTGACAATTAGCAGTAATGGTAACAGCACAAAGTTACAGATTTACATAAACTCTCATGACAAATCCTGGCAGCATGTGACATTTACATTACACATTAATAAAGTGGTTATAAAGTGGTCAGTTATATTATTTAAGATGGTGCATTGTTTGAGTAAAGTGTTATTTAGTGTGGCAGCAGATTCACTTGTCCATACTGAAAAGCATTTGATGTTGCCATGAGAGTCCCTATACTCATAATTTCTATATGTCAAGTCATTAATATTTTTTTAATCTTTCACATAACAAGGACTTAAGAGAATGAAGCAGTTTGGCAGAAGGATGTGGGGGGTTGAAATAATTTCCTTAAATTGTGCACTTGGAATGCTGTCTGTGTGAAATAAAGCAGGTGATAGACAATGTTAGCATGTAATTAGAGTAAGCACAATAAAATGAGTGTGTTGCCATTCACTGAAAACTACAGATGTGTTCAGGCCAAATGACCCATACTTAGTGTGCCAAATGAGGGCTGAGTAAGAGCTTCCATGGCAACTTGAAACAATTAACAGTGATGTCCTAAAGTGGAAGATGTCTTATGCAGAAAATTCAACACTTTTGCTCTTCTTCAACTTCGACAGTGCAAAAACTGACATCTTACTTATTTTGAGACATTCTTACTCATTCTAAGCTTTAAATGTTCTTATTCTATTGGCAGACAATTTTGCTTCTTTCTAGAAATAAATGCTTAAAATATAGCTTCATGTAAAGCTTAAAATGAGGACAAAAATCTCAAAAATAGGTTTAATAATCTTCAGGTAATCTTATGATACTAGATAAATTTGACTATATTCAAGATATTGAACTGCTAAAATATCATTTTTTATAGTGAACATTAACTTAATGCATTTTATCGATTGTTGCTAATGTGCTACATGTGCTAATTGACAATTCATTTCAGTGCTAAAATGCCTTTATCCTTAAGCTCTCAATTGTATCTTCAACAGGTCCATGTATTTATTATAATTCCTTATAAAATGGGTTTCTATTATAATGCCTTTTTATTATAATATATTTATGGTTACTAGTTAGAAAAATTGTGTCTAAAGGAGAAGATCTGGAGTCTCATTTCAAAATAAAAACAGTTGCAATTTTTGCAACTGTAAGAGACCAGTATGAATTAAATACACATTTATTACTTTCATCCAGAGCAATTTCTATCTGCCAGTTTAAAGGACAGTCCACTCGTTGCAGTCAGTTATTGTTGAAGCTTTGGATACAGCAGCATTAACACAATGCTATCAGCTGGCATCAACCCCAGAGCTTAGTTCACAGCCAAGTTCGTCGACCACATGGATAGTGGATATTATTTGTAGATTACTGAAATTAAAGTGGGGCGTCACAGAGGTGCAGCGAGTAACGTTGCCAACTCACAGCATCATGGTCCAGGGTTCTGGGCTCTGAGCTCAGGTCTCTGTGTCAGGTCTGTGTGAAGTTTGACATTGTCCTGTTGTCCATATCGTTTTCCTCTGCTTTCAAGAACATGCTGATAAGTGGATTCACTATTCTGAAATGCCTCCTAGGTGTTAATAAGTATGGTCCCAAAAGGAAACCTAAAAACAAAAATTAATTATTCAGAAAGAATTATTTGACAATTGCTACAAAAACTAAACCCAGTTTTTTTATATACATCAGTAAGTCAGTAAGTTACCAGTAGGAGTATTCGTACATTTGCAGTGTTACCTGACAATTTTATAGTTAATATTATACTTTTAATATTATTTTAGTATGTTTTAATTGAGATTAAATGAAACTTCACAGTTTTACTACAGTAGTGAGTCTGCATCTGACTGTGAGTGCTAAATCTCCCCCAGTCATATTTCCACTGTTTGGCAGAGGAAAACCAGTGACTTGAAAAATGAGCTCATATTTCCTGTGATGTTGAAGTATAATGGTCAGGAAATTAAGGCTCAAAAGCTATATAGGGCACAAAGCTACAAATTTCTACTTCTGACTAGTTTGAATATAATAATAATAATAATAATAATAATAATCATCATCATCATCATCATCAACATCTACATTGCTATTTACTGCTTTGTAGCCTTAAGTTTATTATTATTTGGTTTCCTCTGTGTGCTCCGGTTCATTCCACAGCCCAAAGGGATGCAGATTATTTTAACTGCCTACTCTAAAATGTTAATAGGTGTGAATTTGAGTGCGAATGGTTGTTCATCTATGTGTTAACCCTGCAATAGATTGGCGACCTTCCCAGAGTGTACCCTGCCTCTCACCCGAAGTCAGATGGGATTGGATCGAGCTTTGCCACAACCCTTAATAGATAAACAGTATAGATAATGGATGGATGGATGGATTTTTTTTTACATTAAATGCAGTTTTCTCTGTCAATTTGTTTTATTTTAATAACTTTTTTCAAAAAGATTTCAGATTTAATGGTATTAATTATGACAAGAAAGCTACAAGCAAGACATAACCCTAACTTAAAAACAAAGAAACAAAAGGACTGTTGTGATATAATATAGCATAATCAGTATACTGGATTAGTGCCACTTTCTCTGTCCAAGGTATATTTCAGGTTTTTTTATTAAAATTTGAGGAATTGTATCATTGTTCTGCCCAGGATGTACCCTGCCTCAAGCCTCAACTGGATTAACTCTAACTTCCCTGGGACTCTGACATATAAGCGTAGATAATATAAGTGTAGATAATGGTTGGGTGGCAACTTGGAAATGTTTTTTGCTGCCAACCTCAACTTATACTCAGTTCATCCTTAAAGATAAGGTGGATGTTACATTATTTAAACCATAATAAAATCATGATAAGATCATAATACCATAACAATATGTTTTTATGTTTTTGATCAACCAAATTGAAAAATAAATAAAATAGTAAATAAGTGACGTCAAAAAAACAAAACAAAAAAAACCTCTAAGACATACACAATTATGTAGAATGTAAAGATATTTTGAGTTCATGGATTCATTCATTCCTTGAGAAGGCCTGGTTTTCTTTAGTAAGGCAACTAGAGCAAGTTTGTCTGTTCCCATAATGTGCTGAAAGCTGATTTTTTACAGAAGTAGATGGAAAAAAATGAAATTGATGTTTTTTATGCTTTTTCTTTTTTTGTTTTGCACTGGAGCTGGTTACCACAAAAGAGAAGTGTATTAACCTCTAATTTAGCATTATGCTTTCTTCATGTCTAAATCTTTACTACTGTCTAACACTGACTAACACTATAAAATTTTAATAATGGTCACAATAAAAGTATATTGCCTATTATGTTTGTTTAATGCTCCCTGTGCCTCTCTATCACTCAGCTGAGTTAGCAGGTCTTATCTCATACACTTCCCATTCATTAGCCCTTGCACTTTCCCTTCAATTCAGTTCAGTTCAATGCAATTTTATTTGTATAGCACGTTTAACAATGCACAGTGTCACAAAGCAGCTTTACAGAAATATATAAATTCAGGTTATGAATTTTAAACATATGAACTCATAAATGTATCCCTGAGCAAGCCTTCAGCAATGATAGCAAAGAAAAACTCCCTGAGTCAACATGAGGAAGAAACCTTGAGAGGAACCAGACTCAAAAGAGAACCCATCCTCATTTGGATGGCACTGGATAGTATATCTATATATAACTATGTGCTCTTTGGTCAAAAAGTACAATTGTGTAGTTAAGAATTTCACTATATTTTTAACATGGAGTCTTTTCACTTAAACCCATTGTCATCCAAACAACAGTTTCTCAATGACTTGTTAGAGTGAATACAAGTAATATCTCTTGTATTACAAAGTAATTTTTAAGATACACCAATGGTATTTTCCACAATGGCAGTATTGCCACATAAAACAACTAGAAAGTGCTCTCTTTTCTTCCAGCTAATTTCACAGCATGAAAACAGCTTGACAAAAATTAGGAAAACAGACTCGCACATAGCATCTCATGGAAAAGACACAATTTTAAGACTTAAATCTGTGAGTATTTTTACTTCGCTCTAAGTGAAAGCAGCAGTGTTGTTGCGGAGTGTACTGAATTCATTCTGTACCATCTCCCTGTGTGGTTTGATTTTGATGATGGGAGGGAAAAAATCAAAGGGTGCAGTTTTCCAGGAAACTTGCAGTGTTCAATTGCCGGATAAGTGCCCAAGAACATCTGGCAGAGTTCACCCTGCACTCTTAACAGTCAATTTAGCACCGTCAGTTCTTGTTTCCCCATTTATATACTGATTGCTCTCAGGCAGGCTAATTCTCTCTATATTCCCCCCCAAAAAAAGGTCAGGATATGTAAGCAAGCTGCGCACACACTTTTAGTAGTCTGTAATGTGATTTGTTTGAAAAGATTAGATGAAGCTGCAGGGCCCCTGAATGGTTTATGTGAGAAATCCACAAATAAATACATACAATAAATACAAAGATATAATATGTATATACGTAACTATATGGCAATGAGTACATGACAAGCTATTAACTATGATTAAATATTGAGCGTTAATGTGCTGCAGTTATGTGATGCAGTCTACTGTTTTCATGTAAATCTGCTATGATCATGTATTTGTTGCTGTGTTCTTTAATGACGACTGAACACATGAGTGTGAAGTCAGGAAAAAGATGTCATGCTTGCCAAGCCAAGACTGGGTGGAGAGGGAGGAAAAGGTCGGTGGGCCAGAATTCCTGTAATCTGCACAGACCCTCCCAAACCCCAAGCTTCCTCCTCTGCCCTGTGCTCGCCCTTTCCCCTTTTCCCTGAATCATCCTGCTTCCTCTCCAAACGCTCACACGCTACCCAGCCACTGGGCTTCATTTGTCACTTCACTTTTCTCTCTTAGGAAGTGTGGGGAGACATTGTGCAGTTAGTAAAGGTCATGTTCAAATAAATTAGAGCAGATGAAGGAGAGATAGGAGATTGGAAAATTGTTAGCTGATAATGTGATCTTATACAACACCTCACATGATTCTGAGTGAACCCAGATAGGGGTTTGTGGACGAGAAGTCGACAGTCTGCCATCACTCACTGAGCTTGAGAAAGAGGAAGTGAAAAGTGATGGTCATAAAGTAAATACAGTGTAATGCATTCAGTGCACACTGTGAGGTATACACTACAGCAGGGTGTTCATGGAAATGTATATATAAGACAAAGATGCTTTAACAGTAATGAAATGACATCTGTATAAATAAAAATATTTAAACACAGGTAAATATCTAAAAATTATTATTGCTGTTGTTGTATTATG